>JAPZDV010000026.1:339058-355974 GCA_029814665.1 Acanthurus lineatus
TCTCTCTCTCTCTGCATATATATATATATATATATATATATATATAATTTGGGAATTTGGGTCCTTTGGTTTAGAGTGACTGGAGTGTAGGAGAGAGGGGGGATGATTTTTTATAATGTCTTGAGCAGAGACAATATTATGGTCCTGTAATTTTAGCATGAGGGCATGCTTTAGTTAGGTGAAAAGGACAAGGAATGCATACTTATCATATTCAGCAATATGAGTTTCACGGCACTTCTATTGATTAACTAAATTAACACATATCAGTTTACGACTACTACTGCTACCATTTAAAATCATGTCTTAAAAAAATAATGTTGGGCTACCCCAGAAAATGCCAAATCTCTCATTTTGCTTGTTAACCTAACAGTACGCTCGTCACAAGCTGGATTGACTATTGTGAATACAGTGGCTGAAGTAAAGCCAAAAACTTTTTTGCTATATAACTCTTAATCTCGTGAGTGTAAAAAAAATATTTTACTATAAAAGAATGCTTCACTTCCAGTGGGAATCATGCATTCCAAATATTAAGTCATAGAGCAGAACTGTGAGTGACTGTTCAAGCTATGTTATGCTACGTTCTCACTGTCATTTTATTTCCACATAAATCCCTTTTCATATTCATATGTGATATACAATATTAATTCATATATAATCCCCAGAATGGATAGCAACATCATAGCCATTTACAGAAAAAAAACACTAAAGGTTAACTGAGAGCAGCCAAAAGCAGAAAGTGGCTGACAATCTTAAATTACCAGAGATAAAACCTGAATGAGAAGGGGATGTAGGAGTTTACCTAAAAAAAAAAAAAAAATTGCTGTTGCACATGTTATGTACAACTTTTCTATGCGATTGAAATAAAATTCAGACTGGCTGACAGCTGATATGCATTTTTTTTTAAATATGACTCATGGTATATTGTCTCTATAAGGGTGTGACCAGACAGCTCTGTTTTTTGAGGGCGGTTCCAGATTTTGGTGGTCAAGGGCTGAAACTGTCCCTGAAAAGACCCTGTGCGGTAAAAACACTATGCAAAGCAAATAAGCAAATAATAATTTACATGTCAGGAAGGACTGTGGAGTCGAGTTGACATGTAAATTGCTTTGTGCTGGTTTGGCCAACATAATAGTATGCATTCATGCACTGTAAGCAGCCCTCTGAGTTCCCCACACACAGACAAATCACTTCTCTTCTATCCTCACACTACTAAAAATTAACTTGTTCGCCAAAAAATGCTGTGGAAGCTTGGCCAGCTGACAAGTATCTACGATCTCGCAGTGTCACCTTAAGTGTTAAACCGGGTAAATAAGGGATCTTTTATCTCTGTAACTATGATTATTTTCATACTAGATTTTATAGAGGTCTGATGCAAGTTAGGAAAACAAAGGGGGAGGAGGGGGACATAGCTTTTGCAGTTTGGAGCCACAGTCACACAATCACAGTCTGCTTGGATGTAGATCCTCAAACATAGTGAGCCTTTCTCCACTATGTCGTTGTATACCTTAGCGGCTCCTCTGGCAGCAGCAGAGACCCTCCCTCTTCTGAGTGCACTTCGCCTGTGTGCAGGAATGACCCTAGTTACGGGTATGCTCTGTCTTTAAACAAGAATCTATTTTGTAAGAGAGAGTAAGTGTCTGGTATGAAAATGTGAAGCTGTACTGCAGGAATTTTAATCTTTAGGCTATCTGATTTAAAAAGGAAAAGGTTAAAGTTTATAATTTTGTATCATTTATCATTTTCTGTAAGGTTAGATCATTTAATTTAACTAGTTAGTAATCAGTTTTATCAGCCCATCTGCAAACCATGGTCAAAATACATAAAACTGCAGCTTTTCCCTTTTCTTCTTTCATAGTTAATATTTTAAATGGTATAGTGACAACTGAACTGTAAATGTCCCTGAATTTCATTTAAGAAATCTGGTCACTTCTGAAATGTAGCTAGGTAAAAGTACAACAAGCATATAATTTAAAATATTCAAGTAGTTCAAAATTTAAGTTATTTAATAAAAGAAAATCAGCATGTCTTTAAACTGCAGCAAGCCAGTTTTATTTGGTAAATTATTAACATGATTGACATGATTTATATTTTTTTCTCTTTAATCATTTAATTTCAATTCAAGAGACTAGGATCCTACTGGGCCATATACAAGCGCTTTCATGACCTTAGAAGAAGTCTAATCCTTACTCAGTTCACCCACAGGCTTTTCTCTCACTTTCAGCAGGAAGATTCTAGTTTTGGGATTAGTGTTCAGTGTGGATAGTCAACTCTAAGTTAAAGGTCATTTCATGCATTTTGTGTTAGGCACATATTTTTTTTTTATTAAATAACAGTAGAATTAAAGTGCTTCTCATTCTCTGCAGAATCCTCCAAAACCAATTCTATGGCCCTGGGAGTCCCCCCAAGGACCCCATTCCCAGTCCCACTACATGTGTAAAGTACAATATAGCCAATGTCACACACTTAGAGAAGATTAAATCAAGGCGCTTTTCTATCCCTCCCCCTCCAACCACCACTCCCACTGCACTTCCATCTCTCCCAAATGCTGTGATGAGTTCCTTTTTAGGCCTGCAGTTCACGTTATCACTGTGGTAACAGCTCGCTGATCAGTAATTCATTTTTCAGACCTCTGCATACCAATTACCAAATGAAGGTTATTATCGAGACTCTGCGTTTGCCCTGTGCGAGTGCCGTGCAGAATGATAAGATGAGATGAGGCGTCGGAAGTAACGGGGGTCAGTGATCTTCAAGATTCCCCACCCCCCACCTCCTATTGGCCTTTCTGCTTATTTTTGACTCAGTGTGAGACATGTTGACACACTTCTTCTTTATGCCTTGTTGAAGTACAGGCTGATAAGTGTACTCTGCGGCTGGACAAAGCCAACTGTTTGCTCTGAGAAAATTGTTAGTGAATTACATAGTTGAGAGACAAGGGCATTAAACACAACGTTAATTCGCATTTTAAGAATGGCTCAGGCTCTGTGTGTGCGGGGCAAAGTGTTCAGTTTTATTGCTAATATGTTTTTATCTTCATAATTTCATAATGACTAATGTATCAAGGGAACATCTAATTTTGACAAAATGTCAAGAAATATCAAGTTATCTTAATCTTACTTTGTGGCTGAGTAATCCTCCCTATTCTCATCTCTTTCCCTTTTCTTTCTTTTTCTCTTTCTGCATGACTCTTATCTCTCTGACTAAATACTGCAGCTCCCATTTTGAGTATTAAGACAGCATCCATTTTGTAATTGAAGCAGAACTCTTTCCTCTTTCTATTTTTTTTTGTTCTGTTTTTTTAGCTGCCCACAATGCAGCACTCAATTCAAATGCAGGTGCACTAATACAGTCCGTGTCAGCAACCAGCGTGCATTCTGGTTGCTGACCATCAGGCTGTACAGTAAGTTGTTCCCTACCATGTTAGAGGCTATATTAAAATGTAATGTGATGGTGTATTTATGGCATGTTGGTTAATATTTAATAAGAAACCCTCTTGTTAGGAGACTGGGCACTTTTCCAAGCTGCTAGTGACGGCAAGCCAAATTAATCCGCTTTGTAACAAAGCAAATTCCCCCTTTGCTGACCGTTACAGACATACACAACATGCACACACAGACACACACACACACACGCACACATACTGCTCACTAGGACAGAAGCAGTCTTAGCCTAATCAGTCTGTATTCAGAGGGATTAGCAGGAGATGGCCCTAGCTGGACAGTTTAGATTGTAGTCCAACACAGCGACTCAGACATACATACACAACAAGTGGATTAGTTTTCAAAATACTTGCATACACAGGATCTCGGCCATACCGCAAAAAAAAAAAAAACATTCAGGACAAAGAAAACAAAATTTTGCTTCAGAGTTGCACGCTGCCTTAATAGCTGTGCTGAACAGCTATCTTTCCTGCTATGGTTTGATCCACTCTCAAACAAATAGTGATTTTCTCACTGAGAATTAAACCCAACAAATACCTCACATGAGAGTGAACATGCTCAAACTGGTTCTCAGTTATGCCTGCAACTACTTTTTTAATGGTGTATATTATATATTGAAGTGGGGCTGAGAACGAGGGCCTAGGATGGGGGCAGGTTGAGTAACCCAATACTATTAAGTTTGTGGTTTGGTTTATCCATTAGCCAGGCTAAAGGGAGCAGTGGCAGTTTGCTGGCATTGGCTTTAAAGACTGCACCCACATCTCACCCCCTGCAAACACACAAAGAGAAGGTACAAGATAATTTAGAAGGACATTTTTTCATCCTTGTGCAGCACAGGATTGCTCAACAAAAATAATGTTTTTTAGTCCTTCACACAAGACAAATAAATAAGACATACATACACACACACACACACACACACACACACACAAACACATATACTGTATATTAGGAGATATTATGTCAGGAGAGAACTCTGTGCATCAGACAGTACTGATTTAGAACAGAGCTTCCCCTCCCCCTAGTCCTGTACTCTGCTGGCTTGAAACACAGCTCAGCTGTCAAGTGCAACAGTTTCATCCAGGGTGTTGTGATGAAGACAGCAAGAGTTGTACACACATGATCTTGTCGTGTTGTACACATTTCCCCCACCCATTAAGAGAGAGCCTATTTAGAAAAACAAGGTCCACCAGTAGTCTGGGATGTTTTGCATCTGATTAAAAATTTGTTTGAAGTTTTGTTTGAGGTGTTGGCATTGTACAACAGACAGGTTTCAGCAAATTCAGAATTTTGGTGTCTGGCACCAGGGCCATAACTATGTCTGAGGGCATGTCTTCAGACTTGGCACTTATGATTGCTCCTGATTCCTTTACCTTACATAATCCCCATTACTAAGTGGCTGTTTTTTAACTGTGTGTCTATGTCCTGTCCAATATCAATGCCCTAAATCCAAAGATTATCTGCATTGAGAAGAGAAAAGTGCACAAGCATCTTGATGGGCCATCTCCTTTTAATAACTCGATGTACATGTAACATGTATTGGTTTTATACTAATCTTGAAATTATTAATCAAGCAGAAACATTCATTGAGAGGTATTATATGTTGTGATTCACTATGCAAAAAGACAGGAGTCATCCAGTAATTTGATTATTTACTTCTAATTTTTTTGGTATTTATTTTTCTCCTTTTTTCGGTATGTTTGTCCCTCCCGGCAGAGGATCTTATCCTCTCTCCTTTGCTCTTCCTTAGGTTTCCTTCTTGTCAGATGCTTTTTATGGAGAAGTTTTCTTATCTAAATAGAGGATTGAAAATTCAATTTATGCACAGGTTTTAAAGCTCTTGGGAAAAAAACAATGTGATTTGCCAGTTTTGATACATTTCTCTAAAAATGACATGTCCTCATACTCTGCTGCACCTTTTGCAGCAGAAACTTCTCATTATGTACTTAAGCTTTTGTATAAAATTGGAGACTTCAAATTTCTGAAAAAAAGGAGAAGCAAATATAGGTTTTCCAACAGTTTCAAGACCGTCAATCTTCATCTTTACCAGTCATGTAGACAATTAACAACCCAATTATATAACAGTTGCTTATGATAATTGAAAAAATTCAGCCTGATTCCATGCTAATTAACTCATATCAAGGATAATTTTCTTGATTATAGCGAGACTCTGAAAATAAAAAAAACATTCCAGACACAAGAGGAGCTGCACTGGGTAGGGAATTGCAGTATTTTATGCATTGGCTCAAATTATTCTCCTTTGAAATTCTCAATGCTGAATGAGTAGAAAGTACCAGTATTACAGTGTTAAGCTGTTCACGGCGGTAGCTCAGGAGGTAGAGCAAGTCGTCAAAAGGAATCAGAAAGTCCGGGGTTTGATCCCAGGCTCCTTTGATTTTTATGTTTAAGTGTCTTTAGGCAAGAAACTGAACTTCCAACTACTCCTAATGGTGTATGAACACATATGTATGAGTTCCCTATGAGCAGGCTGGCATTTTGTAGAAAAGCAACCTATCTTTTGTGTGTGAAAGGGTGAATGCTGACTTGTGTTGTAAATCACATAGTTGAAAGACGAGTGATAAATAAATGCAGTTCATGTAGCATTTACAAGTCTTTCGCTAAAAAATTCCATGTACTAACAAGATGAAAATTACCTTAAACAGTAAAAGAGAAAGTAAAGGAAAAGGCCACCTGTTTTGGTTAAAAATTAAACATCTGACATACCAATAAAGTAAGATGGCCTTTGCCCTGAAGGCCACATTCACCCTGTGGCATTTTTTAATCTAGACTTTGTTTTCAAAAAGTTTTTTGATTGTCACCTTTCTCTGGGCTTGTGCCACAGCCTCTCTGTCTGCATAATAACAAATGAGTTTTACCAGTGAGATAACTAAATGGGAGGGCTGCTCATAAAAATAACTATGCTTGTATCTAACATCTTACTTTGCAACTACTACTTTGTAACTATTTACTTTAGCTTTTAGATGAATGTATTAGACTAAAGAGTTTATCTTTTCTTTCTCTGAAAAAAAAATCAAGTAGGAATGTTCAAATGAAGTACAAGTGTATGGTATAGAGCCACAGGTCTGTGGTGCTATGTAAGGAAACTGCCACAAAAATGCATTGGCTGCTTTTAAATTTTTTTTTCATTTTACATTTTAATTTAATTTAATTTAATTTAATTTAATTTAATTTAATTTAATTTAATTTAATTTATTTGATCTGTTTTTACATTAGATACTAGCTGTTTAATATAAACTCTGTATATGACTTAAAGTGGGGTTAAATACACCATATGCTTTCTCAAAAACAGATCTCTTCCAAGCAAACTGCTCAATTGAAATGGAGGGTTAGGATTTTTAACTAGTTTAGTATCTATAGTTGTTACTGTTATTAATACAGATACAACAGTTCTCTCTGATTTGTAGTGAAGTATACATATTTGAGAAGTATCAGTGTGTGTGTATACTGTATCTGTCCATTGTGCACTCAGCTTTGACCTCACCATGATAAAAAAGGAAGCCTTGACTTCAAGAATCAAAGAGCAGGTTGCATAAATACATCCAGATGTGTCTGATGCTGAATGAATGTCGATCTATGTTTGCATATGTATCATGTTACCTTTTTTTGTTTGTTCATTACATGGCAGCTTTAGCTCAGGAGGTAGGACAGATAGTTTACTAATCAGAAGGTTGGCAATCCAGTCCTCAGCTCCTCTGGTCTTTATGTCAAAGTGTCCTTGGGCATGATTTTGAACCCCAAATTGCTCCTGATGGCTGTTCCATTTGTGTTTATGTATGAGTTCCTAATGAGCACACTGGCACATTGTAAAGAAGCCACCTGTCAATAGTGTGTGAATGTGTGAATGATGCTTGCATTGTAAAGCGCTTTGAGTAGTCAAGTGGAAAAGTGCTATATAAATGCAGTCCTTTTCATATATATGCAAAGACTAAACACCTTTTTTTTCTTCTCCTTCCTTCCCTTTTTTCTCTCACCCTAACCCTCATCCACAGGTGCTGATCTGTTCTCTAACTGCACAGAGGAGTGTAAGGCCTTGGGCCACTCAGATCGCTGCTGGATGCCGAGTTTTGTGCCCTCTGACGGGCGCCAGGGCCCAGACTACCGTAGTAACCTCCACGTGCCCGGCATGGACTCAGTCCCAGACACAGAGGTATTCAAAAGCCCTGAGCAAATGGCTGATAAATCATTCTCCACTTTTGGCAAAGAAACAGCTTTCTGTCACCAACACCTGTATCACCACCAAAACCACCATCACCTCTTAAAAAATCATCACCTCAGCCATCACCAGGGCTTCATAGAGAGGAAAGAGTTGGAAGCATATCTGCCTAGCTCCAGAGCACCTTATAACCCAGCTAATTTGAGTGAGTATTGTGTTTTACTCTGGCTTTAGTGCTCACCCTGCTCTCTGATCTTATGATCAAATTAGGTGAAAAAGAAAAGACTCCAAATTATTTTTTTCCCCAGTTTGGTTGATAGAAGGAAGTGTGAAATTCATTTCAGGTCTGACCTCTTTTCCGTCAGCCCTCTTGTCAGAGTGTTAACTAACTCTTCCCTCTTTCTAAGCATCTCCATTTTCCCCAACTGTAATGACCTTATCTTCCCTCACCTACTGTTTCAATTCATTTCTACACGCACACACACACATGTACACATATACATATGCATATGTATGTAAATACATACACACAAACCTGCAGCACTAATTGGCCTGTGGATCTCTTTCTAAATTACACATGCCAAAAGCAATTGTGATCTATAAAGTTGCTTTGATGTGGATGGAGATGTTAGCATTAAGAAATCTCTGTCTTATTTTGCAAAAAATGCTACTGTATTATAATGAAAGCCAGCAATGAAAAATGTCTGTTTTCAATGAGGTAAGTAGAGGAACAGCAGGCAGTGAGCTTAACACTTCATTCGCATTCGGTGGACATCATTGCATTGGAGCAAGGATCAAAAAAATGTTTAAGATAGTTGAGGGGGAAAAAGAAGGAAAAAAAAGCACATTTCCCAAGGAATTACTGTTTCTAAACTCTCATTCAAAGGCCACAAAGAGATACATTCTCAATCACTGCAATTTAGTGATAATGCTTAATTATAATTTTGTCAAGCAGTGCCTGAAGAGGCTCCCTCTCTCATCATCCGACGCAGCTAGTGGAATTATCAAACTGTCAGAGCAGCACTGCTTCCTTAGCACCATCATTTAGAACCACAACATGCTGTTAGGAACAGCAGGACTTTTTTCTTTTTAATTAATGTTTTATTCATTTGCAATGCTTTTTTTAAAATCCTGGATCAAAAAGTTACTCCAAGCAGGGTACCAATTCCTCACATTAAAATTTCTAACTCTTTTTTCAAAGGTTTTGTTCAGCCACACTGTGTGCTGACAGCATTCTAACAGAGAATGATCATCCCTTTTAATTTGAATATGAGTAAAATCCTGCACATTTCAAGCTAATGATTAGATTGTGGTGATTTCTAAGAAGAATTACAGCAATAATATATATCACAAATGTTAGATCAGTACGCATATAAAACTCAGTCCATAATAGCAGTTGTAGGATTTTAAGGTTAAAAAGAAATTATTAACCATTTAAACAAATATATGAATCACACAACATGTTTGATAAATAAAGAAGTTTTAGAAATGGAGAGTCATAATGTGATTCAGAAAACAAATTTTTGATAACAAAAGTGTGATTAAAAAATATGACATTTTACATACATATGATACATGAAACATGAAATGCACTAAAAACAAATTGATTGATTGATTGATTATTTTTTTAAGTTTGATACATCTGTGATGTAAATATAACAGTCGTGATGATAAACGGCTATGTTGTTCAATGACAAGAATATTTTAGCAACAAAAAACCCAGTGTCAAAGTACACAATGCACTAATTATATCTACATACTAAAAAAAAATGAAAATAATAGAAAATGTAAAATATAAGAAAATGTAAAATATATCAACATTAGTGTTGTTACAATGTGGACTTCAAAGAGGAAGGGGTTAAAAAGTTTTGAAGACTTGAGATCTGTGAAATTGTGAGCCCTCACAAAAAACTGCAGATTATCATGCAGTAGAAACTACTCAGATTATAACTGCTACTTGAATTTCCACCGATAAATGTGATGAGGAATGTGGATCTTGTCAACCTCATAAATGTCTCATGCAGCCAATTATAAGCAACAACCAGTGAACAAGTTTCAAATGATGATAACAGCTGCCATTTGTACTTATCATCCTTCAGTTTGATCCATATTGTGTGTCTTAAACACTGCTCTGTTTTTAAGACACCACTGCTGGGTTTATTGTGATCTTATGGTGCAGCATTCAAAGTGGAGGGGGATTGATATTGCTACGTTTCTCATGAACACCACCACTCTTTCCTCCTGCAGAGTAGATCACTGTGGCCTTTATGCTAATGAGTGTGGGGGTGATAGTCGGTGGGTGAATAATGCCAAAGAGGGAACAACAGTCAGAGAAAGGCTGGCTGGGCAAGATGAGAGAGGAGGTGAGGAGGAGTGAGAAGGAAGAAGGGATAGAATGCCAAGGGGCTGATGCTCCCTAATCTGACAAAGTCAGCCAGCGATACACAGAGACTCTTTTGTCCCAGAAATGGCAGGCCTGGGCCTGGTCTAGCCTGGCCTGAGGTCAGGTTAGGGTGTGGTGTGGACAGGATGAGACGGGGAATAACAAGAGCCCAGTCATTACCATCATAAAACTCAGACAACATGGAGGGGTGGGACAGAGAAGGGGAGGGGGCATGAATGAGAGTTCAGACTATAGCCTGTTAAAGTTCAGCCCTCCTCTTTTGTTGTTGTCCTAAATAAATTGTCTATGCAATATCTACCAGCTTACCCTCCTCCAATGCCACAACTCCCATAACTCCCCCACACATACATAGTCACACACATATTATCGTATTATAAATGAGCCATTTCACATGAGTTAATTGAAAGAGCCAAGCTAAGGGATATGGGACTTCCTACCCCTTTTTTGTTCGTGTGAACCTTCTAATTCTGTGTGAATGAGGCCATTTAAGTGCTGTTTTTTTGTCCTTTTGTCATCCCTCTCAGATGAACTTGTCACCCATTTACAATTAAACGTGCACATAAATCAGAAACAAACAACTAACCAGGCTTTTTATTTTTCTCTGCTTCTTGCAGCGAGGAAAAGGGTTTGCTAGCTCCTTCCGCGTGGACATACCAGAAACTGTGTGAATTTGCACAATCACTTCTCAACAACCAAGGCTATTAAAAAAAAGCATCAGTTTTTAACCAATATCGCCATTTCTGCCCACATCCCTCCTCACTAAAAAAAAAAAAAGAAAAACAATTAAAACACACGCCACTATTCACAAAATGAGGAATGATCCCCTCAAGGAACTAAATGTCTGCTCCTCTCTGGAATTCCTTGGAGTACTGCCGGGCTCCCCACTCTTGGGATAAGGAGAGGTTTGGCATATGGGAGGGGGATTGGGATGGATTGGTGCAGGCAGATAGATGGATAGCCTTACCAGAAGGACACAAATGTCTCAGCAGGACTGAGAAACTAACAGAGGAAGAAGGACATTAATGGCAGAGAGACAAAACTGGACACTGGTCTCTGGGTCCTTTTCAAATCTGTGTGTGCCTGTTTACAGCACTGTTGTATACATCTTTGAGGATAATAAAACCAGATGAAGACTATATATATGTATTGAAGTCAAACTGAAACAAGAGCCAACTAGAGAAAACACCACTGAGCCCTTTAGGCGTTTCTACTCGCAGAGAGATGCCAAATTGTACAGGAGAATCTTTTGCATTTTAAAATGCAATACCACTGTTTTAGATTTTTCTATTCTGTTCGTGTGGTCAGGTGTCTCTATTCAAATCTACTTCAAACTTTGTAAGAAAAGATTGTGGCAGGGTAATTTTTATTTTTTGTTTATTTTTTTTATTCTTTAAAATTAGTTTTTTTTCATAAGCCACCCTTTTTTGTTTAATTTTTTTTTTCATTTTATTGTGGGCTTGGACAATTTTAGCTGACATGTTTGATTCTGAGACATCAAGTAGTTTCTATCACATGTGAGAAGTGTTTACTGTACTCTTTTCAAGTTTCAAACTGAATATAAAGCTCTATATATAAATCTATCTATCTACTTGTTCTGAAGGCGTGCTATCCGTTTGCTGGGTTCCACATACTGATTCAGAGGTTTGACTCTTGTTTACGTGCCTCTGATGAAGGCTTCTTGTTTTTCCCAGTGGGAAATAAAAAGAGATACAGAGCAGCCTTAACAGATGTAAACCACAAAGTTCTTATTGTTTGACATCATTTCATTTTTTTTCACTTTTGGGTATTGATAAAGATCTTGTCTATAAATGAAAAGGCGATAATAATTTAGATGAAATTCATGGTACTTCTGTGTCATTGTAACCAAAACTTTAAAGGTCCATTTATAAAGAACAGAGCAAAAACATGGCCAAATGAAAAGGTGTTGTACACAATGTAGTCAGATACAGTATACACACTTTACACACCAATATTCCAACAATAAACTGAAAAACTGTGAAAAGGAAGCTCTTTTGTGCTTTTATTTTGGTACATTTCCTGGTATTGCAAGAAAAGTATGTCATGATGTGACCTGATTAAAATGCGTCCTTTTTTTGTTACCTCAGCATTCAAATTGTATTAACATTGAACAATAACAAACTAACACACTGTCCCAGGGCCCCAGTCCTCCACAGGCTCCATAAGCATCAAGTTACTGTTTGACTATTGTTTTATGGTGATTTGATTAATAGGAAATTTATCAAAGTTGCATACTAGAATCAAGATTATAAATACACAGTATTTAATTTGTCAGATCATAATAATGCAAATATTTCCACCTTACCACCTCATGAATGAGTCCATCTTTAAAACTCAGCACCTTCATAAATGAGAAATAATTTTATAATGTGAAAAACACATAACTTCCATGTGAGCACACATTTTTTGATTTATGTCACAGAGGTTTTATGGTGTATAAAACCTCCTATCAAAATGTCCTTTTTTGAGCACATGGTCACTCTCAGTAACTCATTAAAATTAATCTGTGCAGGAATGCATGCACTTCAACTGATGAGGCAGGTTATGCACATGCAGTCAGTTTTGGTGCAAGGTGGTGCATTTAGTTGGAGCTCATACTCGTTCAATTTTAAACACTGTAAATCTTTTAGAAAATCATATTAATTTGGAGCCTTACAGTCAAGCAAAAGGTTTATGAGCCTATTGGCCTACTGTAAAAGGCCACTAATAAAACATTTGTTCTCTCTATAAGGGCTAGAGTGCATTGATTGAGCTAAGTGATTAAAGCTTTTAAAAGACAAATCAGAGCATTAAAATTTAACAGTCATGATTACTTTCCAAATACATGTGATACTGGGTGGACATGACCTCAGTATGTTACATATGTTTAACAGCAAAGAAAACTATCATGTGCAAGAAGCTTCAGTGTCTCAGTGTAACTTTGAAACACGTGTCTTCAGTGTGTCTGTCTTGTCAACACACATTCAGTAATCCACTCATTTCTTTTTACTAAAGTCATGTAGATTTAGGGAATCATGTTGTGTGTGTTTTTTTTTATTATTTTCGATCTGTCTGAAGTAGATGTTGCAGCTGTAATCCGAGGTAGATTATGGTATCTACAGATGGTGATGAACCAGTAACATAGTACAGTTCAGATGTACATGCTAATTCATCTGCAGCCCTGTTAAATCTTACAGTACATGCTGAATATTCATTGATTTGTTCATCCAAAGCCAACAAAAGCCTTTGTTGGTGCACACGAATATTACAAGCAAACAGTGAGGAGGGGTAAATAGCAGAGATTAAACTTCTTATTCTTCCTTTTTTTGTCTTCAAAATCCAATTCTGATTGTTAAACATAGGATGACAAATAGCAAGGGTGGTGGTGGGAACTGTCAGCCCAGGCCCCTTTGTTGCTGTGTAATGAGGGCAGAGCTATCAGAGCAGCACCGTTTGGATTGAGGACAAAAGTTGAACAGAAAGCAAGTGCAGTATAATCATATCTATTTTCTTGTTAAATGGAAGCTATTATGTTTGACCTCCACTCAACGCTAATCTCAGTCACAAACCAAAAAGTTTTCATTTCAGTGTGCGTTTATGCACACCAGGCTCCAAATGAGAAAAACCAATAGAGTATTTAAGAACAAAAAAGAGAGACTTACAATTCCCCAACAAATGGGAGGATTTGAAGAGAAGCAGAGGGTGAAACAGAGAGAGTGACTTCTCTCTTTCTATTTCCGGTGAGTTGGGGGCGGGGGGGGTAATTGTGATAGCAAGTTTCAAAGTCACTCACTTCACAAAGGCAAAGCTGATTATAGGAGGCTGAACTTTTTCATGTCAGAGCTCTTCTTTTTTGCAGATGCCTTCTGACACATATACACAAAAAAAGTCATTGGTGCTGGAATTCCCAGCTGATCAGGAGGGGTGGAAATAAAACTGCAGGAAAGTGTGGATGGTCTGTGTGAAGGTTGATTATGGGCTCTTCAGATGTGGATGAAGGCCTTGAACAAATCCCAGCAGGGAAGACAAAACAGGAAACCAGAGCAATCTCTTCTATGTCGCCATTTTGTGTTTCTTAAAGGCACTGAAAACTTTTTTAGTCTCTTTTCTTCCTAGTCTAAGTGATGGGGTGCTACATTAAAGTTTAAGCAGTTTTGTTCAATACACTTCTCATTTCTACATTTATTGATTTGTCCCTTATCAACAGAAACTTTCAGGTTTTAGTATCATTTAAAGCAGAATTCAATGATATTCTTAAAAAACATTAACTTTCACTTCTATTGCTACTGGTTTCTTCCTGTTATACTCTGATACATTTGTGGTTTGGCTATAGCCCCCATAATTACACAGTGTCTTCCAGGGAGACTCCAGGTTACAGCACCAAAAGAGTATGTATAGCATTACAATGTACAGATTTCTTTTTTAAGCTTTTTTCTTCTTGTTTAAGAATAGTTTGCACTTGAAAGGGGTTGCTAAGAGGGTCAAATTTGGGAAGATAACCAACCTCCCAACTTATTTCTCCTGGAGTAAAATCCACCTGTGCACTATCCTGATGTTGAAAACTCACTTGTTAGCAGGGAAGACACCATGGACTCTGGAGTGCTGGTGGGACATTCATAACCAGGGAGTGACCTACTACATAGAAAAATACAAAAGTGTTAAGTCTGGTTTAAATGAAAACTGACAGTGTGACTATGATCCCTCAGTTATGTTTTTCAGATAATTTACTACCATCCAATTTGAAACCTGAATAATATGTGGCCCATGAAAGATTAAAACGCAGCTCTAGATTTTCACCACAAGTAGAATTACGCTCCCAGACTTTGTCTCACATGTGGATTTGTCTCCCTCTTGTCCTGCTGTCTCCTGAGCATTTATCAAGAGGGTATATCTGCTCAAGTCAGCTCTCTGTGCTCCCACCACAGCACAGGATCAAGGAGGAACTATGGGAACTTGGCTCTGAGAATCTGTCCAGCTTGAGGCCTCCCAGCACAATTCTGCTCCTTAATGTTTTGTGTGTGAGTGTGTGTGTGTATATGTGTGTGTGTGTGTGTGTGTGTTTGTGTGTGTGTGTGTGTGTGTGTGTGTGTGTCTATCTGTCACAGATATGGATTTCAGTCATTCAGAATTTGTCTTTAATGTTTGTAAGCTTCTGCCGGGGCGCAATGCAGCAGTGAAACAGTGGTATGGTTTTTCATTAAATTGGGCATTCTTTATAAAAGCAAGCAGACTGTGACACAGAGTGCTGAGTTTGTCATAGGCTATAAATTTGCAACATGGTAAAGGCAAGGAGTGCTAAACTAATAATATTTAAGTGGGTGTGACATGTCCCTATTTCATACCTGCCAACACTGGTGGTTGTTGTAGGAATCCTCCTAATTTTAATCCTTTCTCCTACTCTGCTACCTATTAACAATTTGTCCTATTGATCTCTCAATTTCATTGTGATGTTTTTCAGTTTCTGTGACAAAAATGTCTCATGGTCCCTCGCAAAAAAAGGAGGCAAAGGCAAGCATGCACAAAAGACCCTTTCTGACATCCGTCACTTCATTTGCTCAACCCTTCCTCTTTATTCACTTTGTTACTGAAAATGGACGAGACATGTCCCAAGGAGAAAATTATGTTTCCAGTTTTCACTCTACTAGACAGGAGACCCTTCCCCTTCTCTGAAGCTTTTTCCTCAATCTTTCAACTCAAACTTATCACAAATAAACATTCATTGTGAGTTGCATGTTGAAGGCTGATCAAGTCATTAAAGAAGCTAACGCCCACCCACTTACTCACTCATGTAAGATTGTTTGGAGTTAATTTTGCAGCAAAATCTGAATTGGCCTATATTCACCCTCACTGTCTCTCGCAATGTTTGCACTTTAAATTTTTGTGATGTACATTTACAAAATTAAAAATTAGCTAAGATATTCAAAGCCTTGTTGACAACATCATAGCTAGTCTACAGGCAAACAGAGCAGAGAAGAAGTTTCAGATCATGCCTGTTAAATGATTCCAGAATGCACACCGAAACAGTAAAAGCAATTGGTTACTAACAATTTCTGGTATTACCTTTATACATTGAGGGGCAAATTTTATTTTGAGGATAATAGGCATAACCTACAATTATTTTTAATGTGCTATATAGTTGGATATTGAAATGAGTAGCCCAAAACATTATTGATGCATTACCTGTCTCACAAATGGATTATCAGATTTGTATTATCTAACCATAAAGGTTTTAGTGAAACACTTAAATTACACTTTTTCAGAAAGAAACCTGCTGTCTCTGTCTTTGAAAGAGAAGAACATCTTAACTTTCATTTGTTAAACCACCTGATTTTATCTCATAACTACTTGATTTGCTTTAAAACATTGTTGTTTGCAGTCCTTTAATTCCTTCCAATTTACTTCTCCGTTGCCATACCTTTACGAACAAAAGAAATTAATTACAAATCATGTCAGAAATACAGTTAAATTAACTAATGACATGAGAACAATTGAAAGGCCATGTTATTTTTATTGTGTTTTATTTTTGTTTAATATATCCTCCTCCAATATATCCTGATTTATTTACCATTTATCATATTTTACTTTTTAAAATTTTTTATTCAATATTAAACTCATAATATTAATTCTATTACTCTGTCATTGTTGTGTGCATGTTTAACTTTGTGAAAATGCACTGCATTTTTTTATAATAATAATAATTTTTTAAAATAAGATTAATCTATTTTTCGTTGGGCTTGGTTTTACAGCTGAATAAATAAAAATGTTAACAATCTGTTATTTTTTAATTAATTTTATTAATTTTTACACAACTTTTATATTTTGAATTTAACACAGACGAGTACTGGGGGGGGGGGGGGGGGGGGGGGGGGGGGGGGGGGGGGGGGGGGGGGGGGGGGGGGGGGGG
>JAPZDV010000026.1:396716-410822 GCA_029814665.1 Acanthurus lineatus
CAATGTTAGATTACAATGTGTGTCTTTTGCCTGTTTATCCGGCCTGTATTTTTCTGTTACTGTTCTGAGAATAAAGCGAATACATTTTTTTGCAATCATTTACTTCAATTTTCCTACCTCGCCGCAACACCGAATTAAGGGCTCCCCCACCTGTCAAATCCCACTTTAACCACTGTACACACACACACACACACACACATATGCACGTATGCACGTGCGCACACACACATACACACACAAACACACACATATATACTTATATTAAAATTTCTGATGTTGCTTTTGAGGATGGTAACATGGCATGGTTACTGACTGTAGAATTATCATTTAAACCACTAACTGGCTCTCTGAAACTGTATTTCAAACCCATTTATAGGCCTTACTTTAGACTTTTCAAATATTATCATATTAAAGTTGCTAGCTTTTGAATTTAAAATAGGCAATGTCTTTAAAAAAAAATGACTGACATGACTGCTTATTCAAGTTGTGATTTATTTGTGATAGAGGTTAGGTTCAATTTTTTTGTTTAAAGTTCACCAACTTTATGGCAAAAATAAAACCTGTTTGAGTCCAGACCAAGGACAGTGGCAGCCACAGTGCATGGATAATATGTCAAGGATAACAAAGAATACTGTATAGAAAGTGGGAACAGTGGAAGTAACAGTTAAAAAACATCATGAATGTCAGCCTTGCTTTTCTTAATTGCCGATTGGTTCCATTTACCGTCTGCTGCTTAAATTGCACAGATGCTGTTAGCTCAGCCTCAAAAAAAGATGACAGCTCATCAAGATGAGTGTCAGGTGTTGGAACGGAAATGTGACGGAAGGGGGTGGGGGGGTGAAACTGACAATAAACTCTACGGAAAAAGATGCATTGTGTCACTTTAGTAACTTTGTATATTGCCATGTTTTTCTCATAAATTATATGCAATGTTATTGATCTCGGAAGGACCACAGAAGCCTGGTCACAGCAAGCGAGCAAATATAGCAAATACTCTAAATCAGTGCTGGCATGGCTGTGGCTTTCCATGTCAGCCTCAGGTTCCCTACATTTGTCCTCCAAGTCCAAACATGCTGTCTCCTCTGTGTATGTAGAGAGACAGCAATTAATTATTCATGTTGAGTTGCAGAACAGCCGGATCTCACAGTTGCACAGCAGGGCCATTTATCCGGCAGAGGCTGATCAGCCACAGTGGAGAGAAGAGTCAGAATTACATCCTGCCTTGAGCGGGAAGCTGGGTATTACTGTATTGTATATTTACCCAAAAAAAGCAAAACAAAATGGGGTCTTCTTGAGTTCAACAGAATCAGGAAAAATATGGTCAAAAACACAAGAAGACAGAGCCCAAAGAGTAGTATATTAATTCAGAGACTCAATTTTATCATTTTCCCTAGAAAAGGTTCTAAGCTTATGGCAGAGTGGCCAGACTTTACAGTGAAAGATCACATGATGTGTAGTGGCCAACAAAACTTTTTTCACAAAAATGTTAAAGTTACTTTTCATATTAACATAAATTCATCACTGACCAATTAAATCAGTAAATTATCCATTCAAATCATTACATAACATATATTTTTAATCTAAAGTGACAGATAACAAATATTTTCAATCATGTGGATATAACTGAGCAGTTAAAGAACCATGTAAATACAAGTATGCATGCTTTGTAGCTCAAAGTACATATAGAACAAGACTTATGCCAAATAACTATTATGACCCAGCAGCAGAGCACAACCTCGGGTTGAGCAGCTGAACAGGATTTATTAGCGATTGGAGGCTTTGTAGGATGAACTGAGGTTTGGGTGCGGGTTAAGAGGCAGGCTGGGAATCAGTGTCAAAGTTAAGAAATGGACCTGAAGCAAGGAGACTAAATGTTTGTCACAGAGGAAGTAAAAACGTAAAAAAAGTAAAAAAGTGACCAAAGAACCAAGGTTTAATTCTTCATGCTGATAAAAAGATGAGGAGCCAATGCAATCATGGGAATGGGTAGACTGGAGCAGGTGAGATGCAGTCAGCTGTCATGCCCATAGACACATAAGCACAAGAGACAAAATGACAAAGAGGGAAACAGACACCAAAAACAAAACCATACTGAAAGATCTTGGTTGTAAGATTAGACTGAGTCATGGACGTATGATTTGAATGAGCTAATCACAGAACTATGAATAAGTACCCTTTTTTTTTATTATATCAGAGCCCAATGGGTAGAGTTTTTTGGGTGGGATGCTCGACTAAACTAAGCTTACTTTTGCTTACTTTTACTTTTGCATACTGAACTCCTATTTGCTATTAAGAACCCATTTCTTTAAGGAAAAAAATGCAGAAATATATTAAAAAGTATGAATAAGAAATAGTCTGAAATCTGTCTACAGCTGTAGAAGGAAGTTGTTTTTAATAGAGATTACTTAAAAGGGAAAA
The DNA here is from genome assembly GCA_029814665.1 of Acanthurus lineatus. Taxonomy (NCBI): domain Eukaryota; kingdom Metazoa; phylum Chordata; class Actinopteri; order Acanthuriformes; family Acanthuridae; genus Acanthurus; species Acanthurus lineatus. The sequence goes on from JAPZDV010000026.1 coordinate 399,135, forward strand.
ATGATATTTGCACTTTGTTTCACTTGAGCAGGGCTGAGTGAATGAGGGTGTGTATGCGTGTGTGTGTGTGTGTGTGTGTGTGTGCGTGTGTGTGTATGTGCATACCTCCAGTGTGTATGTATCTATGTGTGTGTGTGTAAGTGTGTGGTAAATTTGCTACTTTCAAAATCTTGGATGACCCCCAACTAAGCTATTTTTCTTTAAACTTGACAGTCCTAACCTCAATGGTTTGATTTTCTCTCAGCTCCTATTTATTTTATGTCTTCCAGAATATCCCTTTCAAATTCCAGAAATCTAGCATCTGAAGTAGGTTGCCCATCAGCAGCTCAAACCTCAACTTGTTTATTGTGTCCATTAGGTGTATAGAGGAGACAGCAACAGAGCCTCTGAAGCTTTGTGGCATTGTGTTATTTCCCTTAATTCAGTAATTCACATTTCATTTTAACATTTTATGAAAACAATGAAAAAAATAATAGAAATGCAGAGCAGTTATTGTTCTGCTAAGAGAAACAATCATGGTTTAGCAACTTAAGCTCTTTTATCTGCATTTAAAACTTGGCCCAGGTCTCTTTATGACATTAAAAATCACTTTAAGCCATAAGTAATGGCTCTGGGTGTGTATGTATGTGTATGTGTGAAAACGCACATATCCATACATGCAATTTAAGTTTTTTTATGTTTATTTGTTTGTTATTGTAGGGGTGTGTAGAAAATAGGTAGAATGAGGACTTAAAGCAATTAATTTAACCATTTACACACACAATGTGGTGTTTTTGAATCAGATGGGAATAATAGGCTTACAAGCTCTAAGCTCATGTCCAAATAGATTTAGGTCTATGCCCTTGGGGGCATTGAGATCATTTAACAAACAACCTTCCCTCACTAATTCCAGGCTATACTTAAGCTCTTTATGACACAAATACCCAAATGAATGAAAAATAATTTCAAAAAAGCATTGGCTAACAAGTTGGAAATGCATTTAAAAACTCAGCAGAGAAAACAGAACAATAACACAAGGAGAGAATGAATAACAGAAAGGGCCCGGCTTTGTGTAATTTGTCAGCTTGGCAGGAATCTGACTCTGCTGCCTCCCACAAGGCCCTGTCTCAGGAGACTCAGCAGGTTCAAAGACTTGAAACATGTAATTAATATCCAGACAACACTCCCCAAAACATCTTGCTACTGGTTCACCCATTGTTTTGTTTTTGCTGGCTAGACTTGAAACATATAAAAGCTTGATTTAAACCTTGCATTCTGAGACAAAAATTCAATAAGTTTCTTTAAAGTTGCTTTTAAGTCTTACGTTATCCTCTGTGTCAACAGTCAGACTCATGCATGGGCAAACTCAACTTCTACTCAAGGCCCCTAAAGCCACAAGGGGGCCCCCAAGCGCACTTGACATGTCCCACAAGATATTTTTATTTTTATTTATTATTTATGTATTTATTTATTCATTTATTTTGAATGTGTGTGATATAGTATGACTTTTGACTTCAAATGAAAAAAAACTCAAGTAACAAAAAGGACTTTGAAATAGAGAAGAGTTAATACAGCGACAAACTGCTAACTAACAGCTTCAATGGATCACCAGGGATCCAGGGGTAATAAGTTAAACTACACCAAGTATCATGTTCTTTAAAATCTTTATTTCGTAAAGTAAAGTCACTGTCCTCCTGGGTGAACCATGTATTAAAAGTTATCATGAGCTCAGACTAACAGTCCTCTTACTTTTTTCCACTGCTTGTTGTTACTTTAAAAGGCAGGATTTTCAATAAGCATATAGCATTAAATTTCTAACTTGAGAAAATGCTGCTACAGTCATCATCAGATGTCTTCTTCAGATTGAGATAATTGTCATCAGGGTCAGAGATGCCGCTGACTGATGGTGTGCTTGGAATGGGGTCACGTAAGCAGTCGAAGATGCTGGCTACCTCCGTTTTTCAGGTGTATTCAGTAAGTTGCCAGATGCTCCGTTAAGTTTAATTTGTTCCTACCTTTTGACGCACTTACATTGAAACTCTTGTTTCACATTGTATTTCAGCTATGTTTTAGGAAGCTAAGCTACTAGCAAGCTAATGTTGTCTTTTCTGAGGCACCAGAGGGCAGTAGTTGACCACAGGTAAGTATTTTGATAGTCTCGTCTCCCCTTGTGTTGTCTCTTGTTGTTTACTTCCTCCCTTTGTTCCTTTCCCGCCTTTTGTGTTTACCCTAATGTGTTTCACCTGTGTCTTGTTGTCTCCCTGCCCTCATGTGTATATATAGTATGTGTTTCCCTTTGTCCTGTGCTAGTTCATCTTGTCTCAGAGAGTCAGAGAACCTTCGCCAGTCCATGCTATTATTCCTTGTCTAGTCAGGTCTTGTATACTGTGTCACTTTGTTCAGTTTTTCCTTAGTCTGATCCTGCATTATTTTGATACTTTGTCTTGCCTTTTTCCTATGCTCATAGTTGTTTTCCTCAGTAAGAATGATTTTCATTTGATACTTTGTTACATAGCGATTTTCCTCTGAAGAGTAATTTTCTGTTGATACTTTATCATATAGTAGTTTTCCTCTGTACAAGTGATTTTCTGTTGGTACTTTATTATTAAAAGATTGTTTATTTAAACCTTGGAATTGTCTCCTGAGTTGTGCTTTTGGGTTCATGTCCTAGTTCTGTCATGACAAAGACATCCAGAAACTGATGCTATGTTGGTACCAGATCTTGGTACATATAGGAATATATACATACAAACATACAAACACGCACACACATATATATTTATTTATACATATATAAAGTCATTTCTACTTGTTTTTATTTGTTGTCGTTGTTGGGTAATTTTTGGAACCCTCAATGATTCAGTCCATATTATTACAAAAATGAAAATGTCATATGAGCACTAATTCAATCAGCAGTCATCTTGTTCATCACCAGTGTCGACTTCAGCATGCTGTTCCTCTTTGCCTTGTGATGACCCACCTCTGCTGTGTGACTCATGCGTGGTGCTTAATTACCACTGGAGCTGAATCACTATGCTTTCTCTGACTCATATTTTGACACTATCAACTTTGTGCAACAAGTTTGAACAAAATACAGAAATTACTCTGGTCTGTGGACAGTGTTTTATCTGTGGTTCCATCAACTATATAAGTTTAATGCCCTTTTTTTATTTGAATTGCAGGACTATCTGCCACCTTGCTTCCTTTTATATTAGTTTAGCAGAAAAAAATGTTTTTAAGCCTATCACAGCAGATTATTAGTTCTAACTTGCAAACAGCTCTCTTAATGATATAGTATATTTGGTTCTAAGCAAATGCCTAAAAGTAGTAAAAGTAGTATTAGTGTCACTCCTTAGCCCTTGCTTAGGTGAGGTTGGTGTTTCCTAATGGTGGTGAGGATTCTTTTACTATGATGCCAAATGTGAGATTTAATGTATTCTTCGTACATTTTATAACTTACTGCATGTGACTGTTCTGGTTGATTGTTTTTAAATGAAGATGATAAAGAAAAAAATGTTGAAAAATATGAACCCCTTTTTTTTACTTAACCTTGGCTGACATTAAAGAAATAATGAATAATAACACTTTTTTATAATAAACAATTAACCATTTTGCCCCGGCTTGCCTGGCTCACATCTTGATGGGGAACATAGTTGATTGGACAGGTGCGGAGAGGATGCACCATAGAAATTTGCAGCATCATCATCATCTGTGTGTGTGACACAACACTATATACTAAAAATTGTAAGAAGACTGGTTTGGACCCTATAAATTCAGTTTTTATGATTTTTTTTTAAATTACTGGATACAAAATCTGCTGTTTATTAAACCCTAGTCATGCTAGTCCATATTTGAATACTTAGAATTAATTTTAACGTGTTTTCTTAGAATTAATGAACAGATTTTATTGAAAATAAATTTTAAAAAATGTATACAATATATATTTTATAAAAGCTACTGACTAGAGAGAGAGTGTTACTGTTAGTGCTTGATTGACCATTAACCATTTTTCCTGTGTTACTTAATATGGTCATCTAAAACCTCTGTGTATTTATATCTTTGTGCACAGTAATGAAGTGGAAATTTTTTTTTGTCAGCTGTATATTGCAAAACTTTTAGATCATTGTGTAATTGTGGAAAGTTTGTTACCAGTCTTCTGTCTGAAATAACTGTCTTCAAGTGCAAAATGTGCCAAATGTGCATGTGTTGGGTGTTTCAACCTACGGTTTTACAGCTCACAGATACCCAATAATAATCCACTGATTTACACATGGTACAAACACAATCTGCACAACTCATCTGTTGCTCTCCTTTTTTCATATGATGACTTGGATTGTCAGTGTTCAGTGTATGTTTATCTGTAGATCCAGTTTTCTTAAAGATGTAATAATAGCAGAGCTGACATTAGGGTTCAGCAAATATTGGTCTTTAGAGACAATCACTGCTGTCTTCCAACTTCAGTCACCAATACCCATTTCAGGTCAAAAATGTCAAAAATGAAAGGCAGCACTGCAGTATTCTATTCCTGCCCTGGGACACCAAAGTTCCCTGACACAACTTAATATAAGAATTCTGCAATGTATTATCACAGAAATATGACTGCAAAGAATACATGTAGGTCTTAGAATTTTTAGGTGTAAGCTGTATGATGAAGACAAAATTGTGTGTATTGACAGATTTAAGTTGACCTTACTCCCTACCTCAACTGTACTTCACTGTAATAGGTTTCCAGTTTGTGTGAGATTATTTACACATAGTGTCAGTATTATTTCTTGACACTAAAATGGGAAGTGAGAGTCTGATATAAATTTAAAATGTTAAAATGTAAATGTCTTTTGAAAGCTTAGCAGGCAGAGGCACAGAGATATAACGTAAATAAACTTGTATGTAACTATATTAGGGCTGTCAGTCGATTAAAATTTTTAATCGCATTAGGGTCCTAAGTTAATGTGCGATTAATTGCAAATTAATTGCAAATTTTTTGGCCTGCCCTTTTACATTTACAATAAATACAAATAACTTTTGTTTTGTCCAGAGAACCATCGGCAAAACTTTAAAGCTAAACTTTTCATTTAAAAGTCCCTTTTCTGTATCCATTTCTGCTTTGTAAGCATTTGCAATGTTATTTTAGCACCACTTCCTGAAACTACGGAGCTGGCAAGGCACAGACCGTGCATGCGTTAATTGTGCATTAAAAAAATTTGTGCAGTTAAAAGGAGTTTGAGTTATTGCGTTATTAACGTGTTAACTTCGACAGCCCTAAACTATATTGCTGTGGACAAAGCAGACTAATTCCACACAGGGTGTAGAAAGTTGACACTTATTTTGACATTAATTTTAAGTTTAACTGTATCAAAATGAGAAATTGAGATTTTCTTCAGTTTTATAGGAAAGAATTTTTGTCAAGTGTTGTGATAGAATTCAGAGTATTCACTGGCACAGACTTGAATTTTTATCCAACAATATCTTCGAAGCTTGGTACAGGCAGATTGCTAGAGTAAGGAAAGCAATCCTTAACCAAGATAGGACAATTTTCTCTTTAATAGAGCAGACTTATATATTTTAAAAGAGTGGAATCATGTTTTTTTTGTGTCAGTTGGCCCTAAATACCGAACTTGTTTATTTAAGGAGAGGTGTATCTAGACACTTTACCAAAATAATGCAAGTTTTTGAACTGTTTTCAGAGGTAGACAATACTGAGTGGCAGATATCATATAATACAAAAAAAATTAAGCAGTAGGCTACAAAACAAAACAAAAAAAAAACAACCCCCCACAAAAATTATTGAGCTTGAGCTTAATTTACAAGACAAGTGAACCATGTTGGTTAAATGAACAGGGTATATATTCTAGAAATGGAAAATAAAATAAAATAAAATTGAAAAAAATCAAAAATCATGTAGTTTTAAAAAGTTCTAGAGTTTTTGATAGGTGATATGTTTCTGGGTCTGAACACAAAAAAATCTTTGCTCATTTGCTCTTGCTGTAGGTTCAAGCTCTCTCCTTTTCAGTACAGAGGATTACAAGCATGTTAGCTAAATTTTTCAGGGCCCAAACTGATTGCAGCTGACTTACATAACATTACCCATTGTATGGCAGATACAGAGGTTAGATAGAAGCCAAAAGTTTATTGTTAGTCTTTGCATTAATGCTTTATTGTAGTGAAAAATATGCAACATGCCTTAAAGCAGGTTCTAAATAATTTAGTAGTGCTAGATAGTGGAGGTTTGCATTGACCCTATCTCATGTACCAGTACACTGAAAAAAAAGTTTCATTGATTCAATGATATATGTGATATGTAAATCGTTTGCGCTGCATGTTCGCTTTTCTCAATACACAGAATGTCATGTTGGTACTCGACATTAACAGTCTGACCCTGGGGGTCACACTGGACAGGCCTGTGTATGTCAAAGAAAAGCACCAGAATGCTTGACCTAACACCCCCTGTGCTGTTTTGTCTCTAGGACATAACTGTAGACATATTTATCTTCACTTTTGACAATCCTTGACATAAAATTTAGGTCATTCTAGGCCAGTTGCAAATTGAGACCTTTTGTTATGTTTATTTACACTGGTGTGATAACGTGGTTCAAATTTGCTTGACACCTTCTGTGTACACTCCTAAGTAAAAAATGCACCAGACTGTTACGGAATGGACCAAGGAACCAGGACCCAGATGCAGAGGTTTACAAAAATCAGGAATCTTTATTTACAAAGTAGAACAACAAAAAACACCCAGACGGGGAAAAAGCGAAAAACACAAATCTTACTATGAAAAACACAAAAAGCCACAACGGCAAAAAGTAACAAAAGAAAATCACCCGAAGGGAAAAACTAGACTTACTCGCTGCTAGAAACAAAATATACCAGGACTACAAAAACTCACTGGCTGACCGACAAGAGCAATAGCAATCACTAGTAAAGTCAATATCTCGAGAGAGTGGGGAAGAATTCTCAGGCACGAAGTAGTTAAGCATGCGGACATGGACGCAATCGTCTTGCGACGAAGCTAGAGAACGGTAGGTTTAAATAGGCGTGTAATTGCCAATGCTAACCAAGTGTGCCTCATTACTTCGTTCCCAAGTCACTCGCTCCCGCCTCCCTGCACTGACCTGCTGAAAGAAAGAGAGAGAGGTCAGTGCCAAAACAAAAACAAACAAAATCAGAACCATAACAGTTGGCCGTGTATGAAATAACTGAATGAAGAGTCTGTTGGCTGCAGCAAAAGACTCATGGTATGAGCAACCATCTGAAGAAATTAATGTGGATAGTTAACACTGACAAATCCATCAGAGCACAAAATCCATTACCACAAATCAAATGGTGATTAATGTAATCTTTCACTTTCAGGAAGTGGCTTTGCTTTTATTTGTGGCATCAGTATCTGGTGTTAATGAAAAGGAAGTGATTTGTGGGCAATGTTAAAAACTTTGATGACCCAAGAACTTTCTAATACTACCTTTAAAAATTTGACAGTCCAATAGTCCAAACATTGCAGCAAAGTTTTGCTCTACTCTGACCAGACAGATTGACATCCTCAGCTGTAGTGTTCTTGTGATGACCAGAAGTGTACAGTTATTCCAAACAGCCACACTCAAGGGTGGGGATACAAGCTGCTCCTCGTACACACTCAATGCACACTTCTGCTTTAGTACATTGTCCTCTGATGTCTGACACTGAATACAGGACTGACAAGTACAAGACTGAGGGCATCAGAGTTATGATCTTGTGTCTGTAAGGGGGAGGGCATTGAAGCCCCTAGATTTTTGAAAAAAAAAGTATTTTTGAGAAAACAATAAATGTTATATTTATTCTGTTACATGAACTTTAGAGCACAAATTGTCTGTATGCATACATGTGATTGCGAATGGTTGTTTGTCTCTATATATTAGTACTGTGAGGAAATGACAACCTCTCCAGTGTGTAACCTGCCTTTGACCAATGTGATGGTTTGTGTGATGGCTGGGTGGTTGGATGCATGGATGTATGGATGGATGGATGGATAGATGGATAGTCCATATTTACAAACAGATTATACTCAGACTTTTTTGAATGAACATAAACCTAAGATGTTTCCTATTTTACTGAGAGCCTTTTTCCAGTGTTTCTCAGTGTCAGTATGACCTGAAAGTTTCAAGTTTCCACTCTTGTAAGTTTGATAATCGACTACAGTTGTTTCCCAAATAATTAGTAGTTTCATAAACTCTACTTTTGCATTCATGTATTAAAATGAGAATTGAGGTGTTAAGCACATGAATGTGAAACAGCCTTCTAGTGTCAAAGTCTGCATTTACATAATTCTCCACAGTGACGCTCCAACAACCAAGTAAAGTAACTTTAAGTCAAAAACACTTTTCAGTTATGAAGGATTTTAAGCATTTCAGAATCCACATCCCCTCCACCACCAAGGCAGAAAGTTAAACTAGAATTAAAAAACTCAAAAATACATGACGTAATAAAAAAAAACAAGCAAACAAAAAAATCTAGATCGCTGGGTAGTTTTGGATTTATTACAGAGGCTCTTCACTTGGGCTTAGATAATCAAGGTGAAAGGATTGTTGTGCCAAGTTCTATTTTGCAGTGGTCTCGTTTTCTTTCCAGTACACTGAATTTCCTTTCCTTTCTTTCCTGTGCTTTTACCTGCCCTATGAGCCCAAAGCAACCATCAGCCATGCTGTGGCATATTTAGTTCTGCTTACAGTGGACAAGGCAGCCACTGATTGGATTTTGATAGTTATCTATCCGTACTGTTATGGGACTGGTTCTTGAAGAAGCCAAAAAGGATAAGAGTCTCATATCAGTAATCCTTTCACATTGTGTATACCAAAAGTAGGACTACACAGTATACATTAAGTCATTCAGTTAATACATTACAATGTTATCATGTATCATTTGCGTTGTTAGACTTTTTAAAAAGAAAAAATTAATTATTTTCACAGCTGAAGGAAATGTGCTGTTAAAAAGACAATTTTTTTTTTCAAAACTTCGACAAATGTGGTTTCCACGGTCAGTGAGTACTTATATTATTACAGCATTGAACATGGTGTAACTATGTGTCAGACCCTTTGTGGGGTGCAGGATACATTTTTCCATTAAGAGCATGAAATCTTCTGGTTCTCTGGAAAGTTCACTTTTCAACTACATCTCTTATTACTGTAAATCATGTCACTTATGTCCCTTATACATGTGGGTTCTCACCTAGTGATGGATATACACTGTAAAATGTTACATCAAACATTACATTTAAGTAATAGCCATGCTTTTAAAACAATTAAAAATAAGTTCACCTATTGTAACCAAGGTCGCTTGACAGTGTTGTCAAATACAGTGAGAGCAGGCTCAAACTTTAATTCGAGCATAGTCGTATTCTCCTGTATGACAGCTGATCATGGTAATAAATTTCCATAAAAGTGATGATGAGGCAGCATGCATTCTCCTCTGCGTCCCCCACAAGGTCAGTCACAAAAATTTCTGTTATTAGAATAGAATACAATAGAAAAGAATGCACTTTATTGATTCCAGAAGGGAAATCCAGATGTCTGGCAGCTTATCAGCCACTGACTTGAGAGTTATAAGGCCTAATGACCGTAGGTATGATTTATCTTCTGTATCTTTCAGTCTCGCAGTGCAGAGAGTTAAACTATCCGCTACTGCTGTTCTTTGGTCCATGAAGATGTTGTGAAGTAAATGATCAGTGTAAGTTAGAATGTCCTCTACTTTCTTCTGTGTTCATTTCCCCACCACAGCCACAGTGAATCCAACCTGGTTCCAATCACAGTGCCGGCACTTTCCACCAGTTTGTCCAGTCACCTTGCATCCTTGTGTTTTACACTGCCACCTCAGCAGACTGCGACAGTGAATAATACACTTGCCACCACAGACTGGTAAAGCATCTGCAGCATCTTTCTGCAGATGCTTAAGGATCTGAGCTTCCATACGAAAAAGACCCTGCCTCTTTCTGTAGTACATTTGTGTTAAGTGACCGATACAACTTATTGTCCAGGTGTACACCTAGATATTTGGATGTTGGCACCACCTCAATGTCCACCCTACAAATGTTCACTGGCTGAAGAGAGCAGAGACCTTTTGAAATCCACTATCATTTCCTTTGTCTTTGAGGTGTTCAGTAGGAGGTAGTTTTTGTGACTCCAGTCACTGAAGGCTTTTATCAGATCCCCATGTTTGAATTCCTGTCCATTCTTGATACACACCACAATGGCAGTATTATCTAAATATTTCTGGATGTGGCAGAACTCAGAGTTGTATTTGAAGTTGGCTGTGTGCAATGTGAACAGGAATGGAGCCAGATTCTGTTAGATTAGAGAGGGCACAGTGGAGCATGAAGAGGACAGTATCATCCACTCCAATGTTTTCTTTGTATGCAAACTGCGAGGGATCGAGTTTGTTTTTGACCTTAAGTCTCAGTAAGCATAGAAGCGGCTGCTTTAGAGTTTTCATGAAGTGAGAAGAGAGGACCACCTTTGTAGTAGTTTAGTTCAGCATGACATTTTATTTTAGGTATCAGTACAATACAAGATGTTTTCTACAGAGCTGTTCCAACTGTGGACTTAGGTTAAAGATCTTCTAGAGAGGTTCACACAGTTGGGCACTACAGTACAAAAGCAGCCTTGGGCACACCCCATCTGGGCCAGCTGCCTTCCCAGGGCACAGTCTCCCTAGCTCCAACCTCATCCCTGTTTCTGGTGCACACATGTGGAGGAGAAGGAGGAGGGCTAGAAGGAGCAGTGGAAGTGGGTGTGGCCGCAGTGTCAAACCTGTTGAGAAACTGGTTGAGTTCATTGTCTCTGTCCATAGTACCTACTACTGGCTTTGTTTTCTTTTTTTGTAGCCAGAGATGGTATTGATTCCTCTCCACACCTTACAGATGTTACTGTGTTGTAAATTTCTCTCTATCTTCTTTCTTTATACCACCTTTGATTCTTTAATCTGCTATTCAGCTCACGTTGCACCTGTTTGAGCCATTCTCTGTCATCTCTAAAAGCTTCTTTTTTCTGTTTGAGAATTGCCTAGATGTCACTTGTAATCCAAGCTTTGTTATTTGGGGAACAGCATACAATCTTTGTAGGTATGGCCGTGTCTCTTCAGAAGTTGATGTACTCAGTAAAACAGTCAACCTGTCTGTCAATAATCATGGTGTTCCCATCTGTTTCCAGCAGCACACACCAATCTTTGCATTCAGAGCAATAGAATAAGAGCCTCATTAGCCTCAGATGTCCATTTCCTGACTGTGAGGGTAGTTGCAGGCTGCCTCAGTACACAGGGTTTTTAACAGATCTGCTAACAAGTTAGGACTCCCCTGAAGCTCTACTAATTATCAGCACAGACAGGAGTTATAAGTACTCTGAGCCGTATGAACAACACAGCTCACATACTGTCCACTTTCTTAATGGGCTCTAATTTCGTGGCACAGCGCAAGGTGGCGCAGCGCAAGGTGGCGAACCCCGCGCAGTGGTAATTTCTCCCAGCGCACCACCGTGCGCCGCCAATTTGGTAATTTGGTAGACCGGGCTGCGCCAAGATGGACGTGGCGGCGCAACAGGGGGAGGAGTCTACAGATTCAGCTTGGCGCAGTGACAATTTCGTGACAAAACAGTGCGCCGAAGGTGCGCTGAAAGCTCGCCAGCTCCTACCTGGTCTATCCTCGGCACAGGCGAAGCGCGCCCGGCGTAGTGATAATTTGGTTGACAG
>JAPZDV010000026.1:421849-434218 GCA_029814665.1 Acanthurus lineatus
CAGAGGTGGCTTTTATAGTCCGGGTTCACACCTAGGTGTGAAATCTGGGGGACTCTGGGAAGTTGAGTTTACTGCCCCTTTATCTGAGTTCCTGAGGGTCTCAGATCCAGGCAGACTTCCCACTGAGATGTGGCCTGCAAATCCTTTCTTTGTCCTTTTCACATGTTAAGGTCCCAACAATACCGTAATATTTCCTTGTATTTAATTTGCAGTTCTAGTACTATTGGTTCCACACCAAGGTTTGGGATGTAATAGTAAATGAAACAACATGTCAGTAAGGAATTTCCGACACCCAGGGACTGAGTTTCAGAGTGATTACTGTCCTTTTCAGCAGAATGAACGACAGGTGACAGTCTACCCTTGTCCTTAGCGATGACATTTACATATTAGATGGTGATGGAGGAGGATAACAAACACAATAATGTCAAATTAGAGTGCATCATCATAATCCTTGACAGGTTGAACTTCATCTGCCACCTAAAGTATATTGTCTGTTGCCCTGTGGATGGTCCTGTGTGATGATGGTGTAGAGGAAACAAAAGGTAACTACCTGTTTACACAGGGTGATGGAGGTAGGTTGATGTGGGAATTTGTGGAAATCCACACATTTATTTCCACTAGAGATCGGCCCAATGAGGGTGGTGTCACCTGCAAATGGTGGACTAACGACTGGAGGTGTCCCTGTAGTGTACAGGGGGGAGAGCAGAGGAGAAAGGACAAAACCAAGGAGGGCAACCAGTGCTAATCCACCAGAGTCTACCCAGCTGTTTTGTCTCCCCAGCTTCATGGGTTGCCTCCATTGAGATTGGCAATCAAGAAACCACCTTTTTTGGTACAATTTGGTGCCCCCACAGTTTCTGGCTGAAGTACAACTGTTGCAAATACAAATCACAGGTTTCTGTAACAATATTGTGAAATGTAATATACATTTTAGGTACAAACAAAACTTGATGGCAACATTATAGCTAGGCCAATGCTAACATAACCTAAAGCAGAGAAAATATGGTGGTAGTACATGGCAATAACTTAAATTTGGTCTTTATCTTTAATTCTCTGTCTGAATGGACCAACTTGGCTTATGATCAAAAATAAGCAAACAAACAAATTTAGTCACACAGCCAAACAACAAGAACGTGCAAAAAACATAGGACTCATAACTTAGTGAGTTAATTCTATTTGATGGTCCAAAAATAAGTCAAATTTTGTGTCAGTCTCACAGTTTTTTATTTTTTCTAAGTCTCCCTCCACAGAAAGCCAGTCTGAAATGCATTCTTTGCCTGCCCCTTTGTTATTTTATTTTTTTCCTCTCAGTCAAAATCCTGCTCTTTTACTTGTCTATATTGTAAAGTGTAAAGCCAGTGATAGCTACTGGTCTGTGAAACAGCTTTCAAACTGTTCAAACATCATAATTAGGAATGGAACATTTATGTTCTCAGATTCTTGTTTTTAATTCAAGCTTTGTTTTTCCAACATAATGTAATGGACATTTTAACCGATACACTATAAATAGGGTGTTCCAAGTAATTTTACCTCTAACTTTTATGTTGTCTCTAGTCTTAAGGTGTATAAAAACTGGTTCCTCCTATCAGACCATAGCATTGAGTGCAATGGAAATGGAAAATTGCCATTTTGGACAGAGGACCAGAAAAAGATTTTTTTGGTTAATCAGATTTTACTAGATCATTTTTCAGGTTTGGCTGTCTTTTATAGAAAAATCTGGTTGGCTCTTGAAATGCTCGGCCTATTTCACAATATGCACTCACAGCACTTATAATACTTATAATATACCAGTGTTTATTTATAACCTTTTGAACTACACCAGATATGGACCTGTACATAGAAATCAATGAAACTGAGTTATCAGAAAACTCTTTTGCTTTATGTTTCAATAAATCACACCATTAAATTTTTCAATCATTTACAATACGGAACACGTTGCTGAAATAGTAATGTTTAGCATCCCCATACTACCTATTTACGTAATATTTTGTTTGTTTTATATTTAAATACATTCCCATTCATTTTCCACAGCATCAATCTGGAAAGTTGGAAGGGCAGAGACCAGAGAAAGAGAATGGAGAATCCATACATGCAAAAATGACCATGTCTCTATGGGGGGTAAATTTTACCTGCTGGCACTCATAGGGATAAACTGCTTTTTTTCTGGCTTTATCTTTAAATTTTTAATATAGGGTGTGCTACTTAACATATTTTTAGGGAAAGTCAAAGTCAGGGTGATCTATTAATTTATTAAAACAAAGTTGCATAAAATTGATAAACAGCTGCATGTAAATTTTATCTATTGATGGTTCCAGTGTTAAATCATTTGTTATTTTTTTATAAATCAGTTGCGGAGGCTTCACAGGATGAGTTATTTTTGGTGACAAAATTTATTAGTCTTTTATCTGCTAACATCTAAATTATTATTTTTTTGACTTCATTTTGAAACCGTGTTTTCATGGAGTATGCAGTGTTCATAGATTAGAGGATAAAACAAAGTGTAACCAGACTAGAACAAATCGTTTAAACAGTTTTTAAAATCTCTTTGTCAGTGTTTTAAACCTGTACTAACTAAGTGAAGAAATAATAGCAACAGTAATAGCAACTCATTTGGTTTGCATGTATATAAGCAGCTATTTGTACACTCTTATACTTTTATGTATCAGCTTATGTAATGTGTAAATGTGTGTGCGTTAAAATTGAGTGAGGGATGGGAGGGCGAGACTAATGGACAGATGTGATACAAATGGATAGACTGAAGGAAACATGAACAGATAGAGATTAACGAAGACAGGGAATCCAATGGAAGTAGAGAAAGAGATTCTCAGCCTCTCAGTTTTTCTGTCTGTTTTCTATTTGTCCCTTTCTCGGCCCACCTCTGGCAGCCTCTCCATATGTCACTCCTCTCCTTCCTGCCTCGCTCAGACATAACTTAGCATCAAATGGACCCAGTGCAGAGCACCCCCCCCTATATGGCCAGTGCACATTTGTTAAGGACTGCAGTGGCCTCCAACATCTTTATTCACCAACTCTCTGCCTTTATTCATCATTTGTTTTCCCTAACCTGACTTTTTTGAAAACAACCTGTGAGTGATGAATTAGATGTATCTATGGGTAACTGTGATTTAATAAGTAAAAGTATAATGTATACCATTGCCAGAGAATAGGCTGGACAGAAAGATGTTTCAGTGCCATCTTCGTTGGGATGTTTTGGTTGTTACATCAGTGTGTGAATGTGTGCATAAGTTCCTAATGAGCAGGTTGGCACTTGGTGAAAGTGACATTAAAGCTGACTTTGACTTTGTAGAGATGTTGCCAGTAATTAGTATCTCAAAATGTGTGTACAATGGTGCATGCTTACTTGTGTTGTAAAGCATGCAATATTTGCCATGTGCGCACAGATCTTGAGTTATCTGCATGTAAAGTTACTTTTAAATGTTACATAAATCAGCCTTTTAAGTATGTTACATTGAAGAGAATGCATCAGCAATGTTTCTTTAGGTTTTGGAGATAAATACTTTAACAGAATATCTCAAGAGTTGCTGAAGTCACTCATGGTACAGAAATCTTTTTGCAGACAGATTAAAATTTACTTCAAATGTATAATCCATTACCATGAACAGTATCAAGATATTGATTCAGTCTATCTCTGTGTGGTACTCTAGTCTAAGAGCTGATTAATTTTAAAACTCTGCACATATTTTGTAGTGAACATGTCCAGCATGAAAGAATTCATCAGAAGATCTAAGAAACACAAGCCTGGTGTTGTCTTAGCTTTTCCAAGGTTAGCTCAGGTTATATAGTTTTAAGATAATGTTGTAAGCATCAAGATACTTCTTTAATTGTTCAGTTTTATTTTAACAGCACTTGCTGGTAGTCTGGTCAAAGATGAACTAGGACTATATTGTGTCATTTATTGTCAAAGACTACCATAACAGACAGTTGTTAATATAAAAAATGCCATGGGTTGTTACTTTAAAAATTAGCTGGCAGTTGATTCAAACAGCTCTTGACAGACTGCAACATGCACAAACAGACTGACAGCCAGACGGGCCCATGGATAGATGGAGAAACAGAGACAGAAGTACAGTGAAACAGATGCTAGCTGATCTTTTCTTGTCCCTTGGGCAATGGACAGATTGGTCTCCATGGATACAGGATTAAAGCAGCATAAGACCATCCTGCTGTTGGGGCATGCATATGTGTGTGTAAATGTTAGTGGTGTGTGGGTGTGCATATGTGTATGTGTGCGCATATGTGTTTCCAAGAGGATTTATGTATATTTCCTAAAGGTATTCAAAGGCAGTGCTCAGGATGGTGTCAAACTCATCACACATGGGACATAATTTTCAAAAGATGATTTTAAAAGTTAGCATTTCTAAAAACTGTCTTTTATCATATATAAAAAATATGTTTAGAAAACATTTGCCCATGCTTTGGAAAAAAAAAAAAAATTCTACTCTATAAACCTGGAGTCAGTGTGTTACAGTTGACCTGTGTAAAGTCAGGGCTTTGTTTCCCAGAGCCTGCTTTTTGCATTGTGAGTTTTCCCTCAAGATCTCCCTTAAGCTTACAGGCTTTTTACCAGAGCCTCCTTAGTAAAGGTTTAACTTGATGTATAACTAATGTGTAAACTATTCCTTAGCGATGTCCTCCATTAGTTTTGTCATAGTTTAAACTTAATTAGGTCAACATTATGCTTTTCAGATGGACAGTTACAATATGGGGCACATCAAGCCTGCTTGCGCAAATTGCATCATTAGTTCAAATGAATTTCATGTAGTATAAAGTGCTGCACACATTTACTGTGGTAATAAGGTTGCTATAGGGGAGTCAGCGTGATACAAGAGTAATGAGGTCAGATGCATATGCAAGCATATACTGCTGAACTCCAATGTCTGAAAAGTTAATTAGGGTTTGTTATATAGAGTTAAAGTCAGGATACTTTGTCACTCTCCAAGTTATTCAGTCACATGAAGTTATAATACTTTATGAAAATTAGTTATTAAAAAATATTTATATGCATAAAGCATTATCCAAATGTTGTCAGTTCACACCCCTTTTCTTATCATGACAGTGGCCCAATAAAATAATAGTAATCCAATCTTTAAAAAAAAGTATGACCAATTTTGTGACAACAACAAATTGGAATTACATCTTGGGCCCTATTGTACACTTGTGCCCAGCGCAAGTGCAGGGCGCATGGCGCAGGGGTTTTAATTTATTCAGGGAGTTTCCAGGTCAACCTTTGCCACCCTGTTCCAGGAGCAGCAGAGGTATCCTGCTCTTCCCCACCCAGTGCCCCACTGGCATACAGCGGATAGTCCTATCAGCTGTGTAGAATCACCTCATCAATTCATGGGTGTAGATTAATTAAGTATTATGATTACAATCATTTCTAATCTGTTATTAATTTGAGGTGGGGACTCACATAAATGAAAGGGGTGTGTGCGTCTTGGCCAAACATAAGATACACACATGCCCATACGCACGCTGTTTACTTCAAAATGTATAGTTTGTGATCGCAAATATTTTCAAAGAACACTTAACATATCTTGAAGAGTCATAAAAACAAGGCAACTGGACTAAGTTGAGTTTTTGGGAAGACGTTTCACTTCTCATCCGAGAAACTTCTTCAGTTCTTAACATACTTCACTAAATGTGTCCAGAGCACACTTAAATATTTTAAACTGCTGAGAGATAAAAACAGAAAAGAATGGTATGCGTGATTGTGGTGAAGTGTGTGAGCACGTTGGCCAACTGCGCTGTATCTCACGGTACAGGCTGTTTTACATTTGCCTTGCGCCTTGCGCTTAGACCAGGTTTGGGCTGGTCGAAGCGCAAGGCCCATTTGACTCTAGTGCGTCAGGTGTACGATAGCAAACATACCGGGACACACCTCCATTCCGCCTTCATTCTCAGACCTCCTGCCCCTCGGCATACAGACCAGGCGCAAGCGTATTTGCTATCGTCCACTTGTGGCAAAAATGACACTTGCGCCGGGTGTACGATAGCAATGCCACCCACGCCACTGGTGCACTGCGTTTGCGGGTCTACGATAGGGCCCCTAGTGTCAAAACACAGAACAAAATCATTTACCACTTGTCTTAATCTCTGCCTTGTATTTACTGGAACTGTAACAAGGTTTCATTTTAACTCTTAAATGGATTACTTTATGATATTTAGTAGGCATTGATTCATTTTCTGCTATATTGAATTAAGGTAAAATGATAATAGCAACACTTGTTGGGGTAAATGTCCTTTACTGGCCTTTGTTAGTATACTAATCAATGCTGCCAGCATTGATGTACTTTAGTAGCTCTTCTGTAGGGCACCTGCTGAGGGATAGTTAGTCAATTTTCTTTGCTCTTATGCCATTTTATAAAAAATAAACTTAAACTTTAAATATGCCGTAGCGCTGTCTTAGATTAAATTTCTAAATTACAGCCACATTATCTCCAGAGATAAGACACACAGGTTTACCGGCAATGTCAGTAAACATATACTCAGCCTCCCATCGGTTTTGAAAGGCTCTGTTTTGAGAACCACCTTTCTCTTCAACATTGTTAGGGGCTAGCTTTGACTTTACAATAGGGTTGTATACAGCAACAGACGCTTGACTTGATTGACGCAGGAATGTTCCCGGGTAGCCTATTATTCAGCACGGCAGCTGTTGCGCTGCATTATGGGATCTGTAGTTTGTGTGTTATCGGTGCTTCATATCACTGGGCTATTAACAACAATAATAAAAGATCTATATAAAATGATCTCGCGGGCCAGATATAATTTTATGGTGGGCCAGATGTGGCCCACGGGCCTTGAGTTTGACACATATGGCCTAGAACTTTAACCTGTTCGCATCCACTGGATTACTGATTCACCAAAGCTATTGACTAAGCAAAACTTATTAAGATTGAAGTGTTTACATTTTTGCTTTTTTTTTGGAAATGCTTAACATTTTTCCATTTTTTTCCAATTAACAATTTCAAATAGACCCAAAATGGTAGATATTTAAGAGTTAATTAGTCCTACTCATAGGTGTAGTGCTCTAGTGCCTTTTTATAGGCCTTTTTTTCTTAAAGTGAAGCAATAGAATATTTGCATTTTGCATAATTTAGTTAAAATTCGTACACATTTTTTTGAGTGCTTCGAGATACAAAAGAGACAGTAAAAACAAACATAATGATCAGTTATCATTTTACATTTAAAGTGGGTTGATTGATTCACAATGTCAACTTATGCACTGAGTAACATGAAAGAATACACTCTACCTCAAAAATTCCAGTAGCTGTCAAATTGCAGCCAACTGCATATGTGCACTGCACAGACAAGAATAATCATAATCTGATCATGTTTTGATGTTCATATATACTCAGATCATCTTGTTGAGCCTAAGAATGATTAAACCACATGGCTTTGCAGAGACCTTTGGAGGGGCAGGTGCTCTAAGTATAAAAGCAGCACATGGAACAAGGCTTTAAATATGGTTGTGCTCACAATATTATACAGCACTTTATTGTGACATATTTCTTGCTGATTAGGAATTTTCCTTCACTGTTACACAGATTCATAAACAGCTGACATAGTAAACTCTGTGTACAATACGGTCATAATTCAAAATAAGCGTGACCTTTGCATCATAATAAGTATTGTATTGTGTTGTGAGATTGTAGGCAATACCCAGTTCTAGCTTTGAAACACTGTGGGCTAACATAACTTACAGGGTGCAGTTGCTGCTGTTCAGGGAGTGGTTGGGGATGTTGCTCCTGTTCTTGCTGGAGGGTTTGTTGATCTAAGACTATAGACATGTTGCCAGCTTTGTCGGTGACTGACGTTACTTCCACAGGATACACACAGCAATATAAACAACTGTGCATTCTGTCTTCAGTTTATTCTAGTAAAATGCAACCAACAACATTCATACCCCTTCAAACCCCACTTACCGGGGTACTGAAGTTAGAACAGGACTCCAGAATCACTGAGAATGCTCTGTCAGCGGAGCGTCTGAGGGTGAGGGCATGCCCCAGATGAGGTCAGATAAGGTCATCAGGTGAAAGATCATCATGTTGGCCATTTTTTTACAGCTAAATTATTATTCATTAATTTTTATCAATATTTAGATTAGGCAGGCCCTAAAAAAAGGGCCTTTACAATAAAAAAAAGGAAAATTTTGTCTTGATAGAAGGGCACTTTGAGCATCTTAGGGCAAAGGAGCAGGTGCTCAAACACCCTTTGTCCTCATCTCTGCACATGCCTGTTAAACTATTCATTAAGCATTTGATCATGTTATACACTTGATTTTTAATATTTTAACTTGTCACAGTAGGAGAAGTGGTTACACAACCTCCAAAAAGAGCCACATCTGAACTCTTTCTTATTTATAAGATATTTAAAATGCGTGTTATTATTAAGAATATATAAAATGTAGCATATGTATGAGAATCTTGTTTAACGGGCCTCCATTGGACCATTTGTATGGATAATCTGTAAAATTGTGTTGTGTTGATGAGAGCAGATTCCCTCTTTTATATGAAACACTTAAAAGACAGATTTACTGTTTTAGCTGATACAGGAGGGACTCCATTCTCACAGCTGCTGTGTTCACTGTTGCTCTTAATGTAAACTCAAATGAGTTGCAGGAAGTTTTCTTTGAACAATGGACTTCCAGTGCATTTTGAAGGTTTTCCATTTTATTCTATACTGGTGAGGTTGTTACCCCTTCCCTGTGATGATTACACTGTGTCCCTTCAGAATGAAACTTTGGTTGCGCTGCAATACATCAGGTCTGATTGTGACGAGACTGTGTTATTAAATGTCTGTCTGTGGAAACTATGTTCACTGAGTGCACTGAAAAACAAACAAACAAACAAACCAAAAAGGGAGAGTTGTTTTCTCAGCACACATCACATGGATTATTTTAACTTATTGATGGAAATCTTTTTTTTTTGCAATGGATGAGTCAAGATGCTTTGTTCAAGCTTAAAAGGCAATGCTGGTCTGAAATAACCTAAA
This sequence comes from Acanthurus lineatus, assembly GCA_029814665.1. NCBI lineage: Eukaryota > Metazoa > Chordata > Actinopteri > Acanthuriformes > Acanthuridae > Acanthurus > Acanthurus lineatus. The sequence continues at coordinate 430,862 of JAPZDV010000026.1, forward strand.
TGACCAGGGTTTTCTTGAAACTAATACTTACAACCATGGAAAGACTACTACTTCCACTTCTACTACTACTACTACTACTACTACCAATACTGCAGTGGCAAAGGAGTAGACTAAAGGGGTTAGGGGCCCCAACTACAAATGAGGCCACAGTGCATGTAACTGTTGTGTGTTTTACCGTATAAGTATGACCAATGTCTCCCAATATGTTAGGTGTATAATGTACCCTCCAATCACATCTAAAAGTAGCAAGTGTGTGTATGCCAGAATGAGTATGTATGGAGGTGGATGTGGCAGCCTGCCCACTAACCCCCCTCCCATTCAAAATCCATTTAGATGGGGTAGCATTTGGCTCTGTTCAATTCCAATACTCTGTTTAAATTACTTACCTACTCATTATTCAGAGATACCCCTTATTTGTCGGATTTTATCAGATGAAGGCCCACCAAATGCACCTAGATTGTAATCACACTTTCGTACATACACACGCAACACCGACACACACTCACACACACACACACACACACAGAGTTGTGTTTCCATTCAGATGACATTATTTTGATATGCATTTATTTCCTTGAGACCTACTCCAACCCTTATTTCAGCCATAACCTATCTTTATCCTAAACCAAGTCCTCACTCTCAAATGTAATGATTTTCAAAAAAGGACTTATTTTTCCCTCAGAATGACTGTGACTGTGTTATCAAAATTGTTTCCTCACAAAATGAGTCATACACATACACACATATGCATGTTAATGTGCACAGGCAGCTGCTCCCTGAAGTGCCAGAGATCAATACTGTTTAAAGTGTTGCTGTGTACTGGCAGGAGGGCTAGGTGAGTGCAGTGTGAGTCTGCTCTGAAATGCCAAAGGCCTAATTAAGGATTACTCTGGATGAAGTCCTCTGGTTTAAAAAGGCAGAGAATTGGCCCCATGAGGTCTCCACAACAAAATAGCTCCCCAGTGGATCTTTAGCTCACTGATATTTAGGGAGGCAGGAGTGCAACTAAAACCACAGTGTAAAGATAGCCTGACTAAACCACATGTACCTCACAAGACACTAAGAGAGCAGTGTTCCTCTGACATTACACATGGGAGTTTGGTCAAGTAAAGTCAGGTCGAACTTATCTGTATAGCACCAAATAACAAAATAAGTTGATTCAAGACACTTAACACATTGGGCACGTAAACTAATTGCACTTAAAAAGAACTGCTGAATTAGCAATAAAGTTTCTAAAAGAGTGACCACAATGAGAGTTTGAACAAAACTAGTGTTAGTTTGCCACCACAAACAGTGTGTTGAAGTGAACATAACAACATTCTCTCTCTAAATGATGTTGTCTTAAGGTTTTAGGCCTAGCCTCTAATCTAAATAAAATTTCCCACAAGGACACATGAATCTCAGCACAACAGGGTGAAAATGGCAACTTTTTCCCATGTGTGGGACTTAGCATAGCCTTGAGGTTATGACCATAGTGGCTAAGAGTGAGGAGAGCACAGATAGCACCATTTGTTATTCTGTATACAGCTATTTGCAATTTATGTGCTCAACAGAAAACCAACATAGTCATCCAGTCTTTTTGGAGAAGGTTTTTTGTCAGTTTATATTCAGCCAGACAAACTTATAAATATTCTGAATCTACATTGCAATCATAGGCTATATAAATCATGGGCACAGCTCCAATGACGTCATGCATATGTTCACAAAGAGCCATTGTGAAGCTTCATGTACTGGCTGTGGCTATTGCCATCTCCCAGGCCACTAAGCTGATCTCCTGGCTATTCCAAAATATCCAAAGAGTGAAGGGGGAACAGAGGCAACCAAAATAAGCCTGTCTGCTAATATTTAGCAGACAGCTGGCAACTGTTGCAACACTCTTAATTAAACATAATTTTAAGATGAAAGTAATGAGTGTGTTATATGGGAATTCTCCAGAGGGCAGTTCCTGCAACAGTATTTTGTACCAGACTGTAAACATGTTATATTCTGCTCTAAAGTTGGGTATTTTAAAACCAGTGTCTATGGGAAATGATTAGCTTTGGAAGCCAGTCTGAACTGATCAAACAAGTAACTGGAGTTTTGGCACTTCTACTTCATTTTTCAGGATACTTCTTCATTTCAATATAAGAAAACTACAAGACAACAACTTCCTGCGCCTGCAAAATTGGGATATTAATTATTGTCTGTAGTTCTTTTCCTGCAATTACACAAATACTTTGTCTAAGGGTACACTTAAAAGGAAATATACCAAGGATTAATCAAAGATGGGGAATCCTGGAGAATAGGATCACCAAGTCCAGCCTGCATTCCTCCTTCCTTCAGCTGGTTGCGTTAGAAATTTCAGAAGATTGCTGGGATGAATTTTAAGTCATTGCCGTCAATACAAGCTTTTACCACACATCATTGCACCTTGAAAAGCACACAGTCAAAGAGATGTAAAACCAGTCTGAAAAGGACACAGTGTTCCATCTACATCTTCACATTGTGTCACTCTGCACCTTCCAGATAAGAAGTTTACTTCACTTTTGGGAGCTCCTACTCTGAATACACTTCAATACAACATAAGCATCAGTCTATTAGAGAAGGCAGTGCTCTGCTCTTTGCATCTACACCTTAATTTATGAAAACAGCTCCTGCAAAGGAAAAGATCATTTTGGGATTTTTTTTTTTTTTTTGCATATGAGAGAGGACAGCATTGATATTACATACAGAACTGGAGTATGTATGTAGTCTGCCTAGATCAAGGTAAAAAGTTAAAGACTGCACAGAGCATGACTAACTGTGTCCTCCTGCTATTACAATAAATACTGTGCACTTGATATTGTGAAGTACATCCTGATTACAGGGCAATTAACACACAGATATGAAATTTGCAAGGAGGAAAATGAAAAAAAAAACCCATTTCAAAATATATTGAAATGTTCCTCTTGTAATATTGCTTGTGTTTTACAGTACAAACTGTCACAGGGAGTGAAAAGATGCAAGAGAAGATCTCAAATTCAGACACTACACAAGTGCATAAAATTCTGTAGGTTTTTTTTCATAATGAGAAGACATAAAAAGGCTTACTGGTTTGTAAGGCTGTCAGAGTTCAAAACTAAAAATCACTACCAGTACAAACGTGAACCTAAATCTCCTTTCACCCTCTTCTTTAAACCCTCCCCACCACATATGTGCAGTGCAAATTTAAGATATGCTTATTATCAAAATTATTTATCATGTGAGTGAATAAAATGTGATGTTTTAATACTGAGACAAGGTCTGGGAGTTTTTTTTTTTTTTTTTGGATTTTTTGTTTTTTGTTTGTTTAATACAAACATTAATATTAAAAATTAATTTAAAAAACCCCCAAATAAA
>JAPZDV010000026.1:468387-482428 GCA_029814665.1 Acanthurus lineatus
GACTTCGTGAACTGACACACACTCTGTTGTTTGTCAGGGAAAGGAAGATCAGACCCAGAGCTCTGTATGCTTTATTCATTTACTGCTAAACAAACAGATAAACTGAGACCAAATATCTTCTCCAGGATTTGACTGTCCAACACTCTCCCTAACTTCTCCCAGTACGTCGACTGCCATACCAGGGACAATAAAACTCTTGACCTGCTGTTTGTCAACATAAAGGAGGATTAAAGCTCATCACCCCTCCCCCGCTTGGCCACTCAGACCACAACCTGGTTATGCTGCACCCCACCTACACCCCCATGGTGAGGAAGACACCCCCAACCAATAAAGTGATAAGGCAGTGGTTGGAGGAATGCAGTGAGGCCCTGAGAGACTGTTTCGAATGCACAGACCGGCAGGAACTCTACAGGCCTCATGGTGAGGACATTGACGCCCTAACCCACTGTATCACAGACTACATCAGTTTCTGTGTGGAGAACACTGTACCAACCAAGAAAGTACGGTGCTTCTCCAACAATAAACTGTGGGTGACCCCAGAGCTGAAGGCCCTGCTGAACGAGAAGAAGAGGGCCTTCAAATCTGGAGACAAAGAAGAGCTGAGGAGAGTGCAAAAGGATCTTAAATATAAGATCCAGGGAGGCAAAGAGAGCTTCAGGAGGAGCATGGAGGAAAAGCTTCAGCAGAGCAAAGTCCAAGAAGTCTGGAGGAACATGAAGAAAATCTCCGGTCACTTCAAGGCCAATGGGGAAGCCACAGTGCTTGCAGACCGGGAGTGGGCAAATGACTTGAATCCATTTTTCAACAGATTTGACTCTGGGCCATTAACCACCGCCCTCAACCCCCAGCTTCCACCATCCCCCCTCCATATGCATAACATAAGCTAACTGTCCAGCTCTAATGTTAACATCCATTAAGTATAAAAGCCTGACACAACATGTTATCTTTGACAGAAACAGCTGAGTTTGGTAGCTCCATCAGAGAGGAGAGAGATCCAGCTGCAGTCAGGCGACAGAGAGAGTGATGCGGGAGGGGCTCGTTGCCTCAGAGCGGAGGGTCAGAGCCAGACTGCCAGTGAGAAAGGAGAGGGAGAGAGAGAGTCACGGTGGAGTGGGAGGGGGCCCTAATTTTAGTGATCCTGCATTATGGCCAACAAAAATGACAGACTCTGACAGAGTGAACGTGGTACGTGTGTGGCAGGAGAGAGGAAGAGGAGAGGAGGAGGAAGAGCAAAGAAAAAGGAGAGATTGAGGGGGGGGGCATCTCAGATTATCTTGTCCCGGGCCCAGCCAAGACTGTCATCTGGCCTGTTCCAGGAATTCGCAATGTTGCGATCGCAACAATTAATCCAAATTCAACCAATCTCCGTGAATTCTGCGTGACCTTGCAATTTTGTCCAATCACCGCAACTTTTCCGCAATTTTGGCGAGCCTCCCGTGAGTTCCACCAATCATAGCAGTCCCCAGCGCCAACGTAATGCATGTACGTCACCGAATTCACTTCCTTGTTTATGGTTTGAAGAAGCAGACATGTGCGATAGTAATGATCTCTGACAATCGTCAGGTGTGCCGCGGCACACCGGTTGAAAAACACTGCTCTCACTTACCAACAAAAATTACTGCTAAAGACCAAACCAATTCCCTGATGTTCTTCACGAAAGCGGAGGTAAACTATTTTGCAGCCCGTGCAATATTGTGGTGGAACACAAACAAAAATCATCGATTGACAAACACTTTTCTACCGCTTAACATTGATTTTTAATGAATTATGCAAAACAAAGAAAAAAAATGCTACTTTTTAGCAATTTTTACTGTCTTCCGCAATTTCATCACAACAAATATCTTTAAAACATCCCAACGTACATCTCAATTGTTTGGAAAAGCTGCCGTGAATTCAGGCATTTTGGGCCGCAACAATCTTGAAAAACGCCCGCGAAATCCTGGAGGGACTGATATACTTATTTATTATCTATATTCTTGTCAACCCTTCACCCATAATGCATACTGTGTATGCTTGCTAACAATGTATATATTATTACTTTTTTCTTGACATCTTTATTTTTAAACTCTGTATATATTGCTATTTTTCTTATTGATATCTCTCTTAAATTCTTGTTCTCCTTCTGTCGTCTGTATCTGAGCTGTTGTAACGCACAAATTTCCCCAATGTGGGATCAATAAAGTTTTATCTTATATGCTCTTTTATATATATATACATATACACATATATATACACACACACACACACACACACACACACACACACACACACACACACTGTACTTAATATAGTATACGTGACCTGATGCCTTTTATGTCATTATGTATTGCTGTAGAGTTTGGAAACCATTTGACCTTTACAACCCCTTTTTTCCTTGAACAAAGGATTTTTTTTTTCATTAATGAGTATGTTTCCACAGTAAAGCTCAAAAACTTCATGGCTGTTAACATTTATTCACTGTCAAAGGTTTGACTATATATCATCTCATTTTAACTTCATAACCTTATAATCTCGTTGACTTGGTTTCGACACACACTCTGCCTCCCTTGTTGTCTTTATTTACCTCTTACTCTCTCTGAAGCCTTCTGCTGCATTTTTCTTTCCTTCTCCATCCTAAAACTACCTCTGATCTTTCTTATTCTGAGACCTATGTGGGCATAGTTTCTGTGGATGGGCTTCAAGTGGCATGATTAGTCTGGGCCTCTGTGGCTGAACTGCCACCCTACACCTGCACAAAAAGGATTGTTTCCTAGATTTCAGCTTGAGCACCCTTTCTCCTGTGGCTCTGGAAGTTGCCCTGCACTAGACCTTCAGTTATTGCTCCAATATGCTCCTCCCTGCTACATCCGGAGGTGCCCTCCTCTGTGATTTGTCATGGCTCAGTGGCTACTGGCTGCCATGCCTCAGGGATCTTCCTTAAGCTTTTTACCTCCCCCTTATTTTTTATCATCCCTGTATTTTTGCTTTTGTAATGTGTTCTTTGTGCTTGTTTTACATTTCTTGCTAATAAAAACACCCACAAAGACACACACCGAAAAAAAAAACAACTTATGGATTACCACTTATGGTGAAAAACAGCAGCTCAAGAGAAACCAAAGTCTGCTGGAAGAAAATCAATCGGGCTGTATTGATAACTTTAAATGAATGTGAAGGCTTAAATTCTTCCCTGTCATTGCTTTTGTTGTTGTATTGACACCCTTTTTCTCACATGATGTAAATGCAGCAACACCTCAAAGAAAGCCTGATATTTAGATTATCACTTGAGTTCAATAACACTGGATAGAGTCTGCTCTGACCCTGTTTACTACAGAAATTGATGCCTCATAAAGCAGAAGGAGAAAGAAATGATTCCATTGTAATAGCTGCTGTGATGAAACACTCATTTTTTTGTGATGAGATTAGAGGCAATTTCTCCTGTCTTCTGAAGATAAATCCAATTGAAATTATGATTTCAATCTCATTTTAATGATAACCATTTGGCTGTATTTACATTAGCATGGAGACCTGTTAAAACAATCCAAACACGTCCAATCTATTGGCAATTAGCGAGCAAGGGTTTCACCACATTACAAGTGATACGCTGTAAGGGGAGGTGACATGTTATAAAAGAAAAGAAAAAGAAGAACCAAAAGAGCCAAAACCAAAGAAATTCTGCTAGAAATGAGAAAAAGAACCTAGCCAATGTTGTTGTGTTAAAATCTCTGTTATCTGGGACCCTGTGCATTGATTATGACAATCAAACCTTATTTTGCAATCATTGTTGTTACCTAGCTGTCTGACCACAAAAGCATATGTAAGAAACCTTAAATTGCACATCACACCATAAAACCTGATAAGGTCCAATAGACCAATAATGTCTTCTAAAATTACCTTTATTGCAGATGTTCTAGATGATTTTATAGTTGGGAAAAACAAAATTGGCTGGATTATACTCAAAGGCATGTTTTGAGGCCACAAAATATCTGCTTTTGTTGGGCACATAGGTCATTGGGAGGACGTTTAAAGGGAAGGTGAGGGCTCTGTAAAAAAATGAGGATTCTGACAAACAAAACAAGGGCTTACATCTTCTGGGGTTTTGGTTTTTCAACTCCAAGAGTGAACCCCAAGGAAAAAAGTGGGCCCTTCTGAGCCTCTTGTTGTCCCCAACTTGGTTAAAAGATGACAAAATAAAAATGTATTTATGATTATGCACCATTTAAGCCTAATTTCCACCAGAATATGAAAAAATGTATTACAACTGAATTGTTGCTCTTCAAAACAGGGCCTCTAATTTTTGTCCTTTTTTTACTTTCGAGGGATCCCTTGATTTATGTTTAGTTTGATACCAGGTACAAAACTTGGTAGTTAGAGTTGTAAGGCATTAACTTCATTGATGAAACATACAAGAATCACTGTTTAAGGAATTAGACTTAGGCAATGATGCAGCGGATGAACCAATGTGACAAATAATCAAGACCACCAGTTTCAGTACACCTTAATAAGTTCATATATGTTTGCACTTTTTTATCAGCTAAAGACAGGATAAAAGGATCAAATATAGAACAATAATTATTACACTGGAACTTTTCTTAGGCTTCTATAAAAATATATCTGTACTGTTTGACATGTGCCCCACCCTCATACAAGCTAACTTGTTAGAAGTCTGGTCTAAAGAGGCTAAACATTCACATAACTTAGTTTCAGCAATTGCAAGAGGAAGGCTGTTAGGGCTGTTAAGGCTGCTATGGAGTCATAGGTACAGGGTTTCTAAGAGGGTAGAGATAAAGCCACTGTCCACAGGTTGCATATTGTTGCTGGTTCACAGTATCTTCAGAGAGACCCAGTCTCCTAGCTTTCTCAATATGTGGATCTCGTGATACAGAGGATAACCATGACATGTTAACTTATCAGTTTTAATACAAACAGTATCAGTGATCTGATCAAAAATCTTCTCAATCACAATACCCATATACAATAAAAAAAAATGTTGGAACAATTTTGAAATCTATTTTTGGTTATGTTTGATGGCAGGGATTCAAAACCAAGTCAGACAAACATAATGAAGCTGAACATCCATCAGTGAACTTGCCATAAGAACATATAAGACACAACCTCAGGATTCATTGTGGTGCAAATGGTCTGGATCCCTTGCCACAGTAAAATTCAGGCAACGTTTCTTGGATTGAAAAAGATGAGGATGGCCATATTTAAAGGGAGGATCTTTTGATTTGCAGGGCTTGGTAACTGAACTAATGAACTAATTATGGCAAATGCAACCACCTCCACCCAATTTCCCAAGTACTTATTTGTTGAGTTCAAATTGTTCATTAAATAATTTCTTAAGTCCTTGGAATGACTGATAAAGTACAAAGCTATTATGAGTTTGGTTACTTGTGGTGGGTACCTATATGGCATTTTACATTCTGGTAACTGGCAAATAATGGCAGGAGAGAGTGGAGTGAGGCAAAAGGAGTTGTCCCCTCCCTCTATGGAGCAGCAACTCATTATTCTTGTTCAGTGAGATGAAGAAACACGCCTTTCTTGGGAATACTCTGTCACACACAGACAGTGAGTACACACAAACAGATCATGGAGTGTTCCTGTGAGACATTCCAAGTAGATTGTTGTGCGAGAGGTAGTTTTAAGTAGAAATAAGGCAGCTCACACCATAATGGAAAAGCTCTCCTGGGGAAGATAGAGCATGCCAGACAAAAGATGGTACACTCTTCATTGAATTTTAACAAAGGTCTCCATTGAAAACTGGCAGTAGGGTGAAGTGGATCTGTTGACAACTCAATTGAGGTATGTCCAAGATTTTAACCTTACATAAGGCTAAGAAAAATCAGACCAACAGACTGAGTGGAAAACACTTCACCTTTACCCTCCAACAAAACACTTCATCATTACCTCATTATCATCATTTGATAGTGTGGAGTCTTGTATTAATAAGGAACTTCAGGTTTATCTTATCTAAGATCATATTCTGTGTTTAAAGTCATTCATGGTGAACACCAAGTTAAGTGCGTTAATTTGTATTTTAAGTGAGATAAAAACAGTGGATATGAGTTGTAGTCATCAGTCGGGTTGTTTAACAGTGATGGACTGACTTGACATAGTGTTTGGGTCATCCTGTACCTGTAGATGGAGGTCATTAGAGAACCAAACACAGACCCAGAGACCACAATGACACAAGAACAAGAGAGTGGTTTCATTGACATTTGCAGGGTTGTGTATTGTAAATTTACTGTAAACAGCAAATACAAATGTTATGCTCTGAGGTGTCTCTGAGGAAACATTCAGTGCAGATGACCTGAACTGTGACACTCTGGCAACAAGGCTCTCCAACATGAAAACATTACTGCTCAAGAAGCCCTCATGCCCCATGCCCTTCTTTCAAAAAATGACATTTGATTTCTGGTTTGTAGCCATAGACCCAAGTTTCAGATTCTTGGTGAAATTGCAAATGCTTACATACAGGACAGACATACAGAAAAAAAAGCATGTTCCTCAGCTAGTGATGATAATCAAATAATGAAATTTGGAATAGTTATTAAAGTTGTAGGTTGCATCTCCAAATGCCCATTATTGTGTGCTTCATTAGGATCTAACACAATCAGTCTGTGAAGTTTTGAACTCACCTATTAGTGACTATTGCAATTACTTTACAATATAGGCTATTAATCATGTGTGCTATAAAAAATAAGACTCTGTTGTAGGTTAAACTGCCTAATAATATATACAATTAGACACTGAAACAATATGAGGATAAAAAGGAAAATTAATCACTCAAATTGAAAATTGAGTATTGATTTACTTGCTTCAAGAACAAGAAAATTTGCTTATTTTCCTTGTAAATAACTTTTTAATGAAATTTTTCAAACCACAACATGAACAAAAAAAATTGATCCACAATAAATATAATCATCAGTCAAAAAACATATTAACTCTCCCTAACATCTATCATTTTGGGTCTATTTGGAATAACTGCTAAAAATGCTAATGCTAAATGCTTTTAAAAGGAAACTATCAGTCCTAAAACACACATATGCATTAATGAATTTATTAGTGGATAATCAAACAAGCTGAAAAATGTCAAGAATGGCCAAAAAGGAAAAAAATTAAGCACTTGAATCTTAATAAGATGTGCTTAATCAGTAGCAATAGTGGATTTAGTAGTGATTCATATGTGAACAGGTTAATTAGTATAAATTTTTACGGGCACAAAGGAACCAGGATCCAAGCGCAGACTCGTTTAAAACAAAAAATTTATTTGTACATAAAAAATAACAAAAAACCACCTTGCCGGGGAAGTAACAAAAGCACAACACAAAATCACCACTATGGGAAAAAACTCTACTATGAAAACTGAAATTGTCTAGGAGAATAAGCTCGCTAGTAACAAAAGGCACAAACGAAAAATCACCACCAATGTGGGAACACGAGAACATGAGACAGAGAGTTTCACTCGAGAGCAAGCCACCAGTACAACGGTCACGAGACGAAATCGTTTGGCAAAAGGGACAGAGTAGAGCTGGCTTAAGAAACCCGTTGATTGGGGATTGCGTGCAGGTGAATCTTGCTCTCGAGTGGATCAGCCCCGCCCCTCTCGACAGGTCTGGCTGAGAAGGGAAGAAGGAAACAGGGATTAATATACAACAAACCAAACACAACACACAACAACAACATAAATAAGTTCCACCTAAACTACCCACATTGATACTTACAGAATATATGCACAAGTAATAATAATTTAATTATTTATGATATGTAATTGAATACTTGTTTTTACTGTAGATGACATTTTACACGCAGGGAAACTGAGTATACTTAAATCATGGTATCTATTAAGTAAAGTACAAGCACTCCCCCTTTATCATTTTCTTTTACAGACTCAGCATATGAATTCCATTCTCTATTTAAACTTGCCAGATATTAGAGGACCATCTCCAAAAATGTGTTCAAGTGAAGAGAATAACACAACTGTCACCCAACACTTCTGCATTTCAAAAATGACTCTGTCTTCATCTGTACAACCTCCCAATTTATTTTTTCCAAGGGGTAAATTGTGAGCTTCGTCTTTCAGTATGTGCTGTTTCCTAGCTGATCTGAGGAAATGAAGCACTCTTCAGTACATTTGAATTACATGAGGTGCATCTGATTTATCTCTGCCTCCACTGAACACTTTCAGAGGAGGTCACAGCATTTGTATGCAAAGATAAACAAAGTGAGTTGGATGAACTTTTCTTTAGGAAGATTTCTTGCAGCAGCAGCAACAAGGACATGGAGCTGTCGACATGTACAAGATACGAAAATGAAGATTAAGATAGAAACATCACAAACTCCTGATTGAAATTCAGCCTGTCTTGGACTAGTGTTCTGCCCAAGAGCCAACTCATTGGCCCCTCAAGCCGCTCTCACCCTATACATCTTATTCTGCCTTGAAATACTCAAGTGCTAAAGTGCCTCTGTCTCTGGGGGGTGGGGTCAAGTCCCCCATGTTGTTTTTGATAAACTTTGTGTATAATAATAAAATTAATAAATTTTTTATCTATTCATTTTTTTTTGTATGTTGCCATCTCAAGATGGATCTTGGACCCCCAACCTCCTCCTGTCCCCTTGCTCCCCCTAATTCCTTCTTATCTGTATCGCTTTGTCTCTACTTTTTTTTTATACCAGTCTCTGATCACTACTATCTCCACAACACTGACTGAAAATAATAGTATGAGAACAGTATATGAATTAATTCAAAATCCCACAGGTTAAAAATTTCCCTCCTTAAACTGTCATCTTAAATAAAACCTACCAATAAGTGTAGGACTTACTATACCTCTAGAAACAGATCAAATATGTGTATAAATAAAGAATCTTACTTTATATCTAGTACAGCACTGAACACTTGTAGTATAATACACTACTGTAACCCAGGTCCCAAGTGAAAAACACATAGTAGGAGAACAGAAGCTTGAATTCTCATGGGTAAAAATCTTACACTGCAATTGGTAGCCAACCAAAAGGGCAGAAGTGATTACATACAGGTAGCAGGTGCTGGGCATTAGAGAGATAAATGGTGCTTTAGCAGGGAGGGGAGCTGCTGCAGATCAGTACAGAAAAGGTTCCTTTACAGCTGAACTGTAGATGTCAACCAGGCTGATATTTTCTATGAAAACCTGCTAAATTAAAGCTGTGAATGCCATATTCATGAAACATGGGTCGGAAGCTGTTTATTATTAATGGCATAATGTTCCACAACAGTTTGGTTCTGAATCAGGTTGTGATTTAGCATTTGCTTTTATTAGAATGGCATTTTAAAATGTTGCCTTACAATGTTTAACAATTGAACTGTGGTTAACCACACACCAGTGAGGTCACAGAAACGCCAAAATAGTTAGTGTTTCGAATGTTTAATGAATGTTTGTGGTGCAAACGTTTGTAGCTTGTCGAGGAACTAACTATTAAATTCTCAGTGCAGGGCTCGACACAGCACTAACAGTAACTATCATTACAGTATACACACAATACACACAAGTGAGGTTTATACAACTAACAATTCTTCAGTTGTCTACATTAAAAATAACAATGCAATTTTAGATGAAATAGTATAAATGTAAAACATTTGTAATATGTTGTTGAAATGTATGATCTTTTTGAATTTAAAATGAAAACAAGAGTAAAATGGTTGTTTAAAGATATGTCTAGCCTTTGTTGTTCAGACAGGTCAGGTTTTAGCCTGTTATGATTGGCTGTCAGGACATTCACAACAAGGAAAAAAACAATAAATCTGGCCCAAAAATGCAGCAGACCATGCAGATGTACTCCAGCATCACTGCTGATTTTTCTATGAAGAGCAGGGGTTAAATCTACCGACAGCTGCAAAAAATGTGTATGAGATGAGTGACACAGGGCTGAGAAGATGTTGTAGTATCTCACAAGATTTGCTTTTTTGATGAGGCTGGCTCAGGAGGTAGAGCAGGTTGTCACTTATGGGGAGGGTGGTGGTATAATCCCCTCCAGTCTGTCAAAGTGTCCTTGGGAAAGATACTGAACCCCTAGTTGCTCTGACTCCTCCACCACTCTGTGTGTATGTGTTCCTCACGAGCAGGATGGCACTCTGTATGGAGGCCTCTGCTATTAGTGGATAAATGGGTGAATGTGGACTTGTGTTGTAAAGTGCTTTAAGTGGTTAAAAGACTAGAAAAGGACTACATAAATGCAGGCCATTTACCATTTACCTACTTTCCCCCATGCCCCCATTCAAGTCACATGTGCACTCAGCTCAGTGTGTAAAGAGTTAGAAAGGTGCACCAAATTCACTCCCACAAAAACAATACTGCATTATATGAAATCACTTGTAGATTTATGTTTCAGCTAGAAAGCAGATGTGAAATACTTGCATTAATTAAACCTGATCACAAAAAATGAATTTATTTTGATGGTGTTGACATGTTTAGATTTTGCCATTCTGATGAAATCAGGGCTCTATTTTATTTTTTCTAAATTCCTTATTGTGCATTTGCTTCTCTCAGCAACAGCCACTTAACTGAAGCTGATATGATGAGCAAGCAATATGAAGGAGAGAGGAAGTCAAAAGAGAGATACATTATGAGTGTGTGAATGTGAGCTTGCCAGGGGCCAATGAAGAGATCATTTAATGAATCTACCGTGGTGCCCCACAATGGGCTGACACTTGCTGGGTCAAGAGGGTCAGTTCTGTGTTCAGGATGGGGGCCGGTTCAATTGTCATTCCCACTCCACTGCACAACTTAGTGGCAGACGGTGAATATTTAGTGAGAAGATAGGAGTGAGAGAAGAAAGGACCCTCACCTGTCCACCAAGCCAACAACCCTAACTCCCCAGCTAACAAAGTACAAAGAGAATGAGTTAAGGGGTAAAGAGTGAAGGATGAGTTAGAGTGTCAGATGAACAGCGACTTATTTTAAACTCAAGCAGTAAAACAACAGGCAAAAGGAGCAAAAGCAACAAGCAAACATTTTGTTGCATCCATCTTTCTGTCTTTATTTATGACAACATAGCTAAACACAATTCAGATGCTGACTGAATGTGAAAAGCCCCAAGAATTACTTCTTTTTTGAGGTAGCATTTATGACAGTGAAATCAAACAAAATGTGATACTGCTGCAGTATACTGACAATACCCACTCAAAAATAAGATAGTGACAATACTTGTAACTGTGTAAAGAAAAATTTATGGTGTAGCAGTGTTGTTTGTTCTTCATTATATTTGTTGTCTCTTGTCGTCTATCAGACATACTGTACATTCCTTCAACTATCTATATCTAGTCTTAAAAAACAAGTCCAGGGCAACTTATCTAAAATAAATGCAATTAACACTCAAGCTATTCAGAATGGGGTGATTAAGATTTATACCATGTACATCTGTCTTTGAGGGCATGTCTCAAAATGATGCAAACTGTTCTAAACATTACTTACTAAACTCATTTAAAATGTCATTTTTCCACAACTTAGTGCAGATACAACAAAAGATCTAATTTTTACCCCTGCCAGCATTGTTTCCAATGTGAGGAACAATTCAGTTCTGTTTTCTCTTATAGAGATGTGTCATCAGTGACCTCTTTATACCATAACTTCTAGCCAACTGCAAGTCCCTCTTTATATGCTCTGTATGGTTGGGCACCTATCTAAATTAAAGAGCTACTGCATCCTACATCACCAGCGTGTCTGTGAGGTTTCTGATTTAGTGCTTATTGATTATTTTTCTCTTCAGGCTCAAAATTAAAAGGAACCTGAGAGATTAAGAAAGGGAGTTGTGGCTTCTTGTGGCTCCTGTACTCTGAAGTTCCCTTCCCTTGGACTTATGATCTATGGGCTCTGTGGACATTGTGCTTACTTATTTGTGGACTAAGAAACACATTCAGTGCAACTGAAGCATACAGACTTGTCCAAAAACATTAAACCTTACGGGAAAAACTGAAATAAAAATGACCCATACAGTGTTTTGCTAACACAAAATGCCATATGCTGTCATGAAACGATGGTCCTGAGTTGAGGAACCAGGGACATGCAGAATATTTGAATTTGTTCTCTCTTCAGTTGATTAAGCACACTCTTAGCCAGAAGCCAGTCATCACTCAACAGTGCCAAGGTGGGCAGAAAATAAGAGTCTTTGTTTTTGAATGCATGTTTGATGTTTACAGGCATGTGGGCTTGAGATGCAGAAGAGTCATGGAGCAGCAGTAAGAATTTGGATGTAATTGGTTTTACTGGAAGAATGAACTTAAAAATTAAATGACACAGAGAAGGGAAGACATTAAAAGTGAAAAGCTACAGTTTGAGGATGAGAGAGATACGTAAGAAAGGAGTTAACAGAGAGAAAGCATTTGGCAGACTTAAAGAGAGAGAGGGAAATGGCAGTTAGCTGGCAGTGCTTGGAGCAGGACCCCAGTGATTTATCCTAGAGTCCCTGCATTAGTTAGATGGATGTTGCTGTGCGCAGATTAAGATTAGGATACATTCATCAATGCAGCAGTGGACACAAATGCATTGCAGCCGGGGAGTAAACAAGGCAGCAGCCATCCGGTGAATCAGTGTGCATAATTGAAAAGATAATACAGAACAGCCATCCATCACTTGGCCACAGAGGTGTCCACTTTAAACTGCAAATCACTGGGCTGAAAAGTTGTGACTTTTGATTTAAAGAGATACAGGTGGTACTATTCGTTTGACCTAAGTAAATGTTGGATGGTATTTCTAAAATAACTGTGAGCTAACCTGTTAAGCTTGACCCAACTATGGTTATGTTGTCAGTCATGTTTACTTGGCTCTGTCTGCTTGTTTATACTCATTTGGACTGGTTACTTCTTGCCAATCTTTAGGTGCCTCAAAAACTATGCAAACTATGCTTTACTTCAGCTGGGTCAAAGCCCTGTTTTCAGTATCAAAGTATCAAGGTTTATTTGTTTTTCCCTATATAAAAGGTTTTACAGCAGAATGAAAGTTGTAGCCCTTCAAGCAAAACACACATAACATTTCTACAAAACAGAATAGGGAAATAAAATAAAACAATGTATACAGGTATTATATATACATGCATACATATACATGTTTACACCAAGGAAATAATAATGTAGTGCACGTCTAGTTTGACATCTGAGAAGCTGAAAACCCTTGTCTATAGCAGCAAACATTATTGATATGAAATGCAGTCAACCTCTTCTCTATCTGCTGCAGTCCTGTGCTCTGCAGCAACCAAACATATGATGTTGTGGCAGAGACATGTCCTTGCACTGCAAAAAAGGAATTTCAAGAAAGTAAAAAAGCCTTGTATCAAGGAAATAAGTCTTATTTTTTGTCTAAAAAGAAAATTAATCTTGTCAAGAATGTTTTGCATTATAAAAAATATCTAATTTTAAAAAAGTATGGCCAACTTTTTCTTAATAAGATATTCCAGCTAATTTTCAGTTAGAATGAACCAATAACAGGGTATAAAAATGTTTAACAATAAAACACAGTGAGCAACAAGATTATTTGCCTTATTTTAAGAGTAAGACCACTTGTACAACTTCTAAATTTTAGAATGTCAAGAAACAAGAACAATTAAAGGTTGTTTAATTTCATTTGTTATGAGTTCTCAGGCCATCTGAGCCTGGCAGAACCTGCTGCTTCATATCTAACATATTAAGATGACAACAGGCTGGTCTATACAACATACAACATAATACACATAACCATGCTGGACAAAAACTGCATGGCTCACAAACAAAACAAAATGACCAAAAAGAAATGACCCTTAACTCAACTGCATTCTGAACCAAAATGTAGTAATCCTGCAAGCATCAGCATAAAGACTGCTATTAATTAATTGATTGCTGATCTGCTGTTTTATCATTCAGATTAAATTTATTTTGATACATGAAAAGAAGAAACAATCATGAAACAACAAAAAGTCAGTTTGTCTATGAGAGGCCAACATATTAAACAGTGTGCCTTTTACAGTTCATCAGATGAGGCTCTGTGTAGCCCAAGCACATCTACCAGATAATAATTCATAGGAACATATGTCACATCCTTGTGAGTATAACTGTAAT
>JAPZDV010000026.1:529190-539286 GCA_029814665.1 Acanthurus lineatus
GTGAAAGGGTTCGAAAGAAGAGCAACACCATCAACATCACAGTCACAGGTACACACTTGTAAAACATTTGTTTGTTTTGAACAACAGGGGGCACTGGGGAGTTGGAGGGGCATGGGGGAGGTGGAGGTGAAAACATTACAAGGGAATATATTTTTAGATCCAAAGCATGCCAAAATGGGCATGGCAAAAAGGGTTCATACTATGTAGTCCCAATAATCAGTTTCTCCTAAAATTATGCAATTTAGTGTATCATGCCCAGACACACAAATACGAAAACAAGCCTCTTGGACCCACCCCCCAAACCCAATAGGAGGTCAACCATGTTGAATTTTGTGGTCATTTCTGATGATTTCCACCCCTTGTACTTTTGTGAACTCCTCCAACAGGTTTAATCCTATTGTATCCAAATTTGGTATTTAATCTTAACACGTTTATGAAAAAAGTTGTCGAAGGTCTGCACAAAACTTTTAGGGTTTACCCATGGCGTGGCTTTGAGTACTAATGTTTGGCTCTGGATGGACTGTACTCTCAAAGGTCTGTGCAAAGCTTGTCATCAAAGCTTGGCATCAAACTTTAATGTTTTGCTATCAAAGAAAATGCTGTTTGAACTTTTGCATAAATTCTCATATCTCCCCCAGATTTTACAGATTGGATAAGGGTCCCTACCTGAACACATCTGTATGACAATATTCACTTGCCATCATAGCACCACATACTGCATTATGTGTTTTCATACTTTTACAGACTCATAAGTACACAACTCACCAGATCCACTTGAAATTCTGTCTTTACAATCATCTGGGGCGACCGAGATCCTCCCTGACAGGCACCAGGGTGCAAGGGCCCGCTCAACACTGCTTGCAGCTTTAATTGTCAATGAATCTGAACAGTTACATATTTACTTGTTTTGATTCAGTGTGACGTAAAACACTTCTCACTCTTTATATTATTTATTATATTTGTAATAATGGAAATAGTATATTAAAACACACAACTGTTGTTTAGATGGCCCTGTGATCCTGGTGAGTCCTGTTCTTCCTGTGATGGAGGGAAACACTGTGACTCTGAGCTGCAGAGATAAGAAGACGTCCTCCAACATCACTGCTGATTTCTACAAAGATGGCCACATCATGGAGAGAAGCTCCACAGGAGACCTGACCATCCACAATGTTTCCAAATCTAATGAAGGACTCTACAAGTGCAGAATCTCTGATGTTGGAGAATCAGCAGAGAGCTGGCTGACTGTCAGAGGTGAGAATTTTTTAACTGTTATGACCCATGTTTGTAAGTTTTATATAAGTATTACAAATGCAACTTGTAACTGATTTATCCTGCTTTGAATATTTTGTATCTGAAGTATTATATTGATATCAAAAGGCGTGTCTTTTCAGACATTAATATGATGTTTTTCTTTTCATTGACAGAGATCAGGAATGTTATTATCACTCCAGCAGCAGCTGATGAAGAGTCTCACCCTTCCCCCTCTCAGCTCCCTCTTCTGCTCTCCATCAGTCTCACTGTTGTGGTTGTGTCTGTGCTGCTGTTGGTGGGACTTCTGCAATTTAGAAAACATCAAACAGTCAACAGAGGTACAAGGAACAAATATAAAGAGGTTTCTTATATTATTTTACAATGACAGAAGAATGACTTTAGAAATAAATGCATAGATTTTATTTTTTAAAAAAAGCTGATGTACCTTGGAGGTGAATTTATTTTGGCTTGTCTTCTGCCAGTTTCTTTCTTTCTTTTTTGTAATAAAGACCAATTATCTGCCTTTACATATCTGCCACATGTGAGGAAAGAGTTGAATCTATTTCATTATGTTTCAGTGTCTAGAGAGGCCAGTGCGACCTCAGCTGCTCTGACTGAAACAACATATGCTGTCGTCGCCTTTAAAAACTCAAGTCAAAGGTAAGCAACTTGACACCAAGAGACACAGTATGCCATATAAAATGTCTTTAATCATGAAAAAAGAAGAAATGGTGGTAAATGAAGACATATTTCTTTGCATTGCAGTCAACTTCCACATTGACATTTGCTGAACTGCTTGTTAACGACTGAAATATGGTCCACCTGAGGTTATAACCCAATACAATCCTAATTTATTTAAACATTTACATTTTTTTCTTTGTGTTTTTTATAAAATTAAGTAGCAATATTTACTGTCTCTATGGTTATGTGAACTTAAAGGAACAAGCCATTCGGAGTCTTGCCCTGTGTTATCTTTTCAAACGTAACATTTAATTTCTATTTGTAACTTAAATATATTTAAAGATGAACACCTCAACATGTTGCTGTGGTGTTTTTAAAGGTGAGAAACCCTGAGCTTATAATCCAACACTTCTAAAAATATTTAAAAGTTCATTCTTTTTTTAACCGCTTGTGTCCGAGTCAGAAGCTTCACGTCGTTGTGATACTTCAAGCTTCTCTTTAGCAGCTCAGACAAAAACCACACGAGAAAGCCACGGACAGAAAAAGGCAAATGGGCCCCTCAGCTCACTACAGCTCATGTTCGTGAGTCAAGTAGCCACAGTGAGAAAAAAATATGACCATGCACGCTTTGTTTCAATTTTAACAAGACAGACATACTATATATGTTGTTCAGTTATAAATATAAATTTACACTTTGTCCTAGATGAACTTACATTACTTTTAATAAAACAAAAAAACACAGAACAGAATAAACAGAACTGAATGGGGCAAATGTTTGAAATATTATTATTGTTCTACTCAAATTAAAAATATATGTAAATAAATAAAAATTAAAATCAAAGAATATTAAATGTGAGTCCAGACAAGGTATTGTAGATACTGACTAGTTTTATCAAAATCAAATGATCAAAGCACTCTATTCTAAAATTTTTAAGGACATGATAAAACGGTATCACTTTCTGTTGGAGTTGCATTCAACGAGACAAGACACAAAGGAGAATATATGCAGGGTTGATAGGGAGTGATTAGGAACAGGTGTGGAGACACAATCAGGGATCAGGTGCACACAGACGAGGAGGGGGCAGGGCAGACAGGAACCTGAAACAGAGACAGGGGTGAGTGTTCACAAAATAAAACAGGAAGACAAGACATGAAACATGAGGGAGAAAATAAAATACTTAACAGACAGTTGAAACATGACAATATGAGTATTTACCAGACCAGCCTCTATAGTCTACAGTATGCACGACCAGTCATGGCGTCCAAAGTTACCATGGCAACCAGTTTTGTTCTTTATTCAAGTTTCATCATATCATGTCATCACTGTTATTAGGCTATCAAGTGTGCCTACCCTATATTAAAACGCAACAATGACACATCAGGTCAGGCGCATTTTATATTGGGTCAAGTTCAGGCCGTTGATTACTTTTAGTAAGTCGAGCCACGTAGGATCCGGGCATCAACACCCACGTATCGGTTTAATTGTCAGGCCCGTTGAGAACTCTAACGTTACATTTCTACGAACGTTACTAACATTAGCTTAAGATAGCATAGCATTAACGCTAACTTTGTTAGCCACGAATGCTCTGTGTTGCTACATTAAGTTATTGAATGAATTTGATGCCCACCTTGTCTCTCTTCATCCGCGTAATGTCCTCTTTTGGGACCTCTCTTGAGAGCAAGAACAGCTCCAAATCGTCCTCCATAATTGCAACTCAATAAACCTCTCCCACGGGCGATGTGGTGCGATTATTGTGTCCGTTTTACTTCTGGATCACTGACACTGCTTTAAAAAGAAAAAAACATAGGAAAAAACTTTGGGAGATCTCACAAAATGATTGAGAGATCTTGCAATTACTTACCAATATAAATAACTATAATAACTATAACTATAATTATAACTATAATAAATAACTATATCGCCTCATTGCAAACTGCTTTTTTTAAGTTAAAACAGTGGGGTTAAGTTGAGATTGGATCTGCCTCTGAAATAGTAACACATTATCAAGGTGTGGATGATAACTTAAAACTCAAAAATACAACATCCAAAACTTTTCCTCCTATTTGATCATGTTATAGCCATTACAGGATAAAAAGAAATCACTGCAAGATCACAAGCAGGGACTGATGAGGATGGGCTGTCATGCTGTGTCTCCCTCCTGTGTGTCACAAAGAACTGATTTATTGAAGGAAGAACAAGTGGAAAACTGCTTGGAGGTGTTTACCTGCCACCATATATCTAAGAATTCTTTTTTCTCCCTTTGATTCTCTACTCTTTACTCAACTTTGCTGGAAGAGAATCAGGCCAGATCTTACACTCTGTCTGCCCATCCTACCTTCCATATATAATCACCTTAATTCATCTTTGATCCAGCTTTCATTCCTTTGGCAATTTTCTCTTTTCTGCTTTAGGCTTTTTACCCACCTCCTATTCTTTATCTCTTTTTCATTGTTGTTCTTCAAAGCAGCCATTCTCTTTGTTATCCTTAGCAATTTTCCTTCATGTGATTTTCCCCAGCTACCATTTTCATCTTACCTACCTAAAAGCTAAACATCGTATTTGTCTTATAAATTACCTGCAGAGAGGTTACTTTTCTCTTTAAGTGTTGTTCTTTGTGGTTACTATAGTGGTTATTTATCTGAGGCAGAAACAAGCTGCTCAGGCGGACAAAGTGGGAGGTATTCTTTAGGCCATGTGTGCCTGCAGTGAAGTGGACAGACCTATTATCAAGCAGCATGCTGCATGTAACCTTGGAACAATACGAAGTGAAAACACAACTCAGACCTGAGATGGAAGTAAGGATGGCTCTCTGATTTCTGATGTGAAACGGAGTCAAAAAACAATAGCATTTTACCAATATTTGAGCCAGACACCAATCGAAAACTACATCAAATTTGACCTATTATGTTGAAAAAATCACCTTCAAAAAACGAGAGTTGTATTTAACTTATTTCTAGACAATGTATTATTCGCAAGAGCATATATATCTGTATCCACTACATAGAGTGCCGCACCATGGGTTGTTTTGCAGTCTTATTTTTGCTGAGAAAGCAAGTGTCTCTAAACGTTCAGCAAGCCCATTTTAACCTACAGGAGTTTCTGAAGGCTCAGGCTATGTGTTTTAATGCCAAGGATTAAAATTAATTCTTGAAAAGTGTAAAAAAGGGTTTAGAGTGCTTCCATACATTGACTGCAGGGAGACACCAGGGACCGAAACTTCCGTCAAACATTCAGGGTTTATCGCTGTCAGGAGATGGGAGACTCAAAAAAAAGTCAACAAAATCATCTGAACTGTGTCCAAGAGCGTGACATTTAAGAGTTTGTGTGTGTGTGAATGATATACAAGCCACATAAATAAGGAATAAAGCATAATAAAAGTATTTCATGCCCTACTTTACAACTGAATCACTGAACCAGGGTTGCCTAGCCTTTAGGTTGATATTGTGGCTTGCTTGACCTGAATGGATTCAACCTGTAAAAGAATGTGAGAATCAACAGCACTTAATCAAACCTACATTATCTGATATTTTGTCCATTTGGCACGGAACACATTTCTGATGAGTACACTAAAGGTAAATCTAATATTGCTGCATTTTAACTATGGTGAAAGTGAAATGTAGAAGACAGAACCAAAACAATGAGCTCAAAAATGCCGAAAAATATTTTGTTTTATTTTATATAGAATCAGATCATTACATAAGTTATCTCAGAAAACATTTTTCATAAAGCAGTTCCAAACAATACTTTTGGTCAGAGACACTGTGGTTCAGAGAAAGGATAGCAGTTAGAAGGCAGGTTGATCAACCTGCAACATTACATGACCTTTTAAATCCAGCTGCCTTGCATGTGATGTAGAAATGTTCACGTTAAAAATTGGGATGTAAAGTTGTAACATCACTCGTAATGGTTTTGAAAATCACTGACAAATGCTGTTAGAATACTATGAAAGATGACTCATCTGAAAAAGTGCGTCATTTAGTTTGCAGGATGTGTTGGCTTTAAAAAAGACTGTGAGAAAATTATGTCAGGCATGAAATATTGAAAAGCAAGCTTTTAACACGAAATATATACCGTAGATTTGTCTCATCAAAGCCAGTTACTTTCGTAACTATCAAGCAGACTGTGAGAAATGCTTATGTAGTAAAAGTCATTCTTCTGAAAGCCGGCAATTTACACTCCACAGAAGTGTTTTCTTTGTATGGCTGCAATCAACACTTTTCACATATTATGATTTTTGAGAACGCAATTTTCTTTTTGAGGAAACTGTGGACTGAACACTCAGAAAGTCCATTAGAAATGAGGTAAGTGTTACACTGAGTTTTAAATTATGCAGTCTCGTCTTTGCACACTTTCTCAACTCTGTTCAAGAGAGTGTTTTGTGAGCTGTAAACAGCAACAGCAGCTTTAAAAATTGAAGCTAAGAGTTTTTATTTATTTATTTTTTTTAAATAAAAAATTTGGAGGCAGCTGCAGTCTATCAGTCAGAAGTGATTACTTTTGATCATCCTTGGACATGGGTCTTTTCTTCTGTGAGTAACCTGACTAAAGTCTGGATTGTGCCAACGCAGTGGATCATGTTCTACTTCTCTGCTTTGTGATTATTGAGGTTTCTTTCCTGGGGCCTGCTTTGGCAACAAATCAGAGGAGAGCATGGCCCATTTTAACCCAGAGAGAAACCACAAGTGTGTTTGAGCGGCCAGGACCTTGACCATGGGTATTGGAGTGTAATATAGAGCTTGGGTTTGTTGGATTAGAAAGAAAATAGCCTCCTAATAACCAGTTTTTGAGTTATGTTGTCTCCTACTCAGTGGGTGTAAACACTTTGGTATAAATGACACTTCACATGTTGTCCTGACTTGAATTCCAATACTGTTATGAGCTATGCTGCAAGTCACTATTCCTATCAATCACCCTGTCTGTGTCAGTAAAGCTGTGTTGTGTTGTGTGTTGCCCTGAAAATTGGTTCACTGTCAGAGAATGAAGGATAGGTACAGGTAGGCTTCAGACTACAGCCCAGTAATCCTAATCAGTTGTAGCACAGAGGAAATGAATGGACAGTACAAGCCTAACTGTGAAATTAACTGTGTTGGTTGTATAAATTGCATAATGGACTTAAAAAGAGTCCAGTGAAGTGAGAATCTGCATTGAAAATACCATAAACATGAATTCAACTAAATATTCATGTCTGGTTTATAATATATCGTAAAAGTGATAGCTCTAATAAAGCAATCCAATGGTTCTAAGTCATAGTATGCAGCAGCGACAAAGTGTAAGTATGTTACATATTTTTGTATCACTCTTGGTGAAAACAGCAATGGCTTGAAACTACAGGTACATTGTGAAGTTTCAGCAGTTAAAAAATGGAAATATTTAAGATTAACAGAAGGCATCCCTGGTGGCCTAACCAAAGGTGTATAAAGGAGAACTGGATACAGTGTTGAGTGTGTGGTCCTGTTTTTTCATGAATTTGCATAGTGACATGAAGCTAAAAACTTGGACTTCCACAGAATACTCAGATCTTTGGTATTGTTTTCATTTTGTGAGGCCAAGGGAGCATGACTTCTGGTTTAACCCTGAATTAACTTTAATAGGGATTAAAACAATTTATTCTTCAGTTCCTCTAGACTTTACAAACCTTACTTGACCAAATAAATCAAATGAAGAGTGAAAAATATTGCAGGGGTTGTGACACATACACACACACACGCACAAAGAAAATCTGCAGTTTTATAGCCACTTCTTTCACAGTGTAGGCTTCTGGGAAAAGTTTTTTTTGCCCTAGTGTGTTGCTGGCCGAAGAATATATAAAACATATATTTTTAATTCAGCTCTGGGTAAAGATTGTGAAAAAAACTGCACAAAACTGCTGGCACATTTTGCATTACACAGTTTTTTAAACTGAACCAGTGTGTATGTAATCCAGATAAATGCACGTTCACGGCTTTTGCAACTGAACACAAGGTCAATCGCAGATTACTAATACTGAACAGTTAGCAGCAGCTGCCAACGGAATCTTATGAGGAAGATTAACATGTATTATGTAAAAAATGAAGTAATAAAAGACAGACAAAGTGGCAGACAGTAACTGACTGAATGACTTCTTAATGCATAATATATACATGACTCACGGCTCTACACTGAAACCCTCATAATTATATCCTTCAAGGAGCTACTTCTCTTTTGTAAAAATGAACTGTTGTAGCCTACACTTTGCTTCTAAAGTGATTAATGAAAGTTAATATTTTACTTAGGAAATTTACCATAAATACTAAAACACAATGCAAAACTATTTTTTTCAATCATTTCCAGGATTTAGAAATCCTAGAAATCCTACATTTGCAAACCAGACATAAACCACCATCAGCCTTTTATATGGTGTTATGCGAACTGTCTGATATTGAATGACAGTGTCTGGAAACACACCTTTTGATGTGGAGCCACAATAAGAAAACCTTGTTTAAGTGAGTGTCATTCATCAAAGGCATAAGATGGGGACCTGTCAGCACAAGGTCAATACAATTCTACTTGTAATTCTACTGTTTGTGGCAGAATAAAGGCACTTCTGTGGAAAACAATTAGAGGACTGTGATGATGGAGTCTCGAAAGCTGGAGGTATCCTGATGATCTTGTGGAAATACTTTAGTCCATGATGGATAAGAACTCAGTGGCTCGGTGCTCACAGACAACAGCACATTTGTATCAGGACCTAGACCCTGTGCAGTCTGGGAGTCAGCCTGCCACTGAGTGATTATTTTCTGAAAGGTATTCACACTATGCTCTGCTCATGTTGTGCTATTTGATTTGTTTTGCACAGTATTCAAAATCTGTCAGATGTCTGTATGGCAAACAGAGAACAAAATTGAGCTGGCAGAGGTGAATATCACATTTCACTGAAAAACTGACAAACTTTGGCAGAGACATATAAACAAAGAGACACTGAGAAATTGGAAAACCAGAAACTAGAACAAGAAGTGAGTGATCATTTCAATGCACTGTGAGAAATAAAACATAATGTATTAATCCATTCTTTTCCTTTGTTTTGATCAGACAGGTGATCACACCTGTAGAATTGTGTTGTTTGTGTACTGTACCTGTTATATTTCAATGCAGGCTAATGAAAAGAAGGAGAAATACATTCATTAGAGCATGGAATGAGTGTAAAAAACACTTGGCTTCAGACTGTAGTGACTGCTGACTGAACGGATAAAGCCCAAGGATTCATTTGGCTTGGTATGAGTCTGGTCTGTAGCCTGTTCATAATAAATCTCCATGGTAATTTATATGCCATTACTTTCATAAAACCGTGTTGAGGCTAAATTCAGCCAAGTCCAACTCTCTGGCATAATTCATTATTGAGGTTTGTGAAACAGCCTATAGCAAAGTTTGCTGTTGTACAATGGCAATTGCAGCCTATAAAACTCAATGCAATGATGCCTCTCTGCCATAATTTCCAGCAATACTGCAACCCGTCCTATTTCTATATACATCATCAGCTCTATTTAGGCATTTTGGGATAAGCACTTATCTCTGTTACTGTGAGTTAGATGAAAAGAATTGTGGTTTGGAGAGAGGCTGCATGTCTCTTGAGCACAAAGAAATAAAGATGCTCAATAAGACTCGGGGCTTGGATGTTTGAATTATGAGGTTTGATTTGTTCTCCATGTATGGAAATTGGGCCTAAAGCTTCCAAGCAGATAGAAATCTGCCATTATTGAATGAATACAAAATGAGCAAAAACGGTTCATTGTAAGCAATGCAAATCACAAATAATGGGGCTTTATACATTAAAGTTGGAAAACTAGATAAAATGGCAGTGAATAGAGAAAAGTTTTCAAATATCAGCAAAATATGATTAATCAGCTTTAAAATGTCTTTCAGCTGAAAAGGTAGCTTTTAAAATTGAGGCTTTTTGAAAAGGGAAGCTCATTTCAAATTAGGACAGTTTAGATTCACTGTCAGACACACACTGCAGAGGAGAACAGAGCAGTTATAAAACAGAACAACAGCCAAGCTGAGCGTGAAAACGTTTGGAAAATATATCTTTAGTATATATATATATCTTTAGTTTAATATATAACTTTCTGTCCACACACACACACACACACACACACACACACACAAACACACACACACACACAAACACACACACATACACACAGAGTA
>JAPZDV010000026.1:539386-555206 GCA_029814665.1 Acanthurus lineatus
CTAGACCTGCTCTATATGTAAAGTGTCTTGAGACAACTTTGTTGTGATTTGACGCTATATAAATAAAATTGAAAATAAGTGTGATTTTCCTTTGATACTTTTGTCAGTAGTAGTAGTTTTTCCTCTGTAAGAGTGACTTTTCATTTGTCATTAAAAATTGCTTATTTGAACTTTGAACTAACTCCTGAGTTGTGTATTTGGGTTCACTTCCTAGATCAGTTGTGACAACATCATCTGTTGCTCCTGTATGTTTCATTGACAAGTGTTTTCTTCTCTTTCATCAGCTTGTCCATTATAAAAAAAGCTCGCTTTTTGTTCCAACCTTTGGCTGTTGGGGTTTTGTCTGCATTTGGGTCCCTCTCTTGGAAAAACTGTGACAGTCTCACTAAAAATTATTTTTAGCAAAACTGTTATTTCACCAGCTTGTAACCCATGGGCACAGAAAAACATGTTAAAGCATTTTTTAACTTCAGTGAAAAAAATTAAGTAGTCTATTTTTTCTCTCTTGGGGTTTGCCAGATGACAACAAAATAAAATCTAGGGTTTGCCAAATTATGTGTCTGTTTATTGCATAAAAGCCTGTAAATATTATACTCTTATGTGACTCTTCCATAATTTTACTTAACTATTACTCTAGGCCTGAATGATTTATTATAGATTTTATAGCATATTTCTTTTTTTACAACAGTACGATTTTGATGATTTGAATCATATTATTATAATTGCTGTCATTGCTGAACTTAACTTCACTTTGAATTAGTGTCCAGATAATCTTATCTCAAATATGTGGAAAGTTTTGACTTGGATGCTCCTCAGCCCTCTGCATACTATCCACTAACTGGCATATATTGCTGATACAATCATCAGCCAATGAAAAGCAAAAATGCATTATCATGCCTGTCTTTTCCGGTAGTGAAGCATGCACATGCAAGGGACATACTTGAAATGACTTGGAAATAGGCGGTAAAGCAAACGGTTGCTGGCGCAAAGCGAAGAATATGCCCACAGTTGCAGTTGGATACATTGCAGTTTAAGCAATTGAGACTGACACTAATATTTCATTGTAAAATATCTTATGGTCCAATTTTCCTTAATTTCTGGTTCCTTTTTCTTTGGTGAAAACTGTTAATTTGGTAACAATGTTCTAAACATTCCATTTGAATTATTTTTTTTACTTCAATAAATGTTTTCTGTCATTTCAACCAATAACATTTTTTGTAGGTGTAATTTTAGATTGTATTTCTAATGGCACATCTGTGTGCCTGGGACTGGTGATTCTGTGGAGATAGGTATTTATTATTTTATTTACAGTTTTAACAGTTTTGAAGACATAGCCCTGCAATTTTTTATTAAAAGTCTGTTATCCTTAATATCATTGTTTTAGTTTTGCATTCAACCACAGCCTTCCTGATGAAAGATTAACAATTAAAAAAAGGTACTTGTAACTCTCTTCACGACAATGGACACAGGTTCTTTTTGAAACGGGCGTTTAATTCTGGTGCAGTCTTGTAGAGCATCAAGATGCCGTGAGAACTATGACCAGCACAAATGAAAAGTGCAAACTGTGTCATAAAAGTGCACATCGTACATGTCATATTACAATAAAATACAAACATCTGCTAATGAAACAGTACCTCAATTGCCGCTTGTCATAAAAAGAGTTTGATAATCTTCTTCTTTATCCCGGCTTCTTTAGTCCGTAGCCTTTCATGTGAGGTTGTGTACATGAATCATGTATGAGTCCGTCTCTAAACTCCGCTGTGCTAGAAACCAAAAACTCGGAACTTAATTTCCACCTTAAAATGTACTCTCAACCTTAAGGTTTTTAACTTATTTATACAAGCATGAGATTACCCAACAGGAATTACATATTTCTTATTATTTTCCAACATGAACTATGACATTGTAACAACAACACTTACAGTACTTGAGTGTGAATACAGGATGGCACTCAGTATGTTTACATGTACAGCTTGGACGAGCTGTGGTCTGATCAGGCCATTTAATACTGTCCTTGTCCCAGTATACAAGCATGGGAAAGAATCAATTAACTGATGGATATGTGTTCGATTCTGCTTTCCTAGGTGGCAATATGCCTCCTTCAGCTAGTTACTACTCTTTCTTTGGTTGATTGGTTACATCACATAGTTAACAAGGGATAGAAGCATTGCTTTGTTTAAGAGAAAATGGACAGTAAAAACATGGATAACCTCCCTGTCTGTCCAAAAATGCATTGCTCTTGATCTAGTACTTGTTTCCTTCCCCTCTTCTTATCCAACTTCCTGTTTCTTCCCATCTTTGTTTTGCAAATTAAGGCTGTTTGACTTTAGTGTCAAAGCCCAGCATGGGGACTAGGAACATGCATGGAATGCTGAGGCCAGATCAGGTCTGAAGCATCTACACAAAGGAGCATATCACCTTCAGCCACATTATGTAGATGTGTTAGTCCAACTTTGAGACATACAACTCAGTACAATTTTAGTTGGACTAACATGTTTGCATGTGTTTTTAAAACTCCAGTATTAATTGAACTATCAGAATAAATAATTTTTTTTCCAACATCATGAAAACAAGCTGACTTTGGCCTAATTTACAAATGGACGTTGAGTTAAACAGGGTGCAATATGTCTGAAATTAAATGAGTTTTAAAAAAAAACATGAAACAAACTGTCAATTAGAGCCACTGTGTGTATGTTTGAGAATAATGCTAATGTCTTCTAAACTTTCACTCTTAACTACATGGAGCTGCCCTCTCAATATCTGTAATTGATGTTGAGACAATGCCTACAAATGACGTTGTCTCAACCTTCATTCTGAGCTCTTTGGAGCTGTCCTCTGGATGCCTGTAACTGCCACTGAGGGGATGTCTAAAAATCATGTTGTCTAAATTTTTATTTTGAACTGTAGGAAGCTTTCTTTTGGATGTCTGCTGAAAACATTATTGGGATGTTTAAATAAGATGTCATTTTAAATCTCATTCCGAAATTGTCCGAAAATGACGTCTAAACTTTCACTCTGAACTGTATGGCGCTGTCCTCTGGACTATTGATGTTTAGAGGACGTCTACAAAAGAATGTTTAAAAGACACTGGAAAAAGAGGTCCATTAAACTTCAAAATAGGATGTCAAAATGATGTTCTATAAAGACATCACAAAAACTTTGATTCTGGCTCTTCAGGGGTCATTTTCTAAAAACTGAAATTATGTTTTTTGTATGTGTCTTTGTTTAGTGGGATACTGTGAATTATTTGCAGCATAAATAAAAAATTTTACATACCATTTGCAGTTTAATTACAGCTCCTCGGATGACATGAGAATTCGATGTATTTTAAAAGCTTTGTTTTGTTAATTAGAGTTTATACCCCTGTGTCAAAAGTAAGTAATCACATTAATATCAAAAGAATTCCTTAATGGGGAGTTTTACTTGTTATTAAAATAACAATAAAAAAGGAAGAAATTTATTTTATTTAGTGAAACCATATAGTGAAAATATTTCAATATCTTCAGTAAGTTTCCAATCAAACCATTTAAACCTTTTTGTTATTGCCACCAAGTTTTGCCACGGAACTTTACTCTGGACATAAATAACTTCTCATTTAAGATCTCCCATTATAATTTTCTTCTTCTCTCTCTCTCTCTCTCTCTCTCTTTATCATCCAGCCAAGCAGTTGCAATATCTAAAAGGGATATAAACATGAATCACAGCATGACTGTGGCTGTCTATAGAAATTAATCGTGGAGCTGGGTGGGGCAGGGGAGCAGCACAGTGATTTGAACTCATAATTGTAATGCACGTCGCCTTGAAGGAGACTTCATGAATATACTCAGAGAGTCAGAGTGGCTGGCTGGCACCAGGTCAGATCTGATTTGCATATTGTTTACGGCCGCTAGCTTAATTTGAAGCAGAGGTTTTAGCCTGCGATAATGCTGGGGCCTTATCTACAGAGTTAGCTAAGGGGCTGCAGGAATAAACTTCTCAAAGTGATATGCTCCAGCAGGCTGACAAGAAGGAGAGGCCTTGTTACATTTGGCACAGAGCTTTGTGCGAGAAATGCTTGCAAGATGAGCTCAGTAAATTGTTTAGGTGGAGATGTAAACATGCCATTCCTTTAAATGTTATATATAATTTCGTTACAAAAAGCACATCAGAAGATATTAAAGAAAAAACACCTCTAAGGCCTCATTTTTACTTACAAAAAGCGTCTCTTATTTATTTATATATATAAAATAATGCTTATAATCTACTTGTACCTATAATGTAGGTAATTTCCCGCCTTATACTGAAAGACTTTTGCAGTGAAGGTGTTAAAGCCTGCATAAGTTTTAGAGGATGGTTCACCTTTTAAACAGGTGAGGTGAGGCAAGGCCAGGAGCAGGCTCTCCATCCTGGGCATGATGTGCAGCCATCCTCTTTTAACCCCCCTGGTGGTCATTCTGACTACCAGGGGAAACCTGTGTTGAAACTGAAATTTTTAAAATGCAATTTTTCTCCCCAATTTTTCAGGAAAAGGAAAAAAAAATCATTAAAACCACTTTGTTCCCAAAATGAGATGGTGGTTGTTCTTTATATCAGTTTTCTCAGATTGTGTTAGGAGACAAGGCGAAACTGAACAAGTTTACTTACTTTTTACCAATTACTAATTACTAATACTAATTACTAATTACATACCATAATACTTGTATTATGGTTTTGCTTTCTCTCTCTCTCCCTTTCTCTTTTCCTCTCCTTTTGGCTCTCTCTCTGTCATGAGCGGATCATTGGCTGACTGACTCCTCACTTGCTCTGCATTCTGCAGTCAAGCTCATCTGATTCTGATCCACCAGTTGATCCTCACAGTATAACAACACCAGCTCTCCATCCATTCTTCACCAGATTGTCTATTAACAGAGTACGGTAGCATAATGGCCAAGTTATTCTTGAGGAATTTGTTAAAATAACGAAAAGAATCATCAACAAACTGGGACCATTCACATGATCTGTTTCTTTATGCCACCACTCTGGATGGAAATGACTCCTCCATTCAAGGCTGCTTCCCATGCTTTAGCCCTCACCATGGTCAAAAAACTCATGGACTGAGTGTCTCCCACCACAGCCGCATTGCCTTGCACCAAGCCTTCAGTAAATATTGTGACTTCATCCACACTCTCAGTTTCTCCTTTTGGGTTCAGTGAAACCTAAACTATCATGGACATGTTACTCTTTCAAAGGGTTTTAATGTAACACGGCTTATTTTTTCCATTTTAGAACAAAGAGTTGCTCAGTAAAATGAATTATGTAGCTGCTTATGATAGACACTTACAACTTAAAACTTAAAAACAATAAAAAGTTGGAAAGGAAAAACAACTTCATTAAAACAATACATCCACTAACTAATATACGGAGGCTGAGAGTGTGCTGTGGTCACTAATGTCTTTTTTCATCTTTTCATCATTTTTTTTAGTCTTAGCAACTAAGCTTATCTGCATTTTGAACTTTGTTTTTAAGTGCATTCTAGAACTTTTTTCCCCCTGACCAGCTGGATTAGCACCCTCTCTGTGTTCCAAGGCCATATGATTTACAAATAAGCACAAACTCACAGTGCACTGACGATGCCTAGATGCTTACTCTGAACCAAACTTGGCAAAAACATTATTGAAAAGAAAACCTTGTTTACTTACATCAACAAGAGAACTCATTCACTCAAAATGTGCAGGAGGAGATGTGTAAGGAGCTATTTACAGTTTGAATGCAGCCCTCTCTCTCTCTCTCTTACGAAGAAGAAGCAAATTAAGAAACTAAGTGGTGTTTTCTGTCCATCCGTCTCTTTTAATCTTTTACATTCATTGTTTTCAGTACTATGGACAGTGCTGCACCTACACAGGCATACCCTAATTCATTCAAACTCATTCCAAACCGTACTTGCTTATCTTTGGGGCTTACATTAATTGTATTGGACAATTTCTAACTTATTGCAGCTCTACAGCTTGTGTAACGTACTGATCTTACCTTATTCAAATTTAGCAGTTGCTTATATATTGTCACAAAACTTAATGTCTCTCACTCCCCTTCTGTTTCTTTCTTTCACTCTTTTGAAATTGGATTTAAATTGCAATCAAAAAATGGCCAGGTGAGCAATTTATGGGTAATTTCTGAAGGAAAACCAACAAACAAACATCAACATACAGTTGGAGAATCGGCCCTACTTTGTCAGAACCTTGATTTTGCTCTGGCATACTTTGGCACAAAACTCAGTAGACACTTCTGTATCACTTGTTGTTGCAAGAATCTCAATTTTAAGACTTTTAGTTTTACTTGTTAGATTTTTAGGTTAAGTATAAGCCAGATATATTTGGGAGTTTGCTTGAAATGTCCCTTCAGAATAGTCATTTCCATCACTTTGTGCAGTTTTTAAATCTCCAGTTGCAATCTGAAGCAGGATGGCAGACTTTCCCATATAAAAAAAATTTCATTATGCTGTAGATATCTTGCATGGCTAGAAAAAAACTGAAAGTTTTAGTTTAAAAACGACTGCCCTTGCAATTATGCATTAATTCTAGTTAAAGCAGTAGTTTAATTACATATAGCTCAAAATGTTGGCTTTAGTGCTTTAGCTTTAGTGTTTCTTAAAGTGAAATGTAAAAGCAATAATGGTCTGGGCTAACAACATCTTCTCATCTAACTTTAAGTTCAGATTACACTGTGATATACTGAGTAAATGAGAGTCTCAGGGGTATTGCTCAGATGTATTTTCAAATCAGCCAGGCTTTTTCTTGCCCCTTAGGAGAGGGTGAGCAAAAAATGAATAAATGCTCATATAAACTTAACTTTAAACTATTTCTTTAATTAATTAATGAATTATTTTTTTATATGGCATAAGACACTAATCATTTGGTTTTCATATCACAGCTGCAGCCTAGTGTGTAAGACTTTGTATCAAATTTGATATCTTTAGGGTTTATTTCTCTAATACACAGTATTGTTTTTAGATTTGATCCAAATCTGTTTCACTTTTTTTCTCTTTCCTTTTTAACCATGTTCAGAGTAGCTGCCGTTTCTAAAGGATTGCTCTACCACAAAAAGGTTCACTCTGAGCTTTTGTGCACGATCAACCAAGCTTTTCTGTCCCCTTCTCTGTATCACTACCACTCCATTTTTCTTCCTCTTTCCACCATTTCCTCTGCTCTCGATGTCTTTTTTTTTATCCTTGCCTCTATGCTCTATCCAACTACCTCATCTCTCTTTCCCTTCATCTTTCTTGGTCTCTCTCCTTCTCCAGTTCCTTTTCTTTCTGCATCCTCCTCCATATTCCTCCCTCGTTCACTCTTCTTTTTTATCATGCATCAACTGCTGCGTCTGATGAGCACATCAGTCAAGGCCTGGCTAATGAAGTCCCTCTCCTTCACCATCAGAGTGAAATAACTAATCTCTCTCTCTCTCTTTCCTTCTCTCTCACTTACTCACTCACTCACACATGCACATGTACATGCACATACACACACACTCATCAAACAGCTCTTTCTCCTCTCACCTTCTCATTTCTAGTCCTTGCGTCTCTTTATTTTTTCCTCCTCCTCCTTAGTGTTGCCTTCTTGCCCTCATTGAGGAGAAAAATGAAAGGAAGGCTGGCTAAGGTTAAGTTTGCATGTATACTTAAACATTATAGAGGAAAAAAAGGGGCAAAAAACACAAAAAAAGAAACAATAGAGAAAAAACTTTAGCTCAGGATGTTTAAAACAAACAAACTAAAAAATTTTGGGTTTTGTAATGGTTTATAATTAAAAGTGTGGACAGCATAACCTCCTGAAATACAGACTACAAGGCCTGCAAGGTCATGGAATAATAACAAGTCAAACAAAATTGATGCTTTTTACCTTGTAGAACTGATATAAATCTTGCAAAGAATATTCCTCCATGGAAATAAAATTAAAAAAAAAGAATTGTAATTTGAGTTTATGCTTGTCCAAAGGCCTGTTTACACCAAAGATTCGCGACCTGCAACAGGTGCCGGTAGAGTTGCAGTGGTGTAGACTGGAACGTCTCAACTCAACTCAAGCTGGCTGACAGCGTCACTTGCGACTCAGCCTGTCAAGTTGCCAGAGGTCAGTTTTAGAACATAAGGCACGTTACTTACTTCAACAGCCAATTAGCTTGTGGCGATGTAAGAGCTTTTTTCAATTCCCGTTTTGTGTGGAGATATAACGTAAGCTTACAGTAAGCACCTCTCCTTAATGGCAGCGCTTATCTCTTTTAGCTGAACTTAATATTTATATGAGTATAATTGTGAAAGAATAAATTTGTGCTTTCAGTGTTCAAGTTTGTTATGCCACAAAGTTGTTATCTGGTGAAAGCAGGGTCATTGCTATGGAAATGATACACCATCTCATGTAGTTGCAGCAGTGTGAACTGACAGGTTTTAGAATGTTGCATTGCAAGCAGTTGCAAGTGTCAAATTGTCTCGTTGCAAATCTCTGGTGCAAACTGGCCTTAATTCTCCAGTACATTCCTGAATTGAACTCAATGTTTTTTCTGTGATACACAGTCATTCCTCTACAATGAATTATAATGTGTTATTAGCGTACACATTATTGCTTAAAGCTTTTAATGTACAGTAATACATCTCCTTTTTTTTTTTTCTTATTAATATACTGTATGAACATTTTAGACGCTTTTGAAGTACAGTTCCCATCTTGC
Organism: Acanthurus lineatus; assembly: GCA_029814665.1. Taxonomy (NCBI): domain Eukaryota; kingdom Metazoa; phylum Chordata; class Actinopteri; order Acanthuriformes; family Acanthuridae; genus Acanthurus; species Acanthurus lineatus. Next base: position 548,057 of record JAPZDV010000026.1, read on the forward strand.
TTGGTGAATGATGAGAATAGGAAGTATGATGTAACTATGGAAAGAGAGGGAGGCAAAAAGTCCATCTATTCAAATATCAGGAATTGTTTATTTGCTTCATGAATCAGTTTTCATTCAAATAAAAACTCTGGCTCAAAGTACATAAGCTTGATGCAAACAGATGGAATTTGGTACGGAATTAACACTAGCATTAACATGCTACTGAAAAATAGCAGCACATCTTGAACAATACTGGCTCAACAGACTTCTTAGTTTTCAAATTCCTGTCCACACAAACACTTTTGATGTTACTTCTTAAATTTGTATATCTCTAGTCCCACTGGAGGATGTAGAAAAAAATTTCTTTCACATAACCACTTATTCCAAAAACTTCCTTTGCAACTAATCTGCTTTAAATGCAGGTACAGAGTGCACAGACACAGGGGAGGCATAAGGGCCTTTTGTCCTTTATGTGTAAATAATAAAGTAAACAATTTCTCACCATGCTTTGTACCACAATCAAAAATACTTTGAGGTTATGATGATGACAATTAATTATCTTGTAGTTAAAGTGGTCTGTTGGGCTTGAAGTACTTTTAATAAATACTGTTTAAATAATGTTTCGTTTTAATCATAATCAATATAAATGGAAAACAAAAGTGTTCATTGAATAATTCAACAAACTGGTGCCATTTTACTTTTACTTGAGTAGAGTCCTCAAATGTTTTTTTTGTTGTTTATTTGTTTTTTTTTCACCTTTACTCAAGTCATATATTAAAGGCAGTTATTATAACTATACTTGAGTACAAATTTTCAGTTCTCTACCAACAACTGATGATAAGTCATGGAATTATAGGATAAGATAAGGTTTCATTCTGTCCGATTATATGCTCACACTCCCTCTCTTTTGCTCTTTGCTGAGTCAGCATCACACTGGTTTATCCATTGATTTTGTCTTTCTACTTTATTTAAATCTTATAATATTTTCATGTGACATTTTTTTGCCCACATTTACACAAACCTGTATGAAATTCGATAAAAATCTTTAGAACACTGAAGTTTCACCACAGCAGACCCATGCCAATGACATCAGCTATCCCTTTATTACCTATGTAAGTTTAGTCAGATTCTTTTAGCACTGTGGTTGTCATGTCAAGTCCTTACAAATTCTCTTTTGCATATTAATTTTGTGGACAATTCAGCTGCACCTGATATCTAGTCTATGCTTCATCCTCCTTGGTATAAGCATGAAATCAATCATAGCATGCCATCTTGAAAGATGTCTCATTTCCTAAAAATGCATCTGGATAAGAGAGGAAGCTCACAGATGTATTTTTGCTTAGGTCCTTTTGGTTTCTGTGGCATGTAACTGAGGTGTAATACAGTTATATATATATATATCCAAATCATTATGGAAGCAACTTGTCCTTTTTGTAAATCCTTGTCCTTTATGGACATGACATAGTACAGGCAAAACAAACAATTAACACTGCAGCCACATTACAGACCCAGAAATGGACACAAGCTGAGGCTTTTCCACTACTTGTTCAGCAGATGACCATTCCCCTGGTATTCACTCAACCTTATGTAAAGATTGCCTTGATCTGCTCTTCCAACGCATCAGCTTGTTCTCTTCACCCAGAACCCTCCCGCCTACCCTCTCCAATCTCTGCTGACATTTTTACCCAGCCCCACATGTAATTTGCATTTATGCAAAGAAGGCCCAACAAATTATCACCAGAATCACTTAGCTTAACTTTACAGTTATGCTAATGTGCCATCTGAAACCTGGTGGGTTTTTTTCCTTTTTGTGGTTTTCCTTGTCCGAAAGATTGACACAACTCACACAAGGGATAAACTTGACCAGTTAAAGAGTAGGTACAAGAATCCAATAAAGACTCTACATAGCTCATTAAGTCTCCCTCTCTATTTAGCACAATTACTTGGTGGCTTTTATCTGCACATTAAGCTTAAAATTAAAGGATGGCATTACAGATGTTTGTAGTTATTGTTGTAAGTTATTGCCAAGTTGTAAGTATTTTCTCAAACCAGCTTAAAAGTATGGGACAAAGGACTGTCAGAGAGAGTTTTAACAATCAGAAAATCAGTATGTCTGCAATGCCTTGGTGAGGAGACAGATGTCAGTCAGGAAGGCTGAGTGAAGAGAGACTGTGTTGAATTTGTAAGGCCAATTAAAGCCTCCTGTGCTCTCCCCATAAGGTGTGCTGTGTGGCTGTAGGATGCCAGCTCCACCCATCAATTACCTGCAACACAAGGAGGACAAAAGCCAGTGTGAACAGCAAAATAACCCAGGCAAGGCTAACCCACCGGCTGTCACACTCCTGTCCATGGAAAGGATCTTTACCCTGGACTTTAACAAAGTACATTTTCCCTTTAACATAACAACACTTCACACCATTTAAAGTGATATGTGTGTAGTCTAATCACACACACAACCCTCTCCTACACACCTCTATACAACCAAAGCTTCTTGCATCTGTTCCAGACTCTGTATCTCCAGCCTCAGCAGCTTCAAGACAAGGGAAATAGAGACCAGAAGGGACAGTGTAGATGACATGTAGGGATAGACTGATTATCGGCCGGGCCGATTATCCGCCGATATTTGGCATTTTTACACATATTGGCATCGGCCTTTTTTTAATCCAACTGCCGATAAGAGATCAATTTAAAACTGGATTATTCTCTGAGGCAGCCGCTCCTCTCTGTCTGCAGTCACTACTCTGTCTCTAGCATTGTCCCACCCACAGCACCATCTGATTGGTTACAAGCAGAGCCACGGCACCGGTAACAGCCAATCAGCAGTAAAAGCTGTGCACGCACAGTGCTCACACACGGCAGAGAGGAGAAAAAAGTTTTGCTGAGTGGAGAAGAGCAGATATGAATATCGGCTCCAAATATCAGTTATCGGCTTCCTTGACTACTAATAATCGGTATCGGCCCTGAAAAAAACACATCGGTCTATCACTAATTACATGTCACTTAAGTTGTACGGAACTACTAAGGTACCTGCGACAAATTATCTGCCATGACATAATCTTTGCCCTTAATGTGCCAAACATCGAAACTATAGGGCTGCAAAAACATGGCCCACCACATGAGCTTCTGATTCTATGAAGAATTCATAAAGGTCAGTGGGTTGATGATAGGTAAATACTATAATCAGCAACCCAGAGTCCAAATAATCATTGAAAATGGCAAAGTGTCAGAATTAATAACAGAGCCTATTTCTCTACTATTGAATAGTTTACCTGATACGAATTCTAAGTCTTAAAAAAGAATCTTACAGGGTGATCAGTAACTTGGTCATTCGTTTGCAGGCTCTTGCTCCAATGTGGCTAGCATCCACATATAACTTGAGTGGCTGATGCAACCTGGAAGCTAACAGAACTGGAGAGGAACACAACAGAGCTTCAATAGGACAAAAAGCTTGCTGACATTGTGGAGACAAAATAAATTTTGATATAGTATTCAGCGAGTGGAGCAACAGTAATACCTGACCAGACCTTGGAACCTTGTAAGCCACAAATGTCCCTGAACCAATACCTTATCTGAGTATGTTGCAGTGGTTTTGTGAATTCACATTTAGATAAGTTTATGGTCATATTCCCATTGACTAAATGGTCAAACAAACAACAAAAACACTGAAATGGGCAATATGCTCTTCCCAGGTGTTTTTCTACAGAACAAAACTGCTCAATATGCAACGCAACCTGCAAGACCATTAACAGCCATATTCATGAGTGGCAGGTGTGTTTCATAAATCAAAACCCATGGGTGTGTGGCCCATTTACCTGTTGAGAAGTCAAGGACATGAGATTGGAGGCAGAAGCAGTCGTTAATGATGTGCTATTTGCTGTCTCTCAAATGCATGTGTCACAAAGCCTCCACAGCACGCCAGATGTGGCCTACATAAATGTAGAGAAAAGTGAGAAATGCAACTTCCAGCCAAATCACTGCCCAAAATTGCATCAATCCCATCTATGGGCAAGGCTGGTCACACTGCAAGGCTGGACATCATCCTCCACAAGACCATAAAAAAAACTGGTCTCATGCAAAGGAACACAAAGAGTATCCGCAAACTAGCATACCGGCAGACAATTACACCAGTGTCACTGCCCTAGAAAAAAGCAGCATAGAGTCAAGAATGAATGAATCCTTCCCCACTGTATCTCTTATGTTGTATCTTGTCACATTATTTTTTCATATCAGCTAATAATCCTTCAGCTAGCATGGCAAGCATGTTTTTGAGTGTTATGGCAACATTCAAGATGCAAGAACAGTTGAAACAATAGAGCAAACAAACAAAAAAAGAACTGGCTCCAACAAACAACTGCCTCCAGTTCCTGTGGCCCTCTAAATGATAAGGGTAGATAATGTAAGGGTGAAATGGATTGGAAAACGATAAAACATAAACAAGAAGCCAGACTTTTTCTTTAAGAAGGTATTTTATAGGAGCAGGCATATTTCAGACAATGTCACAGTGTTCTCTACACACGATCCAGCCATTATTTTCATTCGGACAGTGCCAAGAGGCCAAACTACCCTGGGCGCTGGACACAACTCAGATCTTACACCTAAGACACTACTCATGATGCACTGTGCACATCACAAAACCCATCACTTTTTATTATGTTGTAAATGGGCTACATTTATAGCACTGTTCTAGTCTTTTGACCATCCAAAAGTGCTTTCACATACAAATGTGTTGGTGTGTGTGTAGGTGTAGGTGTGTGTGGGAAAAAATATACCAGGTGAAGGACAGTATTATATCTGTGCTCTCTCTCTCTGTATGTCCCTCTCACTCTCTCTCTCTCTCTGAAAGAAGCTCATCATCATTAATAATGAATAATATCAGAGATAATGTAGAAAGATAGAGCTGGCAGTGAAAGTGCTGTGCAGCTGTCTGTGTGGACACCACAAGTGTGGGCCACAGCAGTTCAGCAAATACTGCTCACATAAGCAGTGTGCCTTAAGCATTATGTTTTACCATGTGAGGCTTGATGCTTGAAGATTGTCTTCTGTGGCTGTATCAATTGCAACCTATGAAGTACTGTCTGTGATGCAACCTAAAATGAATCATAACTGAGAGAGAGGATGAAAATGACATCTTATAGTCAAATAAGTCTGTTAAGCTAAAATAGGTGTGTTGTTTGCTGTTATTATTCTGGCAGTTCTCTGCCACCTGGCACAAGTAACCCAAGGGTGTCAATATGCCATAAAAAGTATTTTTTAGAGCATAAAACAGCATATGAAGCATCTCCACCCACATATTTCCAACATTAGAATACTGCATCTGACACTTTTTGCAACTTTCCAAGCAGACCATCCGAAAAACCATGCGCATGTGCTTGTGCCACACAGTGCTTGCCAGTTGTGTTAATATAGCAACAAAGGCAGAGTTTTACTTTTTCTCTTACACTCCCTTTCTCCATTTTTAATACAAATACTTAAGTCATTACTCCTGTGAAAAACCAGGTGCCACACCATTTGAGATTCTTTTGTCTTTGCTGCTCTTTAACAACTCTTCAATTACCCCAACTATGAGCCATGCCAGGGTTCATTGTTGAAAATTATTTGAACATGAGAGGAGTTAGCAATAGAAGAATAAGTCCATCATCCTATTTTTGACTGAGAGACGGTAGGGGGAAAAAGTGGAAGAAATAAAAACTGCTTAATGTTATGGCGCTTACATCTGAACATTTTCATAATGCTGCCGGTTTACACAGATAGTGAAGGCCAGCACAAAAAGTACCAATTATGATGCCATGCTACAGTAAGTTATGTTACATAGCTGACATGGTTAGTTGGCTTTGCATTATTAAAGCATACAAGTGTTGACACAAATTAGATTACTTAAGAATGCAATTCCTTGCATGTAAACACAACCAATAGCTTACAACTGAAGATATTTATATTCAACTAACATGTTTAACAAAAGTTCAGCATATTTCATAAGGGTTTTGTAGTGAGATACATCCACGGTCAGAGACATGACCAGAGCATTTGCCATCTGACTGAAATCAAAAATAGCTGCCTGGAGGACTTCTTTCCACAAGTAACATCTGTAGGCTGCAGCACTTTTCATGGCCCCTATCAGCTGGGGGTCTGGCCAGGTTAGCTTGAGAGGACCAGAACCTTCTAAATGTCACCTACTATGAGAGTGCTCCTTCCTTATCAACTGTGCAGCCAAAGCTGTAAGTCAATCTATTTTGTTTGTTTGTTTGTTTGTTTATTTGTTTGTTTTTTATTATTGTTAATTGTCACTCTCTGCAAACAGAAGGGCCATTTTTGTTGTGTATCATGCCAAGGCATAACAAGGTTTCCATGTAGTAAGATTCAGGTGGGCATAGTTTGTATAAGTGTTTGGACTATCCTATGCATAGAATAAGATATAGATGTGCTGATTTTGCAGCAAAAGTGGTTTTAAACCTCTATGCAAGCTCTGACGCTATCTGAACTATGAAGGATTTCTCCTGAAGCTTCAGAGTCAAGGGCCTGGTTGCTAGGTTGATAACTTGACAACAGTCAGTGTGGATTCAGGCTTTGAAAAACTAAACCATGTCTAAACTAGCCCAAGCAAGGATGTGTATCAGTAACGCAAAAAACTCTCAAAACACCCTGAAGGTGCTTCTGTTAAATACCGTTTGGTTTCCAGCTTATTTCCAGTTACTAGCTTTTGTTCTTTTATGCATGTCTTAGTATTTCAAAACCACTTTTTTTTTTTTAAATACATTTTAAGCTAATTTGAATATATTCAGAACAATAATAATGAGCTTTTAAAGTAACTTTTATTATATACACTTTAAGTTATTGTTCAGGGGCAGGGGCAAAACTTAATCAAGGAAAAATAAGGGCTAGAGGAAAAAAATAGAAATGTTTCTGTGTTTTTCTGTGGTGCTCTTGTTGTATATGGGCCTCATGTGGAACAGGCATTTGGGCAAGAGAAGGCCATGGTAGGGCCATAGGAGGTTATTTTTCCAGTGCATTTATCCTCATGGGGACACTTGTCCTTATTATTTGACTTATCCTAACTATAACTAGGGAGTAGACTGCTGATCTCCATCGCCAGGGGATCAACTCCCACTCCGCCTTTATCAAGGATAAAGGCGGTACTCCTGAACCAGGCATGAAAACATCATTCCTAGACAGA
>JAPZDV010000026.1:557994-572448 GCA_029814665.1 Acanthurus lineatus
ATCACCTTCTATGGAAGGAGATACTGGTATTAACTTAGTTGAGACTGTATGTGTCGTCTTTAACTGTAAAAGAAAAATCAGTGTTACTCAGCTACAGCTCACTGTCATTGCACTGGAGCAAACAGCTGAGGCTGCCAAAATAGTCATGTTTCTGCCAGTGGGGTGGTTGCTGAACAACACTCCTAGCATGGCCCCTTATAAGGCACTTAGAGCAGAAAGTATGCAAATAGGCAGTAGGGATAGCTTTAAAGAACCATAAATTACCACCACTCCAAATAGCTAGACACACAAGGAATCTGTATTGTCAATGGGTATTTAAAAGTAAGTGTATCTCTGGCTTTGGTCTGAGTCTCACCATGTAAGAGTGCATATATATTTACAAAAGCAAAATCAGATTATATGAGCATGCATTCCCAATCACACATACTTGTATTTCATCAGCTTTCTCTAAGTTTTCTGCAGCTGTTTTGGCTTTAATAAGCCAACTGAAAAATAAAGGCATGATTGTCATCTGTGCATTATCATTGCTTTATTACTGCACTGTGCTAAAACCAGAAAATGAATTATTAGTCTACAGCCATGAACTTTGTTGACAAATGGTTATAAGGGCTAAACAGTTGACATTTTTATGAAAGCCCCAGCACTGAGCAGCTTCAGTCATTGCAAGTGTGAGAATCTCTTATGCTGGCTTAAATGTAGTTACACAATTCCTTTGCTGCTCAAAATCATCTGTTATGTTTATGATTCTGTCCTCACTCACAAATCAAATTATGCTTTCTATCTGCTCATGCTCTTCCTAAATACTTACTTGCATACTGAGCAGCATTAAATTTGTCCGTGGTGTCTTTAATCTTCGACCACAGTATACTTTCACAGTCCTTCAGTCAAGCTTTCATAAGCAAAAGAGACCTCAGACATCACACCTGGTAAACAAGGTTTGGTAAATTTTTTTTGTTCTCTCTTTAAGGTAAGTTTAAGTTTCAAGCGCTCATTATAATTTAAAATATAACAGCTGTAGATTGCTCAGTCAGTCCATCAGACGCTTCAGTAATAGTGTGTGTAGGAGCCTGCAGTTCTGTCCATCAAACTCAGTTAAACTTTCAAGTCCAATGAAAAAATGCAAAACATGAATCAACTCTCTAATGTTGTGCATCCAAGTGGAGAATTGCACTTGAAGCATGCAAGAATTTCAAACTAACTTTGCAGGTGTTGAAAGGAACTCACTAGAAAGTATGGCAATGGAAAAATAAACTTCTAGTGTAAAGAAGGTAAATAAAGTCAAACCCAAATACAACTTAGAATTCAATAGAAAATGCATTTCAATGGAAAGCAGGCATTTTTCAGTCAGCTTTTTGCTACTTTTCAATACAAAGACATCCAGAATCCTGAGCTTTGAACATTTTTTCTCTTTTGGAACTGTATGAAAAATTTAATGGATAAGTCAATCATTAGTTTCATCAACAGTGGTCACAGAGTCACTGCTGCTACCCTCACTGCTAGCTGAAGAAACTTTATTTGGTTACAGATTCTCATTTAAAGAATGAGATATAACATTTAAAAACATGACTAGATTATAGCCTAACTTGTTCAATCATTTTCATCGCTTTTGTGTCATGAGTGGTATGAAACTGACGTGAAATGTAAGAATTTGAAAAGATCAACAATGGTGCTTAGCCTGACTTTAGCCTTTGCTTTATTACCTGCAGGGCTAACCTCTGTTTACTGTTTTGTGTGTGCATGTGCGCGTGTGGGTGTGTGTGTGTGCAGGTGCGGGTGTGTGTGTGTGTGTGTAATTTTGGGGCCCTGATAAGTCTTTGTTTTGGTAATGGCCACTCTGTCAACTCACCATGTAAAATTGCATTCTTAAAGATTATGAAATTCAAAGAGCAAGCAGCAGCAGAGACTTAGTGTTTTAGCCCTAGTTTTGTTGTATTCCAATTGACTAGATCCCACACTCTCCATAATGTAACATAATTACTGAGTTCCATATAATTTTGGACACATTTCTTAAACTTCACAACTCGAGTTTGTAAAGATTATGTTAAGAAGAAAAAACACTCTGAATGCACATCAGATGCTGTTTTGTTGCTGTCAAACTCCCTAATCTGTTGTTTTCTATGTAAACTCATGGACAGATAATGTTTTGATGTGTAGTTAATGTGCATCAACACGGAGGGTCACATAATTCTTAAAAAAAGCAGCAGATGGATCGCTCCACCTGGTGGGCTAGATATCCATCAAATTGTAAAACAGAAAAAAAATGTATCTATCCAGGCTGCTGTGTTTCTTTTTGCAGCCTATCTAATTAAAATTCCCTGTTGCTACTGAGGCAGCTTCCACAATGTGAAAAAACATAGGCTATTAACAAAAATTAAAAATTCGGCCGAACTTCTTATCTAGGCTACCTATTTGTCAGCAGGTAGCCTATATTAAAAAAAAAAAAAATCTCTGTGTGGCCTGCTTGATATTGGAACAGCCCATCCGAAAACATAATTATCAAGCAGCATGTATGCAATTTGCTAACCAATGATGACTGACACTTTTAAAAGACATAGGATCACCTTTTAAGACAATATTGTTGATAATGTCCCTGTCAAATTCCACCAATCAATAAATTAATCCCTTTTCCATTGATAGCATAGCAAGTGCTCATAACATGTTGCCCTGTAAAAATATTTCTCTCTCTGACTCAGCCAGCATTTTGCAGTCATCACTGGTGTAGTAGTGAATGACTTTTAGAAGTAGGCCTAACTATGGATGTCATCCCAGTGCCCTGAGGCTGGTGGACCAGATGGCCTTCAAACCCACAGCACACCAAAGTCGTGCGCTGGCATCTGCACGGCATCTTTGGACATATTCATCTATAGAGCATATATAGTTTTTTGTAGTTACTCACTATAATAAATGTGTGTTTAAATGCTTATCTCATCACATTGTGTGCTTTTGGGATTTATGTGTTTTTTTGAATTTTGTAAGTTCTGTTCCAAGTGGCAGGGGTGTTCAAATGGAAATTGCCATGGCTGAGTTTTGTTCCCAGTCCCACCCAATCACATTTGTTCCAGGATTGGTAAAATTTCTTATGCTTCAAGATGTTTGAAACATTTTTTTTCTTTGAATACATTTAGAACACCTGTCTATCTTCATGATAAACCCGTCCTCTAACAGCATAAAGGCATACAGCATACAGAGAGACAAACCGTTCTTCTCAGGTTGGCTGTGGTTCATTAACAGTTTCTCCTGAACTGTAGTCATTTACACTCAATGTGTAAACCTGACAGGTGGCACACATCACCATATGCCAAAATGATGCCTATATTCAGCATCAGCCTCTGCTTTACCTCTGTTAGTTGGCCTGCTTCACTTTCCCTTCGCCTTTCCTTTTGCTTTCATTAATGTTGGCTGTCTGCACCCCCCACCTCTCCCCCACAACCCTGCTCTCTCCCTCACTCTCTCTCTTTCCCTCTCTCTCCTCTGCCTGCTTGGCCCCTTGTGAACTGTGTACAAATATAGATTAGTTTAGAAATTCATTAGCCAAGTCGTTATCTGTCATTGGCGTGCGCCACACCATAACAAGCCCCCCGGGGGGGTGATGGAGGGAGGGGTTGTGGGGGAGCATGCTTGTATTGGTGGTGAGATAAGGAATGAGTTCCTCTTTTTTCACTGTGTCAAAGAGAGAGAAAGGGACAGGAAGAAAGTTAATAAAGAGAGAGAGAGAGCAACAGAGGAAGAGATACAAAGAAACAGATAAAAATAGAGGGAGATAGATGCTGGGGAAGCAGGAGGGAAGGATGGTGTGGAGGGAGGGGGATGTTGAGGTTAGGGAAACAGGAGGAGACGCCAACAGCATTTTTGACATCTGTTTTTGCTTTGCAGATTTCAGAGTACACGCACATACCCAGGACAACATTTCCCAACATGCTATGCTGTTTCAAGGCAGACCGCGCCAACAGGCCAGCTGCTTCCTCATTTATAAATTGGGACTGTGAATCTGACGTGGGCTTCAAATTTAAAATCAATTTTATAATTGTTGGGGTTAAAAATTGATTTTCAAATCAAAATGATTCAGTGACTCAAATTTAAATCCAAATCCCTTTTGAATGATTGAGAGGGCACTATTTTTAGTCTCCTGCTCAAGTATACTCTTTGCCAAACCCTTCACTCATGTCATTGTCCATTAAAATAAAATATTAAACATATGTGGCAATTAAGATAAATGATCTGCAAATTTTCATTTTGAAAAAGAAGGTTACACTATTATTTTTTTTCATCTTTTTTATGATTAACAAAATATATTGTGGGAGGTAGGGTCCTCTGTTGTGATGTTATTAATGTTATGCTTCTCACTTCTTATTACTAACTGTATATACCTCTCTGGAGTTTGCACATACACTAAGAGAAAAAAACATCACTATATGAAGCTTTGAATGTGTGCGAATCAGGGAGAAATCTTGGATTTGGATTAACCTGCTGTCACTCTGGGGAAAGGCAAGCTGAGACTGAGGCAAAACAGTTTCTGCCAGTAGACCTGCAAAGATATTTCTTTTTTTTCCTCTCAACAGCAGTAAGTAATTACAGTTTGCTTTTGAAGCAGCTGAAATGCAATAACTGTTTTAATGCAAATGTTTGAGCACAAAGCATTCAGCTGGAGAAAAACACAATGTGCATTAATATTTCATACAGAGACAGCAAAACATCACAGAGAACGGGGCATTGTTCACAACATCAAGCTATTCAAAAGCTCCATTCCTAGCAATGTTATTTCTAGGTGGTTTGTCCATTATTTGCTGCTCATTCTGCTGTTTAGAGGCAATTAATCATCTAAATATTTTGTTTTTTACTTAATGGTTGACTGGACTCTGAGGGTTGAGAGCAAACTCTTAATTGGGCCTCAAGGAGAAGAGAAAATTACAGTTTTTAGAGATTGTAGCTTTATGGCACCAACTTCAGCTGTTTGAACAGACATGGTTTTAAAGGGAGTTAATAAGTTGCAAAGTGCTTCAGTACTTATTTTCAGAGCAAGAGTTGAAAAAAAAAACACTGTCGCAATTCAGTTAAGCATATTAAGAAATCAATAAGCTAAATTCATTTGTATGTTTTGTATCTGAGTAAAACCTGCATGGCAAAACAACAATAAGCACAATGTGACTTTTGCTGTAGGCTTGTAGCAGTTTCGAATGTATTTTGTCCTGAAAATATATTGTAGTACTTTGTAGCGAAGACAACCAAGAGGAATGTAAAACAGACAAACAAAAAAACCCCCAGAGAGGATGATGCTCAATTAAAGTTGTTTACTACATTAGAATTTTTTAAGTTTGCGGTGCGAGACTGACTCTGCTTATAAATGGAACGGACAGAACTGCACTCTGAAAAAACTTCTTTAACATTAATTTTTGCTCCCCATCAACAACTTTAAAACAATGGTCTCTCTACATTATATTACTTTATAATGCATGACCCTATATGCTGCTGCCTGAATGTTCTGTGCACTTTTCTCTAATTACAGCTTCTGTTACATGTGAGCTAATTCATTCCTCCTTTCTTTTCTGACATATTTAGGGGTGTGGTCATATTGCGGTCATGTGGGATTTGGTCATATTGTAGAATTCACTTAAAGTGTATTCTATAAACATCTGAATGTGTTAAAACACCAACTACTACTAACATCTTTCCTTTGCCTGACCTCTGCTCTGTTGCTCTTTTTTAAATTCCAGTACTGGGAAACGCTAGCTGTGTGTATTAATTGTAAAGTAGCCTAGTTTGTATGTTATTTCCAACTTCCTCTCAACCCCAACCCTTGAATTTACATGCTTACTAAAATTTAAAAGCATTGCTCCAGCTAAAATAGTTCTGATGTACACAAGAAATGAAACCTGACTCTCATGCATATCCTTCTGAAGCTCTTCATGTTTAAGCAATGACATTAAAGAATGTTTTCCATGTCAGATGCAAATAGTAAAGCACGGCTTTACATGATATCCTTCCCATCCTGTCCAACCCGCAATGCTGGGCCTCAGTCAATTTGCCACCTTTCCCAGAGAAAGGGGACCCTTGAGCTCATCTTAAGCCATTGTCAGAAGGTTCTGGGGAAAAGCCGATACTGCTTGCTAGAGGTTAGATGCTCTGCTCGAGCCCAAGACCAGCCTGGGTCGAGCCAAGATCCTCCCCCTTCGCCTTGGGGGCTAGGCCAGTCTTGAGGTAAGGAAAAAATGAAAAATAAAAAATAGAAAATCTCACAGTGTCTAATGTTGTTATATTTCAAATCTTTCAGCTTAAATAAATTTGTGATGCATTTATTCCCTTTTATCCTTGATTCTCAAGTCCTTTTTAGACACAGAACATATAACGTGTCTTTAATGTGTTGCTTACATGTCTGTACAGCTTTATCCAGACACAACAGGACAAAGGCACCCAGTAGGTATGTGCTTTCTGTGACAGCAGCCACCTGTTGGCCTAATCAATGACTTTTATACTTTATATGACTTTTACATGAAAGCAGAAATGGATCTTGTTAAATATACTACTAAAATAAAATACTACATTTAAGCTTATCTGAAGGGGCAGGATAAATTTGAGCATTAAATTATTCCTGAAGACAAATTTTAGTGACTCCACCTAAAAAAATTGGTCTGAAAGGTGCTAGATCTCATAATTTTGGCAAAAACTATTAAATTCATATTGATGATTAGTCTCTCCAAAGAGGAACTTATTAACTGACGTTAGCTTCACGAAGGATTTTTTTCGGCTTTACTGTCAAGTTTAATCATTTAACAATAAGGCATTTCAATTCCAGTGTTTGTTTTGAGATTTCTTAGGTTTCTTAGGTCTTTTCTCTTGTTTTAATGAGGAAATGTTGTCCAGCGTTGTTAAAACTGTCACTAATGCAGCATCCATGCTAACCTCCTCAGAGGCCGCCATTGCAGAACTTGAGCGCACAGACCAACAGTTTTCTTTGATAAAGAGAAGGGTGACTTGTGCATCCAAAGTGTATTGTTAGGGATGTGCATACACAAGTGATTAAGACTTTGTGGTAGCTATTTGTTAAAGTGTTTTCTTATTTTAAGCTTTTTGAGGAGTCTAGGCATATTAGAGTTCAATTCAACATTTAAATTGGTTGAAACAGTGATAAGCAACATCTATTGCTTTTACCGACAGACAGGAGAGCCCAGTTGTGTGAATATCAATACAGTGAACCAAATGGACATCAGACAGTGTGCTTCGTGTGTACTTGCAAAGAAGATGTTATGTTGTCCTTCCTTGTGACTGAAGACACATTTGTAAGAATGTGAACAAATGCGTCACAGATCGGTTCAGAATGTGGAATGTCTTGGGTGTATTTACACTTAGAACTTAGGGCTGCCCACTCGCGGTTGTATCATCCAGATGCATGTTAATACCAGGTCTTTGAGGCATGTTTGTAACCTGCTTAAGTCAAATATTTAGTCTCTCTTCTTACCCCGCGCAAGTGCTTGTTGATATTAAATTCAGACAAAGAAAGGTGATTCACTCGTAAGGAGACAGATCTCTTGGCTCGGGGTTCATGTTATAGATAATAATTGTTTAATCTTTATTTTTCTGATTGATCAGATACGCTGACACGAACACAGAAGACGATCTGACAGTTGTGATCCTGTCCTGTCCATGGAGATTAAAGTGGTATTATGATTACAGTTGGGGCATGAAAGGTATGTGTGCGTCTTGGCGAAACGCAAGATGCACATGTCCATACGCACGCTGTTTGCTTCAAAATGTACACTTTGTGATCAAAAATATTTTCAAAATACACTTATATAACTAACTAAATATGTCCAAAGCACACTTAAATATTTTACACTGCTGAGAGGCAAAAACAGAAAAGCATGGTGTGTGTGATTGTGAAGACATGTGAAGCATGTTGGCTAACTTCACTGTATCTTACAGTACAGGCTGTTTTATGTTTGCGCCTTGCATTTAGACCAGGGTTTGGCTGGTCCAAGCACAGAGCAGTTGACTCCAATGCACCGGGTACAAGATAACAAACGTGCCGAGACACGCTTTCATTCTGCCTTCATTCTCAGACCTCCCGCCCCTCGGCACACAGACTAGGCGCAAATGGATTTGCTATCATACACTGTCTAGTGGCAAAAATGATACTTGTGCCGGGTGTACGATAGCAATGAAATCTGCGCCACTGGCGCACTGCGTTTGCGCAGGTGGTTAAAAAAAAAGGTTAAAAAAGTATTTTAGAGCTTTCCATATGGACAGCCAATACAGTATAGATAGATTTTACTATTAATACGCTATAAATTAATATTTAGATAGTGTTTCAATAGTTGCAGGGTGTGTCAAATTAATCAAGCTTCAAAGTTTTTATTAGAGTCCTTGGGAACTTTGGGATTCTGTTTCTCTGTGAGGGATATAGAATCCCTGTTTTGTATCTGATAGGCATCCTCTTTAATCCAACCTGTCTTTGGGGCCTTGCTGAGGAAGTATGGTGCACGATGTGAAGGGAGATACCAACTACAGGCTGTAGCAGATTTATAATTCTGATTAAAAGCAGTGATTTCCCCTCTGTGCCATCTTTCCCTGTGGAAATGCACAGCAGATGTTATATCCTACAAGCAAGAAATCACTGAAAACCTTCACATGGATGCCAGAGGAGATTTGTGACTTTGGTTTCAACCTTCCCACCATGGGCAGCCAGGCTCCAGTCTGATTGCTCCAACCAGCAGCTCCTCAGCATTAGCCTGTTAGCCCTCGGTTCACCATAGATACCATCTCCACATTATCGGCAAAGGCAAAAAAAACATCTTTCATGTTTCATAAAGAGAGAGAACCAACAGGAAATGAAAGAGTCTCAGCCTGGAAGACAAATAAAGAGAATAAGAGAGAAAAATCGACGATGGAGAGGGGAATCTACTCTTCATCCCCTGGAGCTACAAGGCCGCGGCTTCACAGAGAGACACATTTCTGGCTCATGTGTGTGTATTATAGCTGCAGGGGCCAAGTGAATCTCAACAGCATCAATAAGAGAAGATGTATTTTTTTTTCACTTTTTTCTGTCCAACTCTGTCTACTTATAAATGTTGTCATCCTTTTTAGGGCAAAAGATTAAAATGGGGCTTTTGGGCCAAGCACTGGAGCTCATTTGTAATGTCGTAGAAGAGAAATGCCTGCAGCCTGACAGCATATGCACACACACAGAGATACATACACATATCCACACACACATTCAAACACAAGCATAGTGAGAGATGGGGATGAAGTGGGAAACGAAAAGAAATAGTCTAAGGAGCCTAAAATATGCAAGGAAAAAATCACTCTGGTGGATTTACTTTCCTACTTCAGCCAGTGCAAGCAGAGTTTTTTGTATGTTTACTGAGCTTAAAACTCAGTTTTAAACTTTACCATCAATATGATTAGAGAAGTTGGTCAACTTGTTCAAGAGTAAATGTAAAAATTTGTAAACCGACTTCTTAACTCTTGTTGTCCTTGACCCCAAATAAAAGCCTCTGGTTATTACAAAGTGCTTGTTTATGTGTCTCTGTCATTCTTACACATATTTACTGTCACACACATAAATGTGTGCAAGTGTGTCTAAGAACTAAGTCCAGCCTGCGGGTACGTTGGAGGGGAGAGCAGAGTGTCAATGCATCAGAGAATACACAAGGTAAACAGTCAGATGCCACTCTTGCTCTAGCTCAAGCATGATTATTACAGGTTACAGGTTACACACACACACATACACAATGGCTTTTATTTAATATGAGGCTGGTTTACAAAGAAAAATGCATAAAAATGACTAAAATAATAAATAAAGAATTAAAAAAAAATTAAAATAAAGTCAATAGGTCATGCAAAAGTTGTCTGAATGTGAATAATTTCTCAAAGTAAGATTTATTGATTAGCTAACCTCTCTGTGACCCTGGCATGTAATATCAAGAGAAAGAAGAACATGAAACAATAATCTCCCCCTAAAAACCTATTTAAAAATGAAATTTCCTCTCATAACAATTACTCACTTATTTTGCAGACCATCAGCCTGTAGGCAGTATTGTCAAACTCAGCTGGATTTAGGACCACATTGGGAAAGGTGAATCACATCAAGGGCCAGATGTACTGACATGTTTGTATCAATGTATGGATCAGTGTTAATAAATAGTGAAAATGCATCCTAATTGAGTCTTTATTTTTTTCTTGTACATAAAATTTATTTTCACATAAATGTATTGATTTACAGGAATGAATATGAAAACTCAATTGTTGTGTGGGATGTTGAACAAAAAGAAAAAGATTTTAAATCATATGGTTTTCACGTCCCATTATGTCTAGCCTTCTGGCATGCAATCTGCTTCACATAAAACCCTCAAAATTACATACACACACACACACACACACACACGCACACACACACACACACACATATATATACATATAACTTTGCAGGCAAGTAAAACTCTTTTGCAGCCTTTTTTACAGACGCAAAGAGAATGTCCCAATGTGGCATGCTATCTTGTCTCATGGAAAAGCTCACTTTCTTTCTCCACAGACCTGACATTTTTCCCTTTATACAAGTTTATCAATTCCTGGCTTAAAGACGCTTAGCCAGCAAGAGTCCCATTTCATTCCATTAAACTTTCTGCCTCTGGACATTGATCAGGAGCAGTCACTAATCCAAAGTTTGGTAATCACTCTTATCCTGGCCCTCTTCCCTCTTCTCCAAGGGTGGTCTGACTAGGTGGTCAGAATGTGCTGTGGGCACCGATCTTCAAAAAATCTTCTGCTCTTGATGGAAATGCTGTGCTTCCTTTGCCAGAATGGATGAGTGAACAGCTCTCATAGATATAACAGTAATGTTTCAGTAATAAAACTAGAATGCTGGTAGTCCTAGTGTAAAAAGTTTTGTCAAACAGAGGCAACATTAATGCCATCTGGATTCGCTCACAGGTAACATCGAGAAGAAGATTTTTATTTAACCACACAGAAGAGACTAAGATTTGTATCCCACATTGCGTGTATTGTAATGCTTACACTGAAAAAAATGATACTTTGGACTAACTTAAAAAAATTGATGTAATTTGTTACAGCTAAATTTATTAGTTTCTCTCAAATGATATTTTTGATTTGGTTGAAACCTTAAATTTTGATTACATTTCAATCATAATATTTATTTTCCCGGAAAAAAAAAATTACTTTCACTCAAAGTAAAAAGATTATTTATCCTGAAGACCATGCACAATATTTTACTTTGATGCAACTAACTTTTTTCAGTTTAGATAAACTTAATATTAACTGTTACATCTAAATAAAGTTTTTACTTTGGAATAAACTAATTAAATTGCTGTAATTTTGTTACAGGCAATTTTATTAAGTTTCCTCAACTTAAACTTCTGATTCAGCATAAACTAAAATTTTTAACTGCTCACTAATGAATATATTTTCTTTAGTCAAAAGTGAAAATGATAGTTAATATAGGTCAATATCATTACATGTTTTGCTTTCTTACAACTTAAATGTTACCATGAACAAAAGCTAAATTTGCTATGATATAAAAGTAGAATTTTCACTTCAGATAAAACTGAAAACATTTTGCTACAGTCATTTTTTAGTTTACTTATAACAAACAAAGACAATAAAATTCTCTTCAAAAGACCTTGTTTATTGTGATGTTTTAAAAGATATGCATCAACTTATGTACTCAAAGATAGAAAAAAAACACACAATGAATTTTGCAGCCAGTAATGCCACCCAGTATGTGTTTTACACATCAACACTTCTGAAAAAAACAAATTATAAGTGTAAAATTAAATAAAATATGGTCTTTTAAATATATTTCTAAACCTTACACAACCATTTTAACCTTTACCATATAAATCTTAGCTTTTTTTTTAACCTTTCCTTGTACAACTCTTGTAAAAATTTAAGTTTTGTACAACTTTACATAAAAGTTTGTACATCTCTCCTCTAAAACTTGAGAAACGGTAACAGCCATTAAGTTTAAAATTAGAGTTCCCAACAGTGCTAAATGGTTGCTATAGTTAAATAAAAACATCAGAATGTATGAAGGTCATTGTCATTTTAAACCATCAAGAGACTGAAAAGATAAACCAGGAAAAAATAAAGTTCAAATGCTGGGGATGCAATCTATTTACAAAGTGCATTAGTCAGATAAAGAAAAAATATCACTGTTCATTGCGAATTTAACAATGTTCACATTTTCAGTGCAGTGCTAACATATTTATACCCCAGAAAGAATTCTGTAAACAGTGAAAATCAGAAATTAAGACCAAATTGAATCAAAACTGGTTTCTCCCTCTCTTATTTACATTTGGCAATAACCTCTTCCAATTATCCTAAAATGTACAAGCTATAACAACAGAACAAAAAACATGTCTTCTTTGATGAATCCAATACTTAGAGCTTGACATTCAGGCTGCACACTCTGCGTGTCATTTTCTTTGGTTCTATCTCCATGAATATTTTCTGCAGTGCATCAAAAGTGTGTTTTAACTCACTTGGATAGCTCAAGTTTAGAGCATAGATGAGGCCAAATAACATGGCACATCCATGTGCGAGTGATGGCAACTTATTGAGGACTTCCACACCTTCAATAACAATCCCAATGTCATGCGGTGGCTGGAGAGGATCTTCCTCCTCCCTGATGACAAACACTGCCATGGTACAACTCTGAAGCTCACATCCTGCTTCATCCTTCTGACCAATCTGAAAAAAGACAAGACATTTATTAGAAGGTTTTTCAAATGAGTACCTGATGTACCCATATATATATTTATACCCATATAAAAATATCTACACAAACAATTCTCCCAATCAAATCTAATAAGAAAACTTAAATTAGGGTTCTAGTAATGTGAAAACGCCATAACTTGCAAAGTCCAGCTTATGGTTGACAGTGGCTCCTTCAAATATGTTTCTCATTGCAAACATTTTACTGTTACCAAAAAGGACACTGGCATGAGTATTCCAAAAAGTAAACATCTGGACTGACAAAAAAATATTAAATGTCCATTCACAATAGTATACATACTTAAATTACAATTCAATATCATTTTTGAGTCTGCCTCCACACAAAAATGTTTTTATTATTGTTCCTAGAGTTGTATGCTTGAGCTTTACTGTGCAGAATGATGTATGTGCAGAGTTTGAAAAAAAGGCCTATTTTTGCATACATCTACTGAAAGTCAAAAGATAATCTGAACTCCACAATAATTAGAAGAATGGGCATATGTACATGAATATATGATAAGCCTGACTGTTTTTTATAGAACTTGAGATCATGTATGAGCATTGAAGTTCAAATAATTAAATGAAATATATTCTCTAAAGCTTTAATGACAGATGCAAAACTACTTACCAGATACTCCTTGAAGAGTCTGTCTATGTCTTCACCAAGGTAGACAATAAGGCCCTTTAGCAGACACTCTCGTTTCAGATTCACCTCAAGGCTCTATAGGTGAGAGCACAAACACACACGTAATCAAAATTAAGCTGTCCAATTTTACAACTTAACTGCAGATGGAAACACTACATGATGCACACATGGGCTCTTGGAGTTACAGTAATCATGGTTTACAAATGCTTTGAGCAAACCAGTTAAAAGACGTGTCAAACTCTCAAGATAAATGTAGTACATCATCCAACATGTATGCTAACTACACAATCACATGTTTTGACAAAATAAACACTATTGCTTCTATTTACAATGTTACTGTTTATGTGATATAAGACAAATTTTGCAGTATTGGTCAAGTGCATACCAGATCAAGAACTTTCAGTATATCCCGAGTCTTCTCTCTGACAGCTCCTCCCTTGTTTCTGATTATCTCAATCAGCTTGCTGTGGTGCTTGTCCAAGGAAGCCAGGAATCGGGGTTGAAGTGGAACGGTTGTAATTCTCATGAATTCGGCATTGATCTTTAAAAACCAAAGTAGTACAAGCAAATGTGACTACATCACATTTTACAACTGCATGGTGTGTGAGATTTTATTTTTAAAATCAGGGGCCAAAACATGCACTTTGAATCGGTTTGGCTCAATTTCTAAGCAGTTTTCTTATGATAAGGGATAATATCATTTAGGCCAGTATACAGGCCAACACTGACCTATTACTGACATCATTATTTCAAAAAAGTTACTTACTTCATCCATTGTGAACAAGGCAGGCCATCTCTCTTTCAACTCTTCCACTCCAGTTTCCTTCCCTACAACTTCCTGTCTTCTCAGTGAAAATGTCTTGTCCATTTTGTCCTTTACCACTCCACGATTGTTTCGCTTCTTCACTTCACTTAAAAGTGACAGTCTCTCATCTTCCAATTTGTCTGGGGTCTCTCCAGTTGGAATGTCGGGTATGTGGTTGGCCTCTCCTCTCCTTGGTCTCTTTATTTTTTTTGCTGGAAAAGCATCCTCTGGAGCTTTGGACTTCAATGAATTTACAAGTAATTCAGAACACCCAATTCTC
>JAPZDV010000026.1:574384-590309 GCA_029814665.1 Acanthurus lineatus
ATTATATATTATATTATATATTTATATAATACAGTACAGTATATAAACACACACACACACACATACACACACATATATATATAGCCAAAGAAAGTGTGCCGTTTCATATGCTAGAAATGTTTACAAGACTGAGTAGTAGCAGGACCGGCAGTCTAAGTGGAACAAGGAAGTTGTCACTGGAAATGCCATTGGAACATGCATGTATATACCAATAAATTAAAGCTGGTCTGCTTTACTCTCATCTCACTTTCGTCTTTGATCTCAAATGCAGCTGGCGGGTTGGTTATATGACTGTGCTTTGGGCATTATATTAGTTTTTGGCAGAACCACCATCGTCTTTGCTGGTGTAGAGCGGGCAGGCTTGGAGCCTCCTGCCAAGAAGGCCCAGTTTAAAATGAGTGCTCACTCCTTCCAGTCAGTACATCACAGCCCTACTGGGGGCCTCTAAACGAGAGGGCCCACTCACTTGCATTAAAAGTAGGGATGAGGAATTTCATCCTGCTACAATAAGATTTAGAGGTTTGGGTGAGGACTTGGCCCTGACCAAGAAACTGCAACAAAGCTTCAAAGTGTATTTGATTTTGTAGTTCTGGAGCCGATCTTTAGAATTTTTTGTTTCTCAATCCTTTACAGCCACATCAAGGTAGGTTGATACCAAATACGTATTAAACAAATCTAGGAAGGGAATTTTTTGGCATTATCATTTGAAGAAACTAAACAAAGAACCTAAATTCCAGTGTGTTCAGTCAATAATCTTGTGATGTTGTCTGTGTTCAGTCAGACTGTGAAAAGTTTGAAGCAGAAGCCTGCACGAAGCAGTATGATCCAGTTTGTGGCAGTGATGGAAACACCTATGGTACAGAATGTGTCCTCTGCCAGCAGAACAGGCATGTTACACACACAAACACACACATCAAGATGTGAGGATCAAATAGTCAACATTTGCAGACTTGCATCTGAGTCTGCTCTCGCGATTCACTTTTTTTCTTTTTTGCAGCTTGCAAACACTTGTTACTGCAAAAGGTCACTTGTCAAAATTTTTTAAATTTAGTATTATGTGAAATAAAATGTTTTTTATTATTAGTGGCATTGGTTTAAACCTGAAGTTCTATTTCACAAAGTCTCTATACCCTAGACTGGACTTTATGGGTAATAGCTCCGTCCGCTAACCTGTGTTTATTTTTAAACTTGTATTTGTGTAGCTGGTCAATCAGGAAGTTCTTACTAAATATGTGTGTCTTGCACAGTGTAAAAGAAAGCAAAACTGCTGTCTGCCAACCATTCCACCACTGCTTGCAAAGTAAGCCTACTAATCAGCTTTTGCACAGATGAAGATGACTTTTCAAGAAAGTCATCTCCTTACGGCCACAACTTACCTGCATACCTGCATACCTGCATACATCTTCCTGTGAGTGTCTTGATTAGGATCACAGGGACACCATGTGGTTTGTGGAGTGCCCCCCTAGCTCAGATATCAGCGACCATGGGATCACTTTTGATGTTTTAACATGATGTTCCAATGTAAAACCACCTTAATGAAAGCTTGCCAGAAGACTCTCTGAAGGTTTTTAAGTTCAGCTTGCACAGTCCAGACAACTTTATCTCTCACTCCCCTGCGGACATCTGGCACAAATTGAAGCACAATGAAAGACTCTGGTTGTGGTACTGGTGAACATCCTCAGCGTGCAAGGTGGTTTGCATGGGCCTCTCTGAGGGACTTTTTAAATACATCTCTTCTCTCACTCATAGCTTTAAATGGCTGGATGAGGTGAAGAAGCAGCTTAGCCTCCATCAGCAACTGAAGACCTCTTCTTTTAATAAATGAAATAGATGAAATGCAGTGTTACAAAATGGCAGTGAGGAGGAGATTGTCATGATTATCTTGACGTAGCCCAAATAGTCGCCAGGAAGTTCACTAACTGCAAGGTAATGATGACAATGCTGACTGTCCTGCTGGTGCTGGGGCTCATAACAGACGTCCAACTGATGATTCCACTGGGGCTACTGCACAAGTGCCAGCTGCAAAGATTGTTTACTGGTCCTAACTTGTATGCTACAAAGCACTAGTGCCACTTGGTGACCGTTCCTGCCATGCTGGGGGTCTACACAGAATTTGTTGCTGGGAGCACTGCTAAGTTAAGTGACCTCCCATGTTCACAACTGAGAAGGTTATAAAAGACCTGGTTGGAAATAGAGATGGATAGTGTGCGGCCTCAAAGAAAAACTGACACAGCAACCTTTTGATCCCTAGGCGGAGACACCTCAAGTCTCGGCTGGAGAAAGTCAAGCCTATATCCTGCTGAAAATGACACAGACCATTCAGACTTTAGAGCACCTGCTGTCTCTGAGGGCCCACCAGATTGCAAGTCTAGAAAATAGGGCCGACAGGTCAGGGGGCAGGTTCCTGTCAGACAAGTGACGGGGACCTGTCTCACGTGGGTAGCAGATTTGGACCCAGTTTTGGAAAGTGAAAATGGATCTGTGTAGATCAAAACACACAGATCAAAGCACTGCCTCTGTGATTCCTAGTGAACCCACAAGATAAGATACCCTTGAAGTGGATGCACATGCGCAATGGCCATGCTTTTTTGGACACAGAGTAAGAACAGTGTTAAAATTAAGTGTTGGGGGAGAACTAATAAAGAAGAGAGTGTTGCCTGTGCTTAAATAACTGACATTTAAATATTGTAACCTTCATTACAGACAACCTGAGACAACCATTTTCAAAACTTCATGCATGACAGAAGAGAAGTTTAAGGCATACGTAAAAATACAGCTAATTGAGAGGCCTGCCTATGTTTGGACTGAATAACTGTTTTGCCAGCTTTTGTAGCCAAAAACTCATACTTTGCAATGTGCTGTTTTTTCCAACAGGCAGCAGAAGAAGAATGTGAAAGTGGTAGGCAGAGGGCCCTGCCATCCTTAACAGGCAGCAGTGTGTACTGTTAAATACACATTCACACACACAGTTCTGAATGTGTACAAACAGGCCATATGCATCCCCTGTAACCTGCCTTCCAAATAAAGTACCATACTGCAAAAAGTCTCCTGTTTTTATGTATTAAGAGCATGAAATGTAAATTCTGTTAAAGAAGATTAATAAGACCAAAGAAACCTCAGAGCAGAACCTGGCACAGAGATGGATGCCACATAACATGACCACTTAAGTTTAGGGAGAAGTTGGCAAGTTATTACAGGCATTAATGAATGCAAAACAGATGGAGAGAGACAAAGGGAGAAAAGCTCAGTATTTAATGTAAGTCCCCACATTGCCAAAGCTTATACAGCAGCATAACTAGGGGCTGATCCAAGGTAATCCTGAGTCATCCCTAACTATTGTCTTTCTCCAAAGTTAGGATTGGCTCAGAGAGGATGTCTGCATCCTGCATCCTGTAATATTAATGGGAAACCAAATAGCTGAATATTCAATGATTCAATTAGAGGAGCCTTATATGACTGCCAATCTCAGTCAAATCATTGCAAAATATGGTTATAATACAATGTATCCATTCTGGCTATGGGCGTGCCAAATGTCTTATTTTACATAGAAATACTTCGTTACTCCAAATAAACTATGACAGCCTCTTTTTGTATATCTACCTATTTATAAAAACTTTTACTTAAAATGTGAAAGTAACTCGTACTTTTAATCTGTCTCAATTGTGTGAATGAATAAGACCCCCCCAAGACTAGTCCTCAAGCACACCTGTGACACAAGTGCATGTGTGTGCATGCACAGTTATCATGTGGCTCCTTTTAAAGGTTGTGTGAAGCTGATCTAGATGACACATCTTTCACAGTCCTTACCATTTATGAAAAGACTTGGCGTATAAACTAACTGACTGGCTTCAATAGATTTCTTTATGATGAATAAAGGACTGGGGACAATACATTTAATGACTTTGCCAGATGAAAGATCACAGATTATGTGATTTTTCAATCAACTGAGGCCAACTGAATGCACCAAACTCTCACGCAAGACACATGAGAGGGAAAGTTCAAAGAGCAAACAAACAAAAACCAAATCAGACTGCGAGCTGCTGGACTTATTTGCGAAGCCATTTGTGCCAAAAAAAAAAAGACAAAATGACTTGAATCAAGTCATGAAGGAGTGGACGAGGGCAGTGGAGACTCCATATACTGCAAAGCAAGATGGAAGTGAGTGAATCATATGCCATTTGGTGATGTTTCCTGTTCCCTATTTCCTATATCCCACCTCCTTACCAATATACACTACCCAATTGCATCTAGAGAGGGCTAAAAAAAATCAGATATGTTTGATTTGCTCATACAGAAGTCACGAGGGGTCTGTTCTACTCACACACTTGCCTGAGTCTTGCCCCTTGTCGAGTCTGTACCCCCTCATGTACTTACAGATTTTTTCCTCTATGTGCCATGCTGACTGTCCCCAACTGTTGCTGACTGTTGCAGCATAGGACAGGCTCTTCCGATTGTGAATCATAGATGAAATCATGCAAAAAAATTGTGAAGTCTAGCCTCAGCCTAATAACTGCTTCTACTGTGACAAGTTTTCATAATGCCTGTCGACATGTGTAAAACATAATCAAATGCTTAATGAACAGTTTAATCATGCTCAGTCCTTATATGATGCTCTGATGATGACTGACTATGAAAATATAGTTAATGATGGTACGCCTGACAAAACTCACTGATGACTGATAGAACATGTACACATTGATTATTCTTGCTTAGGTGGTGCGCATAAGAAGCCTAGGCCACATGGGCCACCTAGGGCAGTTGCCATGCTGTGGTATTCACTGTGCCACTATCATAGGTCTATGGCCACTATTTGACGGCTGGAGGTGTCAGACTCAAAGCGGGCAAAAAAGTTATTAAGTCCGTCGGCCAGAGAAGCATTGGCACTCACCATGGGTGTGTGTGGTGTTTTGTAGTCCGTAATAGTGTGTAGTCCTTGCCACAGTCCTTTGGAGTCACACTGCTGTAACTGTGACTCCAGTTTCTTGCCATAGCGCTGTTTTGCCTCCTTCACTGCTCTGCGGACGTTGTAGGAAGCAGCCTTGTATGTCTCCATGTCCCCGGTAACAAGCCCTGCATTGTAGGCGGCTGTGCGGGATCTCAGGGCGTCGCGGATGGTTGCGTCCACCCACGGCTTCTGGTTGGGAAAAGTCCTGATGATGGCTTTAGGTGTAGTGTCCTCCACTACTTTCCCAATAAATCCCACAACGGCCTCCGTAAACACGTTGATGTCACCGCCCGAGCTGTCACGGAACATGTCCCAGTCGGCTGAATCCAGCGCACCCTGCAGCGCGGCCTCTGATTGGCTGGACCACCGCATCACTTCTTTGACCTCGGGCGCTGCCTGCTTGAGCCGTTGTTTATATTTTGGCAAGAGAAGGATGGCAGCATGGTCCGATTTACCAAACGGGGGCAGAGGTGTGGCTTTGTAGCTGTCCTTGAGAGGAGAGTAGCAGTGGTCTAGAGTTCTCTCTCCTCTGGTGGGACAGGTGATGTGCTGCTTAAACTCCGGCATCACTTTCCTCAGGTTTGCACTGTTAAAGTCCCCGGCCACAATGAGGGCTGCATCCCGGTGGTTAGCCTGATAGCTGGTAATAGCCTCATGTAGCTCGGTTAGTGCAGCGTCCGTGTCCGCTTGAGGTGGAATATAAACGGCGCTAGTGATGACCGAAGAAAACTCACGGGGGAGGTAGAAGGGACGGCATTTTATGGTCAGGAGCTCCAGGTTGGGGGAACAAGAGTGACTCAGAGGAACAATGTTCTTCTTGTCACACCACTTGCTGTTCACCAGAAGACACACTCCACCGCCCCTTGCTTTACCAGACTCACTCGTTCTGTCCGTGCGATGAACCGTGAAGAACTCCGCTGGTTGAACGGCTTGGTCCGGCGTCATGGGGGTCAGCCATGTCTCGGTGAGACAGATGATATTACAGTCCCGTATGTCCCTCTGGTACCTTATCCTGGCCCTGAGTTCATCCAGCTTGTTCTCCAGAGACTGGACATTGGCTAGTAGGATACTAGGCAGAGGCGTTTGGTGTGCTCTGCGCCTCAGCCTGTTCCTAACACCAGCTCGTTTCCCTCGGGGCCTTTTGCGCAACCTGGAACCTGCGCGTCCTCCATTGTTGTTGTTGTCGGCCTCCCGCAGAATGTCCTGAGGCCAGGTCGGGTCGGGAGAAAAGTTCGTAGGAATACAGTTTGAGAGCTGTATTCCTATGTTTAGCAGTGTCTGCTTGTCGTATGTGAAACGACACAGCACAGGCAGGCTTAATAAATTAAAAATAAAAACAAAGACAACTAAATACAAACTAAAGGTTGGAGCAGGTACGACAGCAGCCAACCTCGCCAGCGCCATCTTGGAAAAGAATTGTGCAGCACAATTTGCGCTATTTCAGCACCTTGGACATTGCCATGGATTCATCATTAAACAGCGACCTGCTGATAATCTAGCACGGTGCTAGAGAGAGAGAAAAATTGACAGACAGTGCGAGAGAGTTTGACATGGTAACTATGATGTCAAATTAGGCTACCTCTTCATAGTATTTCAGAAATGCTCTGATCTGGATTGTTTTTTCCCTGTTTTTTTACACTTATATCCTTACAAATACAACAGTAAGAGACTGACTTTCCAACTTAACACTTTTGTTTTTTTTCACCATCAGTCTGGCGGTGGGCCCCTTCGTAACCGTGGGCCCGGGGAAACCGCACCCTCTGCCCCCCGCCGGCTCCGCTATAGTAAAGAGGTAATACTTGACAGTACCGGGCAGGGAGGGTTCTGTGCTCAGCAGGTCATTTTTCATTTTATTTTTTTAGATGGTTTACCTCCACTTGCTGTCGATACTTTTTAGTATAGTCGTGTATGCCTTTAAGAAGCCAATCTTTGTACTATGCGACTATTTGTATTTCATGACCCATTAAGGAAGTCACAACAAGTCCTCCAATCAGAACGACCTGGCAGGTGGTTTGCTGCCTTCGTCTGAATTTACAACCCAAGGGAGCATTTCAAGAAATAGTGCCCCTCACCTGAAAGCACAGAAAGCACACTACATGGATCATTTTTGCTCTTGGAGTCATTTTCTACCAGGAGGCAGTCTCATCTTGGTAGAGAGGTTAAAGTTAGGGTAAGAACACAGGTGGGATGGTAAGGTTAGCCTTTTTTTTTTTTAACCCAGTTAAGGCGCTAAAAGGACATACGCTAGTTAGAGCTTCACATGACATTTCATTGTTAAGTACAAGGCTGCTAGAGGTCGCCCAACATTTAAAATGTGAATATGGGTTGTAAAAGATGCTTGAACAACCCTTGGGGTCTGTTTGTTGGGAGACAGGCTCAGAAGGGCCAGAAGTCAATGATGAACAGGAAAGTCATGATGTCTTTGTTGACTTCACATGCCTGTTACCACCCACTTCAATCTTTGATATTCCACAACTTTTGTAGCATCCTCAGCATGTCAGATGTAACTGAAATTGTTACGGTATGGTCTAGGAACCAGGACCCAGATGCAGAGTCGTTCAAAAAAAGAGTTTTATTGAACAAATTAATCACAACAAAAAAACACCCTTACAGGGAAAAACTATATATAACTATATATAACTATATATATATATATATATATAAAATTTCAGAAAGAAGTTATTGTAAAATATATGTCTCTGAAAGTGAGGAACTTAGAACATAACATACTGCTAAATATTTTTAAAAAAGAAAGGAAAAAGAAAAAAAAGCCAGGGTCATTTCAGGGAATAAATTCAGCATTCCTGTCTGGCACAACTTTGTTTAGAGTTTAGACTGAGTAATTTTGAGAAAAAAAATTGTGAAACATTTTGTCCAGCATTATAGATGCAAATGATTGATAATTAAGAAAAGAAAAAAAAACAAAAAAACAGACAAATCCTATTCAACCTCCTTCTTCAGTTAAATAGATATGAACTGAGAGAGAGAGAAAGTTCAATTTAATTCCATTCTACTCTCTTTCTTTCTCTCTCAAAAAACCTAATAGAAGGATACTTGAATTATGTTCTGAATATCAGACATTGATGGTGAGACATTGATTGAGAATGGATTGTTCATGCTTGCATTCCTGTCAAACTACATTGCAGTCACTAATAATGGTACTAACAGAGATTTGACAGGAGAAGCAGAGGGGAGGCATGGGAAAAAAAAAAAAACATGAATACACAACAAGTAAACAGAGAGTACTACATCCATGCCATAGTGGCCAAGAGGCATCAAACCAGACAGAGGGGCAATGAGATGTACACAGACACACACACACATATATACAAATATATGTGTTGCGCCTCAAATATGCTGGGTACACAGCCTACCAAGCACACCAATTATATCGTGCACCTCCTCATGTAGGCACTAAGTTGGGTTGTCTATCAGAAATAAATAATTATGAGGTCAAGTAATGGGATTTAATTTATATCAAATCGGCCTTGGGGCACCACTCTTTTAAAGGGAACTCATAGCCCAATTGTTAAATATTCTCATATAATAACTAACTATTAATTTGGAACTATGATTAATAATTAATTTAATGATTATAATCAAAGCTACCTAATCAATAGTCGGTAGAAGTTGAAGGATTTGGAGTTCTGCAGTGCAGGGGTTGGCAACATTCATCTTCGTACAACATCAAACAGACAAACAAATGAATTTATGTTGAATCAATTAATTAACAACAACATTAAAACACACAATATCTAATTTAAAAAGCATCATGTACTACTTATGTGTGTGTATGCTTGTGCGCGCGTATCTGTTCACATGCAAGTTACTGGATGTGCTGTGTTGTGGGAAAAAGCAAGTTATTTCCACAGAATGGTGAAGAGTGAATTTATCTTTTTTCCAATAAGTAGATCTAATATTTAATAAGTTAGTAAGAGACAACATATGTTTAGATTGTTTTAATTTGGTAACTGTTTTGATTTGTGAATCAAAGAGTTTGTGAGATATGACAGATTTTATACAGCGGAACACAGTGTGAAAAGTAATATGTAGTTTGGCTTTAAGTTTCTAAAAAAAAGCAGTCCAGGCGGGGTCAGTTTCATCTGTGGCAAACTTTGGCAGGTAAAGTGCAGCTGCAGGCCTTAGAGAAGTTAGGAACCTTCTAGAAAGTGACACCTATAGAACAGGTGATGATACTGAATTTTAAGCTTAAATATAAAATGAACAAACAAATAAGTTAGAAAAAAATTCACCCCCTCAGAGTTTTCATGAGATGGTAGAGAAGCTGCAGACAAAAAAATTGTTTTTTGAACCAGGCTGTAAATATGTTTATTTCTGCTCTTAAGTTAGCCATTTTAACATGGGCTCCAATGAGAATTTGCTCCCTTTTGGAGCCAGCTTAAGTGGTCAGTCGAGGAATTGCACGTTTTTCTAATTCCTGGTTGGCTTCAATGCGGAAGTGGGGAGTTTGCCCCTTGGGTCATGCCCAGTTACGTCACCAAGTCTTCAGAGGGAAATGGTGTCCTTTTAGGTGTGTTGCTTAACCAAGTCCTTTAACCTGCAGGTTTGTGAGGCTTCCTGATGGGTCACAGGCTGATCTAGCTGGTCTGGCCCTGTGAACCCTGGGTCTCTGAAGACCACTGGTCACTCTTTTATTCCATAAGTTAGCAGCTTGTGGCTAAATTTGGTTTGTGACTCCGTTGCTTTTAAGTCTCAGCTGGCAGACCTTGTGTCTTGGGGGTTGTACTGACTTAACTTGTTCATTCCTAGTTAATCCTCTGGCAGACTCTCGTGTTGCTGCTCCTGGAAAGAAGGAGTGCAGGGTAGCAACCTGCATTGAGCAAGACCACTGAAGAAGTTGTCTCGAGAGGAGTCCCCTGTTCTAAAGTGCTGTGACTGTGTCCTCTGTCCTGTAGGGCTGCAGAGATAAAACCATGCTCTGTTCCCTTCCCTGGGAGGGTTGAGGGAGAGCAAGGACTGTGTCCTCTGCCTCAGAGAGGAGGCTGCAGAGAAAGAGGATTTCTCTGACCCCTGACAGAGAGAGAATGACAGGGCAGAGATGGGTTTTGTTGAAAAAGTTCACACCTAAGGTGTGAAATCTTCTGGACTCTTGGAAGTTGAGTTTACTGCTCTTTTTTTGAGTTCCTGAGGGTCTCATCTAGGACTCAGATTCAGGCCAGATTTCACACTGAGGTGTGATTTGCAAAGCGTTTCTTTGTTCATCTCACATGATGAGGTCCCAACACATACACACACACACACACACACTGTTAGAGTGCATGTGTGTGTTTGCGTACAGAGTGTACAGAAGTAGAAAGAGTGTACTTAAAAATAAACTGAATAAGCAAGCTTGTACTATTTCTCAAGGCAATAGGAAACATCTGCTTTTTTATTTAGGGCTTCTAAGTTCTGAGAAATTCCCACAAACCTCTTTGCCTCTGTGTAGTGAACTTTATTATTAAAATGTTTTAAAATGTTACGTGTGTATTAATATCTATTGCTCAAAATTTCCTCTGTTGAACATAGTCTGTCATGAAATTTAATTGTTCATACCAGGGGTTGGCAAATAGGTTTGACATCAAGCCACTTTTTTTCTAAGTCATTAAATGGTGGGTCAGAATATAATCAAAGGCTAATTGAAGAAATTGATTAATTTAAAAAGGTACTGGAATTTCTAATAGACTATTACTGAATGTCTTGTTGTCACTGCTCTGCCCCATAGTTATTGTGAAGTTGATGAATGGTATCATATTGCCTCAATGAAAAAGTTTCCCATTTTGAGGTTCAGTGTTGCACAGACACACTTACAGATGCTATGCAGGGAGTTATTTTCAGTGGTCTCAGTCAGGTTAGTTACTTTTCCCTAGTCATAAAGGAGAGCACTAACAGTACAGATGTAGCCCAGATGTCTGTTAATTATTTTGATATTAAGTTCAGGGAAGAGCTGTTGTCTCCTGTTTCATTAAAAGGGCATACCACTTCAGATGTCATATATAACAAATCTGAGGAGTTGCTCAGGCTGAACTCATCGTCATTTGAGAGGATCTAAGTGGGATGGACAAGGCCTCCTACTATGGTGGGAAAGCACAGAGATCTGATGAGCAGACTGAAGAAGCCAGCACCCCAAATATATAAACTGTGTTGCTTTTATACCAGAATTTCCTTTGCACCAGGTTAAGTGATAAGCTAAAGGAACTTATGCATAAAGTGATGAGTGTCTTTATTTTTTCAGCAGTTCATTAAGCAGCCCCCACTGCCTTTTCTAATAACTGTGGGTGATTCAGAAAAGGCCACCACAATGACCTGCTGCTAAACAATGTGCTGGTAAAGCAAAGCCAGAGCTCTTGACAGCTTCTATGTTCTCAAGAGTAAGCAAGATTTTGGAAGCAGCTAACCACCTTTCCCTTCTTGAATTGAAAAGGTCATGTTTAATACAGCATTTGTTGAAGGTACATTTGAGCACCAAACCAGCTTGAGCTTCAGAGGAGAAGTAAACCAACCATTTTTGTACACGACCAACCTCACAGTCTTACCAGTTGAAGATTTCTCATACCCATAAAAAAATATATCTGCTTGTTTTATGCATTTTTGAGGAATAATGGATCACCAAACAAGTTCTTTGGTCAGTGGTGCTCTCAGAAGTGTGGAGTGTGTGAGTGCCTTTTAGGTGGCATGCTAAGAAAATTACAGCACAGTCAAGATACTTGATTTTAATGTCCTGACAGTGTTTCTTTCCCCCTACATGCGTGAGTCAACTTTCTCATCATTAAATGCTCTAAAAACACAAGAGAAGGTTGATCCTAAAAACCTTGAGAATGGTTTGCAGATCAAAGTCACCTCCATGTCACCAGATACCAAAAAATTCTAACCAACAGGAGGTATTAGTTTCACATTAAGTGAGTATCAAATATGTCATTAATGTATTTAGTCAAATCTTGTTTAATGTAGCTAACTTTTTCCCTAATGTAGCCCATATTTGCCCTGATGGTTCTGGAGTCTCAGCCTACACACCAGTACTGCTCCCAAGATGCAATGGGCTGATTTTGTTGTCAGTATTTTCATAAAACCAAAACCCATAGTTAAACATAAGTTTGAATGATTAAGCCTACCGAGTTGGTGGTATTTTTTTCCATACCACACATCACAAGTTGGCTATATCAGAGGTCTATCAAGTAAGCAACAGAATCTTTTAAATATTGGTGAGAACACTTTAAATTAAAATCTCCTAATTTATTTATTTTTTATTTGAATTAAAAAAAATAAGACAGAGATACTTTGGAAAAAGGTTGTTGTAAAGACTGTAAAAAATTTGTTGTTTTAACAGATAACATTCAATGATCTGTTTTTGTAGAGTGCCTGTCATGCTATTTAAAGGTAGAGTTAAAATGGCAAGGTGTGCAGAGATGCTTTGTTTTCTGCATTCTGAGGACCCTGCTTCACTTTCACATTTAATGTCACTGCAATCCATCAGAACCTCCAGCTGTTAACCGTCACCCTGCCTTCCATCCATCCATCAGGACCACTTCCTTACTTACATACACACAAACACACATAATCCTTCTAGTGTTGGCTGGCTTGATTTTTACACGTGAAACACCCCTAGTTGTTGTTGTGGGATGAATATCTGTTCAGCTCATTGCTTTGACTTAAGCTAAAAGCTGTTTACACAAAGCGTCTGACACACTATCAGAGGCTTTTGTAAATTTAATAATAGGACACATAGTATTTTTTTTTTGACTATTTCAACTTTATGATGCCCTCCAGTGATCCTAACTGTAGGAACAACGGGATTATGGAGACGCTCTTCCAAGTGCTTGAGTGGTTTTGTTCAATCCTGCATTTAAAACACCAGAGAAGATACTTGGAATTATTAAACAGTTTGTGATCAGATGTCATGGCCTCTTCTTATCGCTCACATTAAGAATCAGTTGTAAGAATTGACATCACTCTGAGTGACCACTCTGCTAAAGGGCTGATTTTGAGCTATGTGAAAATACAAAGATGTAATTTGCATCTGTTAATCTTGATTTGTTGAAAATGCATTTTAAAACTGTCAGTGCTAAGCGGTGGCTTCAGGAAAATGTACTCTCCATTCTCTGTGTGGGTTTTGATGGCTGAGTGATGCTGCCCATGTTTCTGCTTGTTAATTCATTGTTTGAAACATACACTTACTTTCCTGAAAAATGAGATACTGATGTTTTGTCATTTTTGAAGTTTTTTTTAACTTGCAAGACTTTTTGTTGATCAAGCTAATACTCATCTGATGACCTTTAGTATGTTTGTTCATGACATTAATTTACCTGTTTTCTGTTGTGAAAAAAGATTATGGAAAAGAAAAGACAATGTGCAATTTTGTGTACCCATGTGTGTTTATCTTTATTCGTTTGTACCAGCAGGTCCCCATAAGGAGCATGTGTTCAATCCAAGCCACATGCTAGTGTGCTTCCAGGAGTCATTTACAGTTTGTGGTCTCTAAAACCTGCATCTAAAATGGATGTGTCCACCAGATGTTTTGCAGCTTTTCAGCACTGATCACTACCTAACATAAATGCACTATATATGTTGTTTACTAGGAATGTTTTCATTAGAATATGTCAGTTTCTTCTACCACAACATTCTTTTAATTGGTATAGCTCCTGGAACCAGACAAAACAATGACCCCATCTGTGTCTACATTAAAATGACATCTTCATCCTTGAAAATTTTGGTTGCAAAGTAAGTCTATCCTCGAAAGTATAAACTTGGCAAACCTACCAAATAATGCATCAACAGTGTAACTTTATTTCTGGAGATCTATGAATCAAATGGTTTGCCAGCACATTTGGACTGTTTTTGTCTGACAGAGTGAATTTCATACGTTTAATATTGACATAGGTGTCTGTACAACTTAAGAAATCGAATGACTCTACTTTATTAAATCCCCCATGTGACTGGCCTGACATTTTTACTGTTACTAAGTCTAATTAAATTAAAAATAAATAAATGAAACATTAAAACATTGATTACTCAATCCATCAACTCTGCTGAAAAAAAGTTTACTAAAACTTTTTCCCCTCAAGGACCCCATACTGACAGCAATTAGAGCACATCACAAACCATCATGACCTCCATGTGACAAGATTTTTTCCCAGGGTCCCCCATCTAAAAGGATTTTTGCAATTAGATGTTTGATTACAGAAAGTGCATGATGGTGATGGTGTTACTTTAGAATGGAATCACAATGAAACAGTAATTTGCCTTTGACTGGAAGGAAACTCCCATGAACCCCCCTCAAAGACTCCTGGGGTCCCAGATGCTACTTTTTAAACCACTGATCTTACAAAATTTAAATCCTATTTACATCATGTCATTGATTATCATTAACAAACCTGAAAAATAAAATAATTATTGTGGATTATCAAAACAGTGTCTGGTAGAGAGGTCTGATAGATGATTCCTAGCAAAAAAGGTTTAGTATGAAAATAAAGATTTTGTAGTGTTAAAGTATACTTGAAAGGCTGAAAAGAAAATTCCAAAAAGGTAACATGGTGTTTCCCTTTTTACCACAACTTCTGCTTGCTTAGAGCACGGCTCCTTTTTTCGTTTACTACAGAAACAAAGAGATACTGCATCTGAGGCCCTCACGTGTGACTCCTGGGGGTTATTAACAAAAACTGCAGCTACTCACGAACAAATGACTTGCCCATTACTATGGCACCTTGTCATTTGCAACTGTGAAATCTGTATTTTGTCTATTCAATGTAACATCCACAAAGGAAAGTCTACCACTGTAAGTAAGTGAAACCAAGACCTTTTCTCTGTCGATAGTTGGTGACCAAACACAAACAAACACATTCTAAAATCCCAGTTGTCTCTTTGTGGACCAAGAGTTGATTTTTCTATACAACTGCTATCATACAAGGTTGCGTCACTAACTCCAACTCAAACATGCTGCAGTGACAAACACTTAAACCAACAATTCTCTCCAATTCACTCAGCCTGTGTGATAGCGGGTTAACAAGTGCTGCTGCATATGGCTGGAGGAACATTTTAAGTTTTGATAGATCCACTGAGCTCCTCTGGAGGCAGAGTGTAGTCATGCATTAATCAAAGGCTCCCAATTATAAAATGTATCTGTTGTGTCCAAGGGCATCACTAGACTGAGAGTTTTACATGGGATTAGCCACTCCTTGTTAGGGGGCCTGTAATGAGGCAGGGTGGGGACTCTTGGGTCACACTACCTTGGAAGAACATAAAAAAGTAAAGAACACAAAATAATTATGAACATTAAGATACACACACAGACACAGTGAAAAGGCTGTATTCTTACCCTAAGATTATAATTTTTTTATTCAGGAAGCTTTTAATTTCTTTTCTTTCTTTTTTTTTTACCATTTTTCACTTTAATTATTAGAAGAAAAGTTTATTACAACTTAGTATAATTGTAATATATTTTCATGATTTTGTCCATCTCTGTCAGTGCAATATTTTTTTCATTATTTGATAAGATCAGAGAACACAGCATGATAATCAGAAAGATGTTATTACACTGTACAACTATTAAATCCATTGTGCTGCTTAAAAGCAATCTCATTAACAATCTGTATAACTAATGTGTAGATTTATGCAAGCATGCACAATGGCAGGCTATAAACCATTACCAAGAAAATTGAATTGGCTCAAGTTGTAATAAGCTGAAATTTTCTTTTGAGAGAGAAAAACTATAAAACTGAACAAAATGAGAGGGAGAAGCAGCTGGAGTGGTATTATAAGCCGCTTATGCCGAACAAAAAATAAACAAGAACAAGAAATAAATAAATAAACAAAAGCTCAGGGTGGACTAATTCACGAAAAATTTATTTATTAACTTGTGTTCACACAATGGCATTATTCTAAATTCTCACTATTAAGATATATAATACAAAATGAGTAGTTATTCTTATTAATTGTAATTTTATGTAATTATTGTATTAATTGTGTGTTCTTGGGGTACTTACTTTC
>JAPZDV010000026.1:590409-604968 GCA_029814665.1 Acanthurus lineatus
GTCAAGCTGAAGAAGGAGTCCTATCGGGCCTTTTTGGCCTGTGGGACTCCTGAGGCAGCAGACAGGTACCGACAGGCCAAGCGGAGTGCGGCTGCGACGGTCGCCAAGGCAAAAACCCGGACATGGGAGGAGTTTGGTGAGGCCATGGAGAACGACTTCCAGACAGCTTCAAAGAGATTCTGAACCACCATCCAGCGTCTCAGGAGGGGGAAGCAGTGCACTGTAAACACTGTGGTTGGTGGGGATGGTGTGCTGCTGACCTCGACTCGGGACGTTGTTGATCGGTGGAGGGAATACTTCGAAGACCTCCTCAATCCCAA
The DNA here is from genome assembly GCA_029814665.1 of Acanthurus lineatus. Taxonomy (NCBI): domain Eukaryota; kingdom Metazoa; phylum Chordata; class Actinopteri; order Acanthuriformes; family Acanthuridae; genus Acanthurus; species Acanthurus lineatus. The sequence goes on from JAPZDV010000026.1 coordinate 590,730, forward strand.
CGACACGCCTTCCTTTGAGGAAGCAGGGCCTTGGGACATGGGAGTGGGCTCTCCCATCTCTGAGGCGGAGGTCGCCGAGGTGGTTAAAAAGCTCCTTGGTAGCAGGGCCCTGGGGGTGGATGAGATCTGCCCGGAGTTTCTCAAGGCACTGGATGTTGTGGGGCTGTCATGGTTGACATGCCTCTGCAACATTGTGTGGATGTCGGGGGCAGTGCCTCTGGATTGGCAGACCGGGTTGGTGGTCCCTCTTTTTAAGAAGGGGGACCGGTGGGTGTGTTCCAACTACAGGGGGATCACACTCCTCAACTTCCCTAGTAAGGTCTATTTGGGGGTACTGGAGAGGAGGGTCGGCCGGATAGTCGAAACTCGGATTCAGGAGGAGCAATGTGGTTTTCATCCTGGTCGTAGAACTGTGGACCAGCTCTATACCCTCAGCAGGGTCCTCAAGGGAGCATTGGAGTTCGCCCAACCAGTCCACATGTGTTTTGTGGACTTGGAGAAGGCGCTCGACCGTGTTCCTCAGGGAGTCCTGTGGGGGGTTCTCCAGGAGTATGAGGTGTCGGACCCCCTGACATGGGCCGTCCGTTTCCTGTAGGACTGGTGCCAGAGCTTGGTCCGCATTGCCGGCAGTAGGTTGGACTCATTTCCAGTGAGGGTTGGACACCACCAGGGCTGCCCTTTGTCATCGATTCTGTTCATAATTTTTATGGACAGAATTTCTAGGCACAGCTAGGGCATTGAGGGGGTCAGGTTTGGTGACCTCAGGATTGGATCACTGCTTTTTGCAGATGATGTGGTTCTGTTGGCTTCATCAGGCCGTGACCTTCAACTCTTGCTGGATCGGTTCGCAGCCGAGTGTGAAGTAGCTGGGATGAGAATCAGCACCTCCAAATCCGAGTCCATGGTTCTCAGCCGGAAAAGGGTGCCTTCTCCGGGTTGGGGATGAGATCCTGCCCCAAGCGGAGGAGTTTAAGTACCTCGGGGTCTTGTTCAGGAGTTAGGGAAGGATGGAGCAGGAGATCGACAGGCGGATCTGTGCGGCGTCTGCAGTAATGCGGACTCTGCACAGATCTGTCGTGGTGAAGAGGGAGCTGAGCCGAAAGGCGAGGCTCTCTGTTTACCGGTCGATCTCAATCCTACCCTCACCTATGGTCACGAGCTTTGGGTAGTGACTGAAAGAACAAGATCGCGGGTACAAGTGGCCAAAATAAGCTTTCTCCGTAGGGTGGCTTGGCTCTCCCTTAGAAATAGGGTGAGAAGCTCCGTCATCCGAGAGGAGCTCCGAGTAGAACTGCTGCTCCTCCGCGTTGAGAGGAGCCAGATGAGGTGGCTCGGGCTTCTAATTAGGATGCCTCCCGGACGCCTCCCTGGTGAGGTGTTCAGGGCACGTCCCACTGGTAGGAAGCCCCGGGGCAGACCCAGGTTACGCAGGAGAGACTATGTCTCTTGGCTGGTCTGGGAATGTCTCGGGATCCCCCGGGAAGAGCTGGACGAAGTAGCTGGGTGGAGGGAAGTCTGGGCTTCCCTGCTTAGGCTGCTGGCCCCGCGACCCGACCCCGGATAAGCGAAAGAAAATGGATGGATGGATGGTATGCTAGTCAGTAACATGCAGTCAATAAAAATAAATAGTACATAGAAACACTACTGTGTCATTTATTTCCCCACTATTCTAAATAAGGTTAAATTATTTTCCCATTTATGAGAAAGCAACAACCGACTGCAAGTCGGGGCCTTCCAGCATCTGTGCCAATCAAACAGACAGGATCACCACACAATCCTGCATTGATAACTGGAGCAAATTCTGACGAATTTGTTTTTAGTTAGCCTACTTTTTTTGTTCAACATTATATTCATATATCAACAACACTACTATGCACGTACAACATTGTGAGATATTTCAATATCAGATCCAATGAAATGCCCATAATTTGTTGTTCATGACATTCTACCCAGCCAGATTGTGTGTCTAGTCTGGCTGCATCCACACAGGGTTATTCGGTGACAAAGAAATGTTATGTCAACAGGGATGATTTCCTCATGGCAGGAGTGAGACCATTGGCTTAAGACCAAGCTTTGGAGGCTTTGGAAGAAAGGTAAATGTGATTTTTTTAATTTTTAGGAATCCCCTTCAGTGATTCTACACTGAGTGTTTTTTGTATTGTGTTATATGTACTTATTTCTTATTTCTGTGTAGCATCACATCTAGAAGACTCAGTTCTGGTAGAAGAAGAACAAGCCAACAGCCTCGAGAACAACATGTAAGTGACAAAACATCTTCACCATGTTTGTCACCTTGCATGTCTACCTAAGAATATGCATATTGAATTATTTTGCCATTGAAGGAACGATTTGGAAGGCAAACTGGCTTCAGACCTATCTAATGTTGACTATGTCCCTCCTTTATGTGGGAACTCAAACTCAGTCTCCTCATCAGTGTGTTGTATGCCACAGTAAATTCATTTCATGAATGTCATAACTGTCAAAATGACATCAGTGTTTATTTTATATTTCTGATTTATAGCCACGTACTTGTTTTACTTAACTGGTTGAGTGTTCAAGCTCATCATTTTTCAGCTTGATCTTGCAAGCTTATTAATTTCAGCTCTTCTTCTGCACACCTGAGCTCACTGTTCACTGTTTTATATAGTTTTTGTGTGTTGAATTTCATATTTGGGCATTCTAATTGAAACTAACAGAGAAATAAATAATGGTAAGCTGTAATGATACTGCAGGGTAAGATTTTTGTTGTCTCAACCTAATGCAGGACCAGTTTAGTACCGTAAGAATACCTGAAAACAAAACTTGTGCACTCAGTCTCATTTATTGTGTTTTTCCAAATAAATTAGGAGTGCTGGAGTTTTGTTATTGCAATGCTTGCCACTGACTTGTTACTTGACCAAGTACAAACAATATAAACTTTACAATGGATGCAGTGACCAACATATAATTGTGCAAAGTGCTTCACACATTTAACCATGTATAGCACATGCATACAATACAATACTGCTTGGCGATGCAGAGTTTGTTGTGTCATTTTTTGTTGTTGTATTAACTTACTCAAGTTGCTTAGCTTTCACAATGTAATTCTGTAAGCCTTATGCACCATAAAGACCCCAACAATATGCCCCAATTGATTCAACTGTCTCCCTTCACCATTTTCAGGACATTTTATAACCAGGTTAGGCCACATAGTCTCTCTGTCCCACTGAGCTCCTCACAGTTTAACATTTTGTGCTGAAAGGGGCTCAAGTCTCTATTTTCTTTAGTCTAACACATAGCAAACCCATGTTTGAAGTTCTGTTGCAGTTGGAGGGCATGTGAGTGTGACCAACTATTATTGCTATTTTCAGGGAGGACAGACACAAGCACTTCTGTGGAACAGGGTCACCATGGGGGCAAATTAGAGGGCATGGGGTGTGTCACAGCCAGCCTCAGTCATGGTCAATCAAATCAGCTTTACTCGTCCCCTTTTAAAATGACAATAGTACAGCAGATTGTCATTTCTGTTGAGGTCTAAAGATAAAGTAAACTGGAATTGCCAGCCAAACAATACACAGGAGGAAACTAAAATACTAATCCTAGGTTCTGGCTCATAATCACCCAATTGATGGTACTTGCCAAGGCCCCCACTGATGATGTTAAATTAACCTGGAAAGGGGTAACTATTATTGTTAATGCCTCCTCCATTTGTTATACAAGAACCACAGATCAATGTTGAAAGAGGTTTAATGACATAAAATAATGGACCAAAGAAAGAGTGAAGGTGTAGTTAACACAAAAATGTTTTTCTACTTTTGACATTAAATTCAACTGGAGCTGTCTGTTGCCACAGCACTGGAAGTGTATCAATTGCTGCCTGCAGCATCTAAACTAAAACGAGATCTTGTGACAGTTCCAGTAAATGTGATATAATATAGCCTACAAAATGTAGGAATCAGGACATATAAGCCATAACTTTTTGAATTAACGTGAAATAACAGTAATGATATGACATATTTCGCACAGAAAAGTTCTTTTCATAATTAATTTTCGTGAAGCGTAATAATGTCATCTGGCCAGAAAACTCGGAAAGTGGGGCTTCAGGATTAGGAGTTCATGAATGCATCCTGCATCTGACCTCATTACTTTTGTATCACTTTGCCTCCCCTGTAGCAACCTTATCACCCCAGTATATGTGTGAGGCACTTTCTACTACATGAAATTTATATGAACTAATGATGTAATCTGCGCAAGTAGGCTTGATGTGCTCTGTGTTGCAACTGTCCATCTGGAAAGCATAATGTTGGCCTAATAAAGTTAAAACTGTGACAGAATTATTGGAGGTCATCGCTATTATGGATAGCTTACAAGTAGTTCAGACCACCTTTGTTAAGGTTTAATTTAGTTAAGGTATACCTTAACTAAGGAGATTCTGAGAAACGGCTTGTAGCTTCAGTGATACTTTGAGTGACAACCTAGGATGCACATAAGCATTAAGAAGGCTCTAGGAAATTGCATCCTAGTCTATACTCTGATGTGGGTAAAAAGATCTCTAATTAACAAGTATTTAAATAAAAAAGTGAGAATGGCCTTTAGTTCAAGCCAGATTGGCAAAATTTATGATGGTGTCTGGCTGGGTAATTGAAATGATGACACAGTGATACATGCATGATTTTTTCAAGGTCTTCTGCACTTCATCAAATCCACAGAATTCAATTTCTGATGTTAAGTATGGTTGTCATTGGTTGTCATTGGTACTGTGTGTTTCAGTAATTAAAGCAAAAGAAAAAGAAAACAAAAACAAAATGTAGCAAAGCTTATTAAAGCTAGTTCTCAACACATCTGAATGCACCATTGTCATCATAGTCATCTTCTACGTTATATACATGCTTTTTCAAATTCATGTTAAAGATTGTTGGGGTTGCAAAGAACCTCACAGGAGTACCATAGACACTCATTTGTGATAAAAGAAAGTCTGTTTTGTTTAATTTACCCTCCTCATCTCTAACGTTACTTAAATTACAATTTCAGTGTACAACGAAATGCTTCTACTCTTAAGCAAAGGAAAGGTTTGATGTGGGAGTGGTCGCAGGTTAAAACAAGGATACCTCTTCTCTTGCAGCACCAAGAAGACTACAGATGTGGGGGAGCACAGCTGCTGCGATAAATCATCGCTAAAGAAATTCAAACTTGGCTTAGCCTAAAAGACAGACAAGTTAGTTACTGACATGTTTTATCCAGAATCTAAAAGCTAATTAGTTAACATTTTCCATGTTAAATTGGCAAATAGTTAACATGGTTAAACTAAGTCAGCAAATCTAAAAAATCCAAACACCAAAACTGGCTTGTTTGTTTTTTTGTTTTTAAATGGAAATCTGCTACAGTAAATGCACAGTAAATTTGAGTCATTACAGCTGAGTGGTGGCTGTTTTTGTGTTACAGCATGAATGTCATAAAAATGCCAAGGAAAAGAGTGAGCAGAGTTTGCTTTTGCTCTACAGTATTAATCTTTAAGGGATTTTGTTGGATTTTGCTGAGTACACTTAAAAAGTAGGCATAAATGGTTTCAACCCCAAAGATAGTATTGGATCCTGTTGACCCCCCTCAAAAACAAACAAACAAACAGACAGACAAATATCTTAGTATCGCCACTGCTTCTGCTATGGTGTGCAGTAATGGAAGATCTACATTATATTAAGCAGTTATATCTTGAATGGAGATTGTTGCCTGATGTCCCCTTATTTGTCAGGTATGTTAAATGTCGGTCTTTTTTGACTATTCCCATTCAAATTGGCATGTTTGTGTATGTACATCCACAATGCAAATAACGCTTTTAACTTAAAGCTGTTGTCAGGTTGCTGTCATTCAGGTTTTGTTTCTGTCCTTTAATGAGGCATCACCTCTAAGGTTACAGGTTCCTTCTCATGTGACATATCTTCACATCAAGACTGCTTTTCTTCATACAGCCATAAGATAATTTCTGTAAATTGAAGCAATGGATTCTTTATTTCACGAACACATCCTCTCCATCTCAATGGGAATGTGTGTTTTGCTCTGCAGAGGGAAAACTGAATTCCCTACTTTGCTGTTTGGTGTAGGAAGGCATGAATGTATAATTAGAGGCCTGCAGGCAACAGATAAGAAAAATAAAGACTTACTTTGATGTTGATCACAAATTATTTTATGCTTTGAGTAAGTGAACGTTCATGCTCTCATGCACACTCACACACAATTTCACATGTGTAATAGCAAAATACGCACTTACATGTGTCTCAGCTTTGCACAGACAGACATCTGCTCAGGGTGTATTCATATACTGTATATTAACATACACATAAAACCAAACTGACACAACAACATCAACAATTTCTCAACACTTTCAACCCTGCAGCTCTCAGTTTGAAGTTGTTTTAGTTTTCCTCTGTTGTAATGGTTGTTTTGTGGTTATGTATTTCAGAATATCTTATTTCTTAAAATTAAAATTAAAATTAAATTAATTCTTAATATTTCAAAGATGGAAACAGTTTAATCAGTTTATTGGTTCTGGAGGTTTAAAAAAATTATAGCGAGAGTATATAGAGAGATATTAACATATTTAAAATTAGTCAATTCATTTTAAGTATAGATTAGATACTATTACATGTCCTATTTTTAAAAGTAATGTTCTTGTATATTTATTTGGTCACCACTGCAAGTATCAAAATTCTATTTTAAAGTAAGTAACCTTTCTGTCCAGACTGTATACAAATGTATCTTTTACAAAAATATGTGCACTCTGCAGTCATATTTGACTCAAAAAAATGGAAAGTACTTATGTTGACTACTGTTTTCCACCTATTTCCACTTAAAGAATGGTTTACCAGATGTCATAAAAAACAACTGAATTTTACTTAATTCTCTGCAATCCTATTTCCAGATTAGCAATGTCAGTCTTATGCAAACAGAAACTTTATCAGGGTTGTGAACATACAGGCCTGTTTTGTATATGGAGACTCAAAGACAGATTTTGTGTCTCCCCAAGATTTTATTTTGTGTGAAATTTTCTACACCAAAAAAGGAGGGAAAGGGTACAATAATCCGGACATGGTTGTTCTAGAATCAGGAGTCTGTAAGAGTGGAAATACATTTTGTTTAGTCTCTTATAGATCTAGTGCAGGTTAATGACTAACCTACATCAAGTTCCATATACCTCCCTTCACAATACAGGATTTTAAATAATAAACATTAAACAACAAAAAAAGATGAGGAGACCAGCATAGCAAAAAACAAACAAAAGAACGCTTTTCTTCTATTTCAATTCAAATGAATTCATTTGCTAAGTTATACGTTTTATTCTGCCAATTTGCAACCCAAGTAAACCCATTTTGTGCTATGATCCTACTTTTGAGAAATGCTAAGGCAAAATACAATTAACATGAGGACAAATTAAAACTATGACATGCATTTAGTTGTCAGGTTAAGAGGAGGCTGTTTATGTCACTGTTGAACTGTAGCATTAATACTTAGATGTCATTATGAATGAATACACATTTATACTGTGGCTGGTCTTGCAAGTAAATGATTTACATTAGTGTCGATACCTTGAATATGGAAAACAGTAAGATTTATAGAATGGCTTTAGTCAAATGTTTTGATTATGGGTGAGACAATGTAACAGCAAAAGTAACTCGTCAATAAGTGCTAGCAATTTAACATTACAGTGTAACTAATAAAAAATATGTTAAGCTGAAATCTTGATATAAATCTCATGTAACTTGAATGCCAAGACTTCTAAATAAATTAGCATATGTATTCTTCCTTCTTATAGAGAAAAAGTTTTTGGATGTGGGCCAACACATCCTTTTCATTTGATTACTTCACCACATCTTTTGGGTGAACTTCATAAGATAAGGTAATTATGTAAATAATTATTTCATGCATGAAAAGCAGCAGATTTTGGATATTTTCTGAATAAAATCAGACAAATTAATTAAAAAATCACCTCACCAATTATCTTCCATTTTTGTGTTTTTAAACTTAGGGATGTAGGGAATTTCAACATATGGCAAACAAGAATAATGGAGCTGTGGCATATGAGAGGCATTTTGTTGGTCAGTGTTGTTTGATCTGTGTTTATAGGCTGCAACACACTCACCATGTAACAATTATCTCATACAAATACAAGTATGATCACAGTAAATTTGATGGCATAGCCCACAGGGACACAACTAATCCTCAGCTTTTCCATTTATCAGCAGTGGGCAGAGACTGCGCTCTGTGGATCATGGCCCATCACATCTAACAATGTTTGAAAGGCTGTCGACCTGTTTCCCGACAACACAAAGCCCTTTCATTCGCTCTCTCTCTTTTCATTAATAGCATATTATAAGGACACAAGCCAGCATATAAGGCCTCCCAAACATATTCAATTTCATCATAATTAAGAATAGATTATCTATCCAGCTAAGCAAGATTTATTATAATCATCATTTTGACCTTTTAGGGGTTTAAATAATCTGATGCAGGGATCCATAACTCCTTGCGACACTGCAATAATTTGTTTACAGCCACATCTATTTGGTTTACCATCCTTTAATCAATAGCAGTATATCTAAAGTCCACTTTGCAACACATTCTTCTTCTTCTTGGAAAAACAGCCTTGTTGAGAACGGAGCAGCTTAGGCCTCAGGAATTGAATCCCCACCTTTTCTGGTTCATGTTCTTAAGTTTGAATAAGATTATATCAGACTGTTAATTGTAAACATTGTAGAGTAAAGACGGCAGTCCATGGGGCATCGGTGAATTAAGTGATGTGTCATACAAGGAGATAATCAACTGATTCATTAAGATAAGACAGGAAGTGATAGCTAGGGGGGATATATTCTACAGCGCTTGTACAGATTTGTACACCGTTTTGCCCATGAAACAGAAATGAAATAGTGATCTGCTATGTCAGTTAGGAGTTTTAGAATTATATCTACTGGGTGTTTACAGGTTGTTGTCAAATCACTAAATATTCAGCGATTCTACAGAAAATATCTGCTGCTTACACATAGAATGATACAGAACAAAGTGTACTTCTACTTTCCTCAAAACAAGTGTGGAGGCTTTTTACACTATGAAAGCAGACATTAGTCATTTCCCTGTCCTCAGAATGACCAGTGAGCAGTGAAAAGAAGCACTGTAAAAGTACCATCACAGAATTAAAAAACCAGTGGCATCATCCATAAGAACTACTGAGATGCATTTCCTACATCCAAAAAGTCAAACTTTTTTTTTTTATGTACCCTGACATTGTAGGTCAGTTCAAGTAAATATATGTGGCTTTAGGCCTTTCAGAGAGGATAAAATGGTAAACTGAGAGATGGCCAGCTGGCTGTTCGTATATGGCAAACACTTCACAGGTTAGTTAGTATGATGGAGCTGCACCTGTATATTAAGGCTAATCTGAAATGTGCCTTAATGCTGGTTTCACTGAAGTTTTACAATGAAATTAAATATAAAGACAAATCAAATCACAATAAATGTCCCTGTCCTTAAAGAAGCCCATTTTCTGATAGGTAAAATGAACTGTAAATTTTGACTACCTGTGCCATCTAGATATGATGCTGTTTGGTTGGCTCTGTCTATTCTGAGCAGGAGGAGGAACTTTTTGGATACTTTAAAGTCTCTTCCTTTTTCACAATTAAAATATATCTCATTTGCCAAGCAACAAAAGTGCAAGTCAGACATGAAATCTCAATGTTGACTTACTAGGAGCTAAGTCTATACAACTTGCCAATGTGGCTTTTGTTTTTTGAATGTGCTCCAGCAACTGTTGGGGTAAATGCCTTCATGGTTATCAAGGTGGAGCATTTCCTCTAGCATGTCCACATACATCAGCAGATTCAATAATTCTGCAACCTTATCGGCTAAATTGTCATGATTAGCCATTCAGATCTGGATAATAAATATACATTAACAACAAAAGTAAGAGATAACACCAGTCACCTCCAAGAGTGAGTAAATCCATGTTCAAATTATTGACTGTAAATTATCAAAAAAGAAACATACATGCAGAAGATTTTTCAGACTCAAGCTTTAATTTTCTTGTCTCCTGTGGCTGGAAAGAAAACAGAGGTTTGGTTTTAGCATTATAAACACAATTATATATACAATAGTTGATCGACAAATGTCATTTTTTTGCATCTTGACTTCAACAATTAAAAATAAAAACATATATTCTAAAAGGTAAAAAAATTATTCCCCTGTAGTTTAAAAGTGCTAGTTTTTCCATCTAAACTGAGTTTGATCATTTTGAGAGTGCTAAAGTGTATCCTTTATTCTTAATTTTGACAAAACGGTCAATCACTTGACTCTGACTCAATAAACAAAGTTCCTCCCTCTTAACTGATAAGACAGCAAGATGGTGAAGCCTGTTTTGACGGAATGTGCAACTCGAGCAAGTGTGGAGCTTTCACAGCACACTGAATGACCATTCACATCTACAGCTACAACTATTGACTAAGAGATCTAAATGACCTGTGTCAAGGCTGGGAAAATGACTTTATCCAGCAAGTTAAAAACACATTCTAGGTCCTTAATTGGAAGGCTTTCTTTTTTTGGGAGCCAGATAGTTTTTGGCCGCTGAAACCTCCTCCAATTTTATTTAATATTATAAAATTAGCCAGACCCTGGAGGTGCTCCTCACAAAGACAGCTATCTGATCCAGAATTACAGGTCTGAACACCTCTCAAAATTGTTGAAAAATGTTGATCCATCTCAGCAGCTATTCTGTCAAGGCAAGGGAAAAAACAGCTTTTCTTCCAGCTTCCCTGCATCACTTAAGGCACTCATTGCTCCACAAATAGAGTCCACTATATAAACCTCCATGTGTTTCTCTTTGTCCAGCAGCAGCACATGGCTCTGGGATATGACTTGCTGCAGACATGGTCCAAAAGTATCATACAGCATAGCAGCCTTGTCATCTATGCACTGATCAGTCAGGATCAGTGGGCTAATCTGATGATTTTGGCTGTAGGTCTACGATCTGATCACCCTTGTGCTTCTATATTAAAGATTTGTTACAAAGTTACAAAGCTTGCATCTCACAGCCACCTACAGGTTTGCTTTCAACTGAAAGTGGATCTGTACAAATTAATGTGTTACGGCCCTGAGCCGTAAGGCCTTTGGACCTCCCCTTCTGCTCTGTATGTGTGTGTTTGTATGTGGCTGTCGTCAGTTCAGCGGTCAAGTCACCTGAGGGCATGTCCACCCGGCCCGAGGAGATCCCCGGCGGAGGATTGGTGGGACTGGACGGTGCGAGGATCCACCAATCCCATCCCGCCTACGCTAATATAGCATGGGTGTGGTCTGAGAATGGCAGCAGACACCAGCAGACTAATCGTGTGTATAGAGCAGTGACATTGAGTATTTGAGTTTCAGAATTGGGCCCAGGATAAGTATATTTACTGATTTGAGTTATTTGTATTCACCATAGGTTCTGTTCCTTTGTTTAGCTTTCATTAGGTTTTAGAGGTGCGGGTCACTTGTATTTTTGTTTGTTTAGTGATAGTGTTAGTTAGGTTTTTGTTTCAGCGAGAGAAATTTAAGTTATTGGCATTTAGACATTAGATAGACAGCTCCATTTTGTTTGAGGAGTCCTCTTTTTGTAATATTTGTTTCATTCTTTTTGACCGCATCTGGCGGGCCCTTCCTGTTTGTAAATATCCACGTGTCCCTACGAAACACACTTAATTTCACAATCCTCTCCACCGATTGTGTTTTATGTTGCTTCCCTTTCCCCTCCGCGAGCTAGGTTTGTAACATAATGCTTCCTTTTTCCCAGAAAAAAAGACAAGATCATATTTTAAAACTTAACTATCAATGAGCTAAACAGAACAGGCATTCTATGTTTACATCACAAATGGCTGTGCTGTCAGCCTTTCTGCCAGTTTCTTTCAATGTTTTAAATTCCTCAGTGTTCTGCAACAAAAGAAGCCAAAAGTACTTTCCCCATTAAATTTTATTATGACAGAAATGTCAGTAAAACCACTGTAAGGAAACTTCCAATGCAAACAGGTCTACATTTCTTGAAGGTTTTTGTTTTTAGAAAACCTTTCTAGACCCAACAGTAATGGCCATGGTATTAGTGAGCCGTAAGGAGCATGTTATTAACAAGATAAAAAGGGTGTTATCTCTAGAAGTGTTATCTTTAGAGTTGTTGATAGGCATAATTTTTCTACCCTTTACAGAGCCAGGAGAGCTGTTTAACCATGTTATTAGTCTCTATGCTAACCTCATACTTAATACACAGATTTATATTGTTTTTGCTCAATTGACTCACATAAATCAGGAAACACTTAATGAAATAATTAGCTTTTTCTTAGTAAATGTGTTTTGTATATTGTTATTTTCTCTCGCATAAATTTGTACAGTCGGCTCCACTTTACCTCATGCATGTCAAGCAATTATGGCCTGAGCCAGAACTGCTAAGATAATGAGGAGATAGAGGATTAATGGATAGACTGATTGACTGAGGTATGCCCATTTGAATGTTCATGTCTCTTTTGAAAGCTATTAACACAAATCAATATGTGTTGCAAAGCTCTGAGGCTTATCAGAAGGGAACAAAGGTAACTTTGGGAACTTAAGAAAGCCATAGGTCTTTGTAGAGGTTAACTTCCTCAATCTCATTCTACACTTCCCTTCTCCATATAGTGTTTGGACTGGTGTAGTTAGTATTTGCGCAGCATGTGCTGTGACTGGGGTCTGTAGGCTCCACAGCCATCTAATTGCCTGTCACATGAAAAGCTTTGTCTTTTGTCAGCACGGATCAACTGGAGATCAATACTGCCAATGGAGAGAGTGAGTCATCTGTGTATGTATGTGCGTGATTGTGTATGTGTGTGTTTGTGAAAGAGAGGGAGACAAATTAGTTTGAATACCTGCGAGGAAAGGGAAGCTTTGATGGATGCAGCAGCATTACTGTCATCTTGTTGCCTGGAATGCACAAGAGAGAAAGCTTATGCACACACACATGTGCGAACAGAATATGTTGACACACTCATGTAATCTGGTTTTTGCACGCTATGACACTCTGCCTGCTGGCATTGCCAAGTGCAGGGTTAAAAAGTGGGTGGACTCTAGCTGGAAAACCTCATTAAGTTTTAATTCCTTTCTGTATCCTATTTCTATAATGGGGAATTGATTTTTACTTAGTGCACTGGACCAGAAATAATTCTATTTCAAATCATTTTATTATCCTCTGTTTGTCTTTGAGTGTGTGTATGACTGTGTGTGGATTTATATGCCTTTCCTACATTTAGCTGAGACACTGTTGTTTATCCGTAATCCATTTTGAGGGAGACAAAACTTGTGTCATAAACAAACAAACAAACAAACAGACAGACAAACAAAAAACCATTTAGCTGTTTAGCTGTTGTACACCCTTGCTGATACATTCATGAGGTACCTACCTTTACTATCCTACTAGATAGGAAATCTGGGGCCATATCTTACACTTGGTGCAAAGTAGTGTATGGTGGAACACAAGTTTCATTGCTAGTTTCAGGCCGATGCAATTGTCATTTTCACACTCAGCACTAATGTTGTCTAAGTAGCAAGTGTAATTGTGCCGCTCCTCCTACTACCATGTTGGTCTTAAATGAGGTGTGGTCTGGCGCACTGATGGTGCACTGTTGTCTTAAGGCTGCAGTAAGCATCTGTACTACAAACGAATAAAAAGCTGCTCCAAAGTCATGTGTTTTTCCTGCTACTTAAGGGCTTATTATTCAGAAAGAAATATGTGCCCACATACAGGTCCACAACACATGTACACTCTGGATTTTAAATACACACTGATGGTGAAAACTGCTTACTTCTACCACTTACTACTGCTTTCTTTGACCACTAAGCGCTAACAATGAAATACACCTCTGACTAATTGAGTTTTTAAATACAACCCCTTGTGTACCTGTACATCTTACTTTGAGACATTTAAAATGACAAAATAAAGCTGGACATGCCCTTAACTTGTGTCATAAACCTCTGACAATGTGTCTTAGACAGTTGAAATAGGGCCCCTAGGATTGTCACATGTAAAGCAATTCTATAAAGAATGACAGCAGTATGATAGTCATTATTGCTGTAATTATTATTGCTCATTGATAGTCATTATTGTATTGTATTATTGCTAACTTCTTAAGATTAAAATCTTTGGCCAGTGTCAAGTTATATGGGTTTTACATCGGACTGCCTAAACTTGAAAAAGGCTTGAAAGTGTGTACAGATGACGCCTTGG
>JAPZDV010000026.1:605068-634893 GCA_029814665.1 Acanthurus lineatus
TGTTAATGACTGCTATTGATATTAACTAAAATTATATTTACAAAAGAAAATACTACAAAATTTGAGAAGAAAAAAAATTCTCCTTTTACTTAAATCTATTTTGACTTAACAGCCAGTGTTGCAGAAGAATTCACACATGACCTTAATAATTCTCTTTGTTGTTTTTTCGGCTCAGAGAGAACAGGCTTTATACAGGAGCTACAAGTAGAGCTGAAGTTTACACTGGGTTTCCTCTTGCAGATTTTTCGATCTTTCATTTCGCTTTATCTTACATATAGGCTTTACCCTCTACTGGAATCAATAATATACTCCCCTCCAAGGGTGAACGTGCATTTGCCCAATGATGATTTGCATAGCTGCTCAATAAGGGGTGGTCACTAATCAAATGCATCCAGCTTCCAGTAAAAATGCCACCGCTACATGCAATCCTTTTTCCTTAAGACTACATAAAATTTGCCCACTGACCTGTGCGTTTCTCCAAAGATGGACCCACCACTCCAAGAGGCACGCCACCCATATTATGCCCCAGCTTTACTCAAATAAATGACGGGGGTATATCACCCTTAACCATGTCCTTCTAATGGTTCATTATTGGCTGCAGTGCAATCTCTTCCACAGACTTGACTGGTGTTGCTCAGTGTTTGATTTTTTTTATTGTTTGTAAATATCACTTTTTTCTTTCTTTTTTTGCTAGTTTTGTTTCATTACTTCTGCTTTACATGTTCAAAAAAAAGATTTCAGATCAAAATCAAATCAAATCAGAGGTTCCCTTGTTAAACCTTGTAGAACTTGATGACTAACTTTGGCATGTACCAAGGATTTATCACCAACATTTACCAGCTGAAAATGATCTGATAAATACTTAAAGCAGTTAAACAAATGGTCCACTCTCCGTGGTAGAAGAGATGGTGTCAAATCCAGCACCAAGATCTGACAAGACTCGTAAAAAAGACAAATCCTTTTTCTGATGCCAGTAGAGGGGCATTTGTAACTTTAACCAATGCTGTCTCTGTGCTGTGGTTTACCCTAAATTCTTTGAAAGTTCTTCATATTAGCTATTGTCAAACAAGTGGTCCATTGCTTTGGCAAGGATCTTGAAGAGAAAAATAGGTCTATTTTAGGTTGGACTCCAGAATAAAAAGTTGGCTTTTTAAGAAGAGAAGAGGTTTAAAAAGAGCACTTTAGTACAAACCCTATTGATTGAAATGGTTTAGTCATATCTCCTTAGGAAGTGCTGAGGAAAAAAAAAAACTTCTTTAAGCAGTCCAGTTGGGATGGGATTTAAAAGAATGGTCAATGTTTGGATGAAGAAAAAATATAAACTTATGTGTGGTTTCGCAGCTGCTTGTAAGGTTACTATGTTTGAGGACATATATAGTAGCAGTTGAAGGCATTAGATAATAAATTTTGTCTCCAAAATTGTAATTTCATCATTAATGAAGCTAATAGAGGCTTTTCTACTAAAAGAATGAAGAAGCACACATTTAGTTAAGCCAAGACTTTCTGTCAGTCTGGCTAGAGTGCTCAGTTAAATTAATATTAGTATGACTGGGAGCCATAGCTTTTTTGGTGTAACATAATATTCATGACACTGCCATTTTTAAGTAAGTAACAAAAAAAATCAAGAATAAGATAAGATATCTACTTAAATTTTATCATTTTTTCCAGCAATGTATAAACTCAAAGAAATTTCTGACTGTGTTTAGAAAAGAGTGAGTTTCTATACATATCTATCTATCTATCTATCTATCTATCTATCTATCTATCTATCTATCTATCTATCTATCTATCTATCTATCTATCTAAACAAATACATAACTCATTTAAATCCTTTCACATAATGAAACAAAGGAATGACAGAATAGCAGATTTTGTTCAGTTTTCCCACTTAGGATGTCCTGGCTGGTACTAGGCAAAACAGAACTAATAGAAAATATTCTGGGGGGTTATGGAAAGATCAAGCTTTGGGTGTTTTGGGAGTTTTTTTTTGTTGAATATGCTCATTACATTTTGCTAATTACAACTTTATTTAGTCAGTTTTAAGGCCAACACTTATTACTGAGGTCCAAGAATGTAAAAAAAATGCACTTTGTAAAGATCCCTCTGTCTTTTTTCCATAATGTCTTGAGACTTCTGGGGAATACTTTCCTTTACATGCTACAATGTTCTATAAGTAACATCGCATCGACAGTGCTTACCGTATGCGTATTAATGAGGCAGTGCTTACGGGCATGATGAAGAGGATCATGGACAAAATCAATATTGATAAAGTTAAGAAGGCTTCCAACTTCTCATCAGACATTTACTCTGTGGGCGTAAACATCTCTACAGGCTGCAGCCTTAGCCCTGCAGCCTGCACTGGCTTCAGTTACTGGGACAACTAATAGGCCACTACCTTGACACATTGTATTATGATTGATTGGGATACATTCTGTGCTGTGATATCATATTTACTAAGATGATGAGCTCCTCCTCCAAATCTTCTCTAGTCTAGTCTTCTCTCTTGCTCATCCAATGTACCTGCCTTCCTTCTTCCATGTCCAGTGAATCCAGACACTCTTATTAAGGCTGAACTCCTCCAAAGGACCTGCATCTTCCCTCCCTTGTTTTCACCTTGCCCTAATCTACTCCCACAGCCTCCCTGTATTTGCCCAATTTCACCAACCTGAGTTTCTGAGTTCCACCATTGGCGCATAGAGCCCTTCTCTGGGGATCCCAAAGCAATAATACAGCGTTAGAGGCAAAGGCAATAATCAAATCTAATGCACTCACTGATCTGACTTTCCTAACCCCGCTTATTCCTTAATTTATTAGACATGGGAGAGAGGAGAGATTGAGAAAGTCAGTGTGTGTTTGGTTCCAGAAATGCTTTCAGAAGATATATTGTTTATTGCTTTGGGTTTTTACCTTGCATAAGGCCCTTGATCTGTTTTCCAGAAAGTAACACTTTGAGAATCTTTATAGAGAGTACATTTTGTTTCTGCCTTGGCTTTTGGTATTGGATTAAGCTTTAGTGGCGAAGGCAGCTTTCATAGTTTTATTAAAAAAATGCAGTAAGGAGTAATTAAAAACCATCAACTACATGACCTACATGACATGACAAATTTAATGTTAAAAATCTGTGAATGTTACGTCTGTACCTGTTACGTTTATTAACAGTGACCCAAGAAAACTGAGGGAGTAGAAGCATACTTGACTTTTACACAGCAGACAGTTTTACATGTCAGAGCAAAGACTCTTTATAATGGGAATAATGCTGTCATAGGCAATGCATCCCCTGTAAAATTAGACTTGGATTAAAATCTCTGTCAGAGCATTAACTGAATAAATTAAATTGAGAGCTGCTGTTTGCTGGTTTTGGAGAGTCATAGAGAGTAATTGCAAAAAAGGCCTAATATCAGAGTTTTCATTTAGCTCTTTTAGGAGTAAGAGTTTTGTGGGTATAAAGAATATTTCTCTTTTGAGTAACAGATGATTAGTATCTCCCCCATGACAGGGATGATTGTTGTTTGTTGCTCAAATATTTTGTGAAAACCCTGTATAAAATGCTTTTCCACCACAGGGTGTCTGAGGTCTGTATTATTGAGGAAGTTCAATATATCAATTCCTTTTTGTTAGCTGGCTTCACTAACCATAACAAACCTAACCCAGCTAAGCAGTCACATGAAGGTGGTTATAAACTCAGCAGATCAACCCAGGTTTCCAAATCTTGACACGAGCGTGCTAACAAAAAAGGGGTGGTGTTTGCGGCATATGACCAATCACAAACATGGAGAAGTTGACTTGTAGCAGATCATCAGCATGTTCTACGAATGGGAGCAGGGAGGAGCAAATACAACATTGAATAAATTCATACAAAAATAAAAGACATATTTGAGCCTGAAAGCAAAACAGTTTCAACTACAAGATGCAGGGGAATCAGCTGGCAAAATCACAGAATGTGTGGCTGCATAAGATTTAAAGGGGCTGTATTATACTCATCTTCAGGACTTTTAATGGGATCTTGAACTCCAGAGGAGCATCTCTGCACTGTTCAAAAAACTCTGTGCTTATCTTGCATGGGCCCTCTGTCCAGTCACGCTTTTCAGCCTCCCTCTGAAATGGTGTTTTAGCTTCCTCCTCCCTCTATTCCCCCCTTGCCAAGCCCAATTTGTTTTTATTGTTTGCCCTCCGGAAACCTTCCAGGGGGCAGCACCCAGCACTCCTGAGCACCGCCCCCATCTCTTTCAGTCATGGAAGTTCTGTTAGAAAACAGTAAACACACAAGATAATATTTTTTGTCATTGTGGTTTTGAAATGTCAACCCTAATAATCCAACCTTACGTTCTGGACCCTGAATCCGACCCTGAAAGCGAGACTTCACAGTGTGAGCCACTGTCGCAACAAAGACTGCTGCAAGACATCTATGAATGGCTCAATGCTCAGTGCCAGCCCACCACATAATGGTTGATGTCATCTTTTCTGTTTAGTCCTTTTTACAAAGTTTCCAAAATTTCCATGTTACTAGGTGCACATATTAAAAAGTTCTGACCAAAGTGGAAAATGTCTACTGTCAAGAAATATCAATAGTAACGTAAATAATAAAACATCTTACCTTCTGATTGTAAGTAACTATGTAGTATCTCCTTGTATCGCCATACTGCTTTCCAACAAGGTGTACATACATTTATTGAGAAAACTGTAGTTTGACTGGCTTTTTGTTTGAATGTAACTACTATGGGTCTTCTAGAAACTGTAGTTCAGTACTTTTTACTTGAAAAGTTTTGTTGTAAAGATAAGCACAGAACATCTCTCCTGCACTGTCTCTGGGGATTTTACCAGTTAATGCTGTTGGCAATACTATTTCAGATTCATCAGTGGACAAGTATCAACTCGACAGTTTCAGTAGCATGCTGGCTGTATCTTTTGCATAAAGTATTCTGAATTTATGAACAAATAAATATATATTTCAGTTAGAATTTACATGTTTAACCTAGTAGAATGTAATGTCTTTGTTTCTAGAACTTGAAAATGAAATTTCACCAGTATAACTTTAAGCATTATAACAACTAGAATATCCGTATAATCGATCCTTTCACACAAAATAATGAGAGTATGGAAAAGGCTTTGTTATTCATGACTGCATCTGCAAATATTCAAAATCTGGTTTACTTTTTTCACAAAAGGACGCAAGAAAAACGACTTAAGAACTCTTAAAAAGAGAGAGGAGGGAGAGTAAGTTTTTATCCTCTTATAAAAGTTGTGCTAATGCAGAAAATCTAAATTTTTACTCCATCAGTACAAACACATGATCCTTAATTTCAAAACAATATTTCCCTCACATCTATCAAAAAAAAGAAATAGTTTATTTTCAAAATAAAGTGCACACTATAATAATAACACAAAATAATAAATAAATAAATACATTTTTAAAATGTGGTATCAAAAGTGAGTTTTTCCAACAGAGGCAGAAGTTGTTCCTTTGTTTACAAGTTAATCAGTCACCTGAGTCAGAGACATCTTCACAAGAAAGAAAAACTGATTATTTTGTGAAGTAATGACATTTTCTATCTCTCCTTAGATGCTTCGGGTATCTTGTATACTGTAGCTTTGTAAGCTGATATTGGGATATCTTGGGAGAAAAAGTGAATTTGATCATCCCGTCTTTTGTTGTGTGCCAGATACAGCAGAAGTTTCCTGATCCTGGTGACCACTACGTTGGGTTTCAGCTATCCCTTTACTAAATCTGGAGACAATAACATTCTACTTTGGCAGCCTGTCAAATAAAGCGCAGAGGTCTTCTGGGATGGGGATTTCTTTGAGTCCCTCTGTGTACCTTCCAGGGTCCACAAAAACTTCCTTAACCACTCACCTCATCAAATGAGTCACATATTCTGAAAAATTTAACATTTATATAGTTAGTTTTTTATTGTTACTCTTATTTATTGTGTTTCACAAAATGTAACATTGGTTCCTTGGTGAGGTTTTTTTCTTTTTTTACTTGAATATCTATAATAAACATCTTGTTTGTAACTTACTGAATGTAGCCTTAGTCTTAATAGGCTTTGCTGTGCATTGGCCTCTCTTGGACTTGGGAAATATGACCTTGTACACAGTTTTCCTTCTGAGGTTTTGGCCTGTTGCTGCATTGTGTTCTCATTGTAGTAAAGCAAAATACAGCCTGAGATTCAAAAAAAGGGACAAAAACTAGAACAATATACAAGCCTGAATTTGTATTTCTGAGCATAAATCAACAGACACATTAAAAGGCTGAAGAACAAGGCTTTTCTGTTGTACATGTAGACCAACAGATGCCAAATGATGTTGTGTTTTTTTTCAAGAATTTGTTACCTGTACAACAGTCCAATGTACAGGAAAACAACATTCTTTAGGGCAAACTGTAGAATTACACTGTGGAATGCCTCAAGTGATTGTTGAAAAGTTTCTCTACTTCGTAAAAAGCCACAGAACCTAAAATAACAAACAGAGAAAACTGTATCAGGTACCCAACTGTTGTGGAATTTCTGTCAGAGTATCTTGTTGGCTTTTAAAAGCATTTGTCGAACATTTTGCCCACGCTGGAGCCTCCTCATCTGTGTCCATGTCAGACACGTGTGTCTTCATTGCACTCATGACACAGGCTACCAGTTTTTTTCAGGAAAGACATGGATAACTCTGATTCCCCACTCTGTTTGGGCTGAGACGACTCTCTGATGTAAGCTCCTTCTACACAGTTTACCAAGGTACCTCCTTGTATGGTCCCCAGCAGCTGATGCTGCTTTTGTTTGGCTGAAGTGTTTGTTTTCCTCTGCACTGTAAAGGAATTTCTCTCTCTAGGTCTCTCCTCCCTTAGAGAATGTAACCCCCTCAGGCCTTGTCACCCCTTAACATCTCTCAGTCTACCACTATATTCCTTTGCACTTAAACTGTGCAAAGTTGATGCCTAGGTCTCAAACTCCCCTTGTTGTAATCAATATTTTCCCTTACAATTGTTTGTGCAGGTTCTCTTTACTCCCACTGTAGCAACCAAGGTGGAGGGCTTGGTTCTCCCTGATAGCAAGTGGGCAAAAGGATAACTGACAACGCCAGCAGACCTTACACACAGGACAGCCCCAGACTGGTGGTGGCAATACTCATAATCACCTATTGATGTTGCTAATACTGATACCCGGACATCATGTTCTACTATAAAAGCCTCTGCATAAGACATATGTCATCTCCTGACTTCTTCATTCCTCCAGCTGATCTTTGACCAGATTTTCCATAATAATGTTATTGTCTGAAGCCACCTAAGGGCATAAACTAACAAATACATTCAGAGAAGGACAGCATTTGCAATTATTGAGAAACTGAAACTATCAACATTGAAAATACAGAGAAAATTTACTGCCAGTTAGTTTCAGCTGCCCAGGTTCACTGTGAGAAAACGTTGACCAGTTCAGTGTAGTAGCAGCATAAACAGTTATAAGTGGTTGTCTTATAAATGTGTTCCCTGTTATTCACTTTATGAGTATGTCAGCTGTCAAAATTTAAAATATTTGTCTAATACATTGTACTAGTTAAAATGAAGCAGGATGCTCATCAAGCCAAAGATTTCATTTTCACAGCCAAACACAGAAATGGCATTGGCCATGACTCATACCTCTCGATGTCTGTGCTTTAATCAGTTCTCATACATACCGAAAGCATGCCAGTATGGGGCCCCTTGCAACAGCAGCAGGGCTAAAGAGAGGATACAGGTGACCACTCAAACGTGTTTTTTATCTCAACAAATCATTCTTTTTTCTTCACCTGCAAGAAAAAAAAAAGTAAGAAATGTCATTTGTGAGGGCCATAGCAAAGTTAGAAATGCCCAAGTCTGCTAAATTATGTTGCAAGCTTATGTTTTTGTTTGTGTGTGTGTGTGGTCAATGACAGGTAATCATTTTCACTTGAATGTGAGATTGAAAAGATTGAAACTATATAATCAACAGCAGCCTCCACACCGCAACAGCACATGCAAGTACTTACGTTTCTTCCTAACACAGGCATGCTTTAACATTTTATTTACCTATGCAAATAGCTTTTAATCAGAGTCCATGTTGCACTGTTACATCATAGTCCTTATTTTGTGTTTTTCTTTTCCAAATACTCTATATTTAATATTAGGATTTTTGTACTGCATAAAAAATACAGGGTACTAGGGTAATTTACATACTGTGGGTGGTAAAATATTAGTTATAAATCCCTCTTTTCCAGCAGCACAAGCCAGCATAAATGTTTGGCAGATAATCTGACAACTCTGTGTCTTTCCAGTTGGACATCACCACATTGGCAGAGGTTGGCTCAGTGTTTAACACTTAAAGCCAAAGCTAGAAGGTTCAATTCTCGGCTGGAGCGGGCCTTTCCTAATGGAGTTTCAAGTTCACTCCATGCTTGTGTGGGTTTCTTTCCAGATGCTCCAGTTTCCTCCACCATCAAAGGTTTACACGTATAGTTGAATCCCCTGTCAGTGCCCTGACCACAGGACCAGCTTAAAGTCAAAGTTTGTCCATGAGTGTTGTGGTTTCCCACCACTGCTCAAAGATATGTTAAATGCAGATAACCAAGTTCTTTATGTTATATTGAGAACAACTATACGCAACTAATAAAAAATTTATTTTTTTCTTATATCTCCTTAGGCCTTTGTTACATATTAGAGATGAGCCTTGGGTGGTTTTAGTCCTTTTTTAGATTAAATAAAAAAACATAAAAGGGAAGAAGGTAGACAGACTGTCAGGACCACATAGTCATAAAGCCATATCAGCTTTTTTTTATTTCAGGTTTCCCGGATCAGGCAATGTGCAATAGTTGTTTGTTTGGTTGAGAAGATACTACATTGAACCCAGAGCTCCACCACTAACCACCACCAATGCCAACAACTATTAGTAATACATAAAATCTGACACATTGCCAAACAGAGTTCTCTTTTTAAATTTGTTTGAATGAGCTCCTGTTTACCTACTCTCTTCAGTTTTTTCACTTTTTCACAAAAAGCGGTTATGTCATGACTTCTGAGATTGACAACATCATTCATCTCACATACTTTAATCAAATCCTTAATGAACCGGCTGTTTATTTTATCATTTTCCCTCTTCTATTTTTTCACATCCAGTAATTTAATTGACAAAAGAGACATTTTTCAATTAAAATGTCCTTTTCTGGCATAAATTTATATGCCTGTGAAGGACCTTCACCTTTCATTCTTTTCCCTTAAATTATCTGAAATACTCTTTCATGCATTTTTTTTTTCACAGATGCATGCAAAGCTGAGGTCTAAAGTAAAGGCTCATAAGAAGGTAAGTTAGTCCCTGCTCAGTGACTTGTGGTTAAACCTGATTGTAAAGGCCAGAATTTTTTAAAGCCTCCCATCTTCAGCCAAATTTGAAAAGAAAAACAGAGAAGCTTCAGTTGAAGGGTCCCTTTACTTTCTGGTTCTAGTGCTAATGTAAGTTACTGCATTTGAATAAACTGCAGTCTGCTATTGATCCTTGAGCTGGGCCAGTGGAAGTGCATTGCAGTAATCCAGTCTGCATAAGACATAAGCATGCATAAGCTTCTCTGTGTTCGACAGAACAGACTATAGTTTGACCTTTGCAGTATCGTCTGAACTGATAAAAGGTTTTAGTCAAAATATAGAAATGTGCTTAGAAGTTCATGTCACAGGGTAAATTCACTCTGAGCTCTTCACCTGATCATGGCAGACACATAAGACTTCGGCAATGACAGGGCTTGATTGTACCTTGCAGTTTTCCCTGCTTTTGTAGATGCAATCTGTGTGTATTCAGCTTTTGAATTAGTGAGACAGATATTCATAATGCAGCAGGATTCCTCTACAAGTCAGGGAGATTACATAGGAAGATTTTAGAAGAAAGATTTCAGTCATCACCATGCTCTGAAATAATAAATATTTTTTCTTTTTGTATCTAACTCAATTATTATTAAATAGAAACAGAAATATTAATTTTTTGTTCATAGTAACAAGATTTTGTAATGCCACAGTCTAACGCCACTTCAGAAAATTGTTAAAACTCAAACCTATACCACAAAAAGTGTTATAGAAGCGGGTAGAATAGAGGAGCTTAGCAGGGTACCGCTGTCACATTTCAGTTTTGTTTGCTTGTTTTATTTTTGTTTTTTTTATTTTATTTTTGTTTTGTTTTTTGATGCAGACCATGCACAAGTTATCTATTGAGCCACAGATGGGCATATAGCTATTCTTCATCTGCAGTCATTGCACAGGACATTTTTTTTCAAACATGGCAAAACAATGTAAACATTTAAAAGCAGTACAAAAGAAAAGATTACAAACAGTACATCACATAAAACACCAGCACTGCACCACAACACATTATGCACTACAATGCATGGTCTTCATGGTGGAAAAGGTTGGTGGCATACAAAGGATTAGTTGGCTTGTCTTGAGCCATGTTGTTTTAAACATTTGTGGATTCTCCTGGATTCTCTGATATTGAGTTCTGTTTATCTGCAGCTGTAACTTAAATGCTGATTGACTGAATTTAGCCATGCAGTCACCTCTTATGGTTGCCCAGTGCTCATCAGCATTATCTCTGCTAGTTGACATGTAACAGAAAAATGTGTCTTCTAACAAAACTGTACTATTATTCAAAACTCAATCAAAAATTTTCAGCGATTTTTTGCAGAACATAATGCTTTTAGATACACCTTCATCTGCCCAGAAAAAGCTTACAAAAAAACAAGATAAGTACAGGAAAATCAAGGGGTGAATAAAGAGTTCAGCAAATTCATTCAGCAAGTGTTATGGTCTTGATCAAAAGAGCCAGGATCCAGATGCAGAATTGTGAAAAAAGAGAATTTATCTAAACACAAAAAAACATCAAAAAACCACCTTGCGGGGAAATAACAAAAAGCACAAACCCAAAATCACCACGAGGGGGTAAAAAACTCTAGTACAAGAAATGAAATTGTCCAGGAGAAAAAACACTCGCTAGAAAACTAAATTCAAAAAGAGTAAACACCGTCAATATAAGCACGCGTAACAAGAGGCATGGAGATCTATTCGAAAGCAACGACACAGTCATGGGAACGAAAATCGTTTGGCACAGGAGAGTGTGTGGAGCAGGCTTAAGAAGCCGGCTGATTGCAGATCGCGTGCAGGTGAGGTTGATGAGCCTTGCTCCTGAGTAGATCTTGATAATTCTTGATAATATTTATTGCCTCTCTTTTATCTGTGTCATGTTAAGGGACATTTCATTCACAGGTTTGCTGATGTAAGGAATAAGACAATACTGAGATAACCAGGCTTTGTTCCACTACTTTGTTCAACCACTAGTGATTTTGGAAGAGTATTCTCGTTGCTCTATGCTAACACAGTAAAATATCAAGCAGTGTCTAAGACAGACACAGTGTTTTCTGTTGGGAAGCTCTCAGAAACAACTGAAAGTCAGCCCAACATTTACTCATGTCTCTTGCTTGGTCACCGTCTTTTTTTTTGTCTTAGTTTCTTTCATTTTTGTCTTAGCCTCCCCTATGAATGTCCACTTTGCCTCTGCATCTGCCATGATGCCAACCGAAAATACTACGCCCTGTACAGTTGCAGTTTGGCGAGGCTTTGGTTCTGTTATTCATTTTGACCTGCTTTTCATCAGTATTCTTCATTTGATCCACTTCAGCACCACATGTTAAAACGTATTGGTGTTATCACAAACAGTGAGCTTAAAACAGTCAGCTAACACCACAGATCTGTGAATCACCATGAGTTGAGCAGCCAGAGAACATCAGAGTAAGTTATGAACACATTAATCCATGAAATATGACCCAGTTTCTCCAATCTAGTAATAGAATGTTGGTTGGTGCATGTGACGAAATGCTGAAAGCATTTGATACTGTGGTTCTCCCAGCTCAATGAAGTTAATTAGTGCAGCAACTGGTGATTGTAGCACGATTTTAGCATTGTAGCACGTGATTGTCGCTGACACAGCCACTATATTACAAGTCAGTTAGATAGAGTGCACTATCTAACCTAAACTCATACTTTCAAAATCATTTTGATGGTACACTGAGTATTTGGGGCAGCAGGATGGTGAATATGGGATTGGGTCAAATAAACTGTGTTTTTTTATGTTAAAGAATGTGTTCCCATCAGTGGTGGAAGAAGTACTTAAATACTTGACTCAAGCAGTAATACAAAAAAAGAGACAAAAAAATGTACTCTAGTAAAAGTACAGCATTAACCTATTACATGCAATAATTACCTCTAGAACTTAACATGAAGTTTTGTGTGAGGACTAACTAATCATTCAATTTATTTCTCCACACAGTTGGGCCTGACTTCTTAGTTTACAGGATGAGAATAATAATTCTTGGCTTGAGCAGTTCAGTACATTGAATCACATACATTTCAATTCTATTTTGTCATTAACTACCTCTAACCTTATACTTGCAAAGTACTGTGTATATTACTTTAAAGTGGGTCATTTATGAAAAATATTTTCATTTCTTGACACTGTTTTTTCAAAACCTTGACCTGAGCATTGGCCCTTTGGAGCCATCTCTCATCTCCTCTCCTAGCTTTTTCATGAACTTTACATACTAATATCACTGCCAGAATTTCACGCTTAACTTCTTTTTCAGGTTTTATTAATCCAGTCTGGCTGTTTTTCGAAAAGAAAATCTGTCTCTTTGTACTGAATAGTCTTTCACTGCCTGCTGAGGCTGGTCAGGGAGTGTATAGCCTCAGCAACAAGTTGCACACTGCATGGACTCACTTGGAATCATCCATGTGAGTAGCTGTGCAGATAACAGTTACCATTAATACCAAATAGAGCAAACATAATTCATCCAACTATTTTAGCAATAAACATGAATGTTGAGACCAGGTTCTACTAGAACTTTATCTTCCTTTTTGTCATTACTTCCTGTTTCCCCTCTGCTGAACTTCTTTCTCAAGATGCATCCATTGTTTTTATTATGCCATAAACCCTGAAGGTTTTGTTGAAACTGTGTAACAGGGTAAGAAATTTCATGTTTTGTGTGTTGTGACATGATTTTATCCAACAGGTTTTCACTAATTCTGCATGCTTCTTTTGACGATAACTTGTTTAATTGATTAATTTGATCTATAAAAATTACATTTAGCTCCTGGTACTACCTCGTTGCTGTTCTTATTACTTTTTGGACACCTCATTTGTTTTAATGTGTGTGTGTGTGTGTTTGCAACACTGTGAAACTTTGAACAGTAAAGTCATGACCCACAGAGAGCAATACCTCTTCCTCTGATTACGGATGAACAAAAGGTATGGCATGTCCACAAATAATTGGCAAGCCTAAGTCTCTGATAGATCAAGAGTGAAGAGGCAGCACGCGGATATCTATCTATTAATATATCTATCTATATATGTCTGCGTGTGTATATGTGTATACACACATTTAAGCATTTCACAGTGAGATGTGGTCAGATGGATTTATATACTTGAGAAAGAAAGTACAGCTTAGATCTATAGATGAAAATATTAAAATTGTCTGTGTCAGGGTTGGATTTGTTTAGTTGAGGTTGAACAACAGTCGGTCTATGACCATGACCATGAACACTTGTTAAAAACGACTAAAATTTCTAAAGATAAGAAAACAGAAACTTCTTTTAAAAATCTTTTGGGAAAAGCATGTAAAGAAGAGGAGGAAGATTCTGTCAATTTCAGTAACTGACTGGGAACCTGGGTTAAACAATGTAAAAAACTGATATAACTGTAAAATGAAAACAGATGGTAGAATTTGGGCTCTGGTGTTAACAATTTTAACAACAGAAATGGAACAAAAAAACTCATGAGAAAGACAGTAGTGCCTGTGGGTTCAAGTAAACAAACATAGCAACAGTGAACAACCAAGTAAATGGAGACGACTCTGTCAGTTGATAAAGACATAGTGATTCTTTTGCTGAGCAGCACAGTCATGTACTAGAACAATGAAGTGCATTCAGCACACTTGGTACAAAAAAAACCAAAAAAAACCTGCACCTATTGCTCTGTCACCTGGGAGGCAAGTATATCTGATCAAACTGAAAAAGAACAAACTCCTCCAAGAATGGATGGTCTGAACGGACAATATGATCTGGGCCTTCTTCCTAGAGTCATTGTGCATGACAGGGTTGTTATCCCCGTCTGGTGAGAACAGAGTTAAGTAATTCTTTCTTCTCTCCTTCACCACAAGAGCACCCTACTGCAGTATGTCCAGAAGACAGGATTGCCACTGGAGGACATCAATAACATCAACACAGTGCAATGATCAAAAGCTAGTGTGAGTTGTGTGCATGTCGGTACCAAGGTACTTACATGGTGCAATAATCAGGTCTCGGCAGAGCCGGAGTAGGAACAGGATGTCTCATAGGACGCAGTAAAACTAACCAACATGGGTCCAACAAGTGGATTTGCTGAGAGAGCAGCCTCTGTGAGCTTCAGTTTGTTGATTTGAGCTTGTCATTAAGCAACTATCTGCTTTTTTCTGTTGCAATTGTTATCTTCCAAGGCTAAAAACAAACAAACAATGCTAACGGACCAGCTATGTTAAACTCAGCAGGCTATCCAAACCATTGCATAAAATTAAGGATCTGGGCACAAGATTATTAAAAACTCACTTTGATTAAAATATCATAGGTAAAAAAGCCAGGACTTCAAATGTGTAAAAAAAATAAATAAAAAGGACAAAAATGATGAATTATATAGAGTTCTGACAGAGTTCCAGATATGCACACTACACCTTAAAATTAACAACCTAGAAGGGCTTTATCAAAATGTTAATTCTGTCATTCTGCAATACCATCTAATTTTAAACCTTTTCCCTGCTAAAGGAGCACTTTGCTTAAGAACCCTTTAACCACATACACTGAGAAAAATGATTTTGTGGTGTAGTAGTATTTACTAGGTTAACTGTCACAATTTTCTAATTGCAAGTATCAGTGAGAACTCGAAGCATTCAAGTACAACTAAATATGTCATTCATGTAATTAATAAATTGTGTGGGAAGAGTAAGTTTTATTATGTATTTTCACGTAATATTCAAAGGTTTCATAGTCATTGCACATGAACCTAGAAATTCAAAGTAAGTTTTACTAGTGTTGCGTGATTGCGTGTTTTGAATCCGCGCATGCGCTTCATTGTCCGCCAAAACACAAGAGGACGAGGACGGTGGTAAAGTTTAATGGAGGCAGGAGCGGCTAAATCATCTTGAAGGTATGTCGTTCACAGTTTTTCTTGCATGTACAGGGGTGATCGCGGTAATTTGAACACTGTACAATTAGCGCGATTTAGCGCATATAGCTTTTATTAGCGGTCCAGCGCGACCTGTCCTTGCGAAAATGCGGAAGTGGGGAGTTTGCCCCTTGGTGTAAACTGGGACTGACAGAGTACACAATCGTTACACATAGACGTGGGGAAGGGTGAGAAAAAAACGTTTCAAATGTCTGCTGCGTCTCTAGGTCGGCTTGGAGAGGCTGCGAACTTCACAGCAGAAATGGTTCCGATTCTGTATGAAAGATGTGTCTTTTTTTAGATCAGAGCCATATTTTAAAATATTTGACAGCATATCATCAAAAATACACTGGTTTGACAGTGGTACAGTTTATTTTGGTTACATGATTCTGTAGTTTTAATGCAGTATTTCTTGTAGTATTGTGTAGTTTTAATGTATTGTTTTGTCTTTGTGTTTTGTCCTTAAGCCCAAAGCAACAACTTTCTGCAGTTGACACAGTTCCCTCTCAGGCAGCAACTACAGCGAGCTCTATCACAAGCAAAGCCACATGGCTATTCAGGTAAACAAAAAATATTGTGTAGTGCTTCGCACTTCATAAGTTGTAAGAGGTTTACCATCATCAAAGAATGTATATTTTGAATTTTGAAGTTATGTAAAATGTAAAATATAAAATGTAATGTAATGTAAGATGAAATTTCTGTCATCATCGAATCACCCCAATGCTGATAGAAGGACTGAGGTTTTGTCAACATTCATGCTCTTCTGGGAGTTTGCAGAGATGTTTGTTTCTCACAAAACTGCAGTGAACGGCAACTTGGCCTCATACATCCAAAAAACATGTCATGAACCAAAAAACTGTCTCCATACTGCTCATCTGAAGTAATCCAAGTGTCCTGCAGCTTACACATTCCTAGATGTTTTCAAAAACATCATAAAATTGTGTTTTGACTTTGTTTGCTGTATTTGATGTATTTTTGGACATTTGAAGCTAAGATACCGCTCACTGCAGTTAAGTGGAAAAAACATCTCTAAAACTCACAGAAGAACACGGATATTAACATAACTTCACCAATCCTATTAACAAAGGGGTGAGTAAATAATAACAAAAATTCCATCTTAGGGTGAACTATACCTTGTTGTTGTCATGCCATGCAAGCTTGTTGGAAAATGTTTTATTGAAAAAAATATTTTTTCACTTGAGAAAAATAAAGGTGTTGTTAACCAGTTGCTTTATTTTTTAAAGTCATTGTTACAATAAACAAAAACATTAAGAACAAATTTAGGCAATTTAAACTGCAGAAAAAATATGTAAAATGTTGTGTAAATGTTACTTTAATATAGTCCATAAATAAAATTTAGAAAAAGCATTTAAAAATTACCTTGAAAAGCCATTGATTTTAGGGAAGATTTTTCAGTTTAAAGTAGTCAGAATCTAAGCAAAACTTACAAAGAAGGAGAGATTAAACTTCAGTGACCATATCAATAATCATCAGTAAATTACCTAAGGTCTGCTTGTAAAAGAAACTTATATCTGCAAGTACAGTTTACTTTATGATCGCCCTTGTGGAATATACTTACAATTTCTAAGTGCAAAATCTTTCCTTGGTTTTTTCAAGTAAATATCACTCCAATTTTTTTTTCAGTGTAGGTAGTAACATGACTAAATATATCTAAAGGCGTTTCAGTAGTGGCTTCTCTTGTATAAATTTCGTTTTGTGTTTTATCACTAGTGAGTATTGCTGCCAATGCTGGTGCACTTTCTTTTATTGAAGGAGAGTCAAACATCACCTGTATACTCTGATTGGTTCAATAGACCAGTTCCCCTCTCACTATTGATTACTTTTAAAGATAAGCATGTATAAAAGGAATAAAATGGCAATGAAACTGTGATGTGAAATGCAACACAGTACTGCACCTGGCAATTATTGCTGTTTAGACTTAGATAGTTAAAAGTCAGAAATACCAATAAATCTCCTTAATCTCAGTGCAGATAGATGAAAAATTTGGTCAAGTCCAGTAACAAAGCACTTGTACAAAGCAACAACGGAGCTCCAAGTCAGCCTTTAGTTCTAAAATACAGGGAATTGATGAACAAATAACAGGTTCAGAACTGTTTTCACCACAGCTTACATGTGTGACCTTGACACTCCTGAATTTACACAGACTTTGCACCTTAAGAATAATGGGCACACTACTGTCTGCATTTGCAAATGGCAGTGATTCAATATGCACACCACACAGCTGTATTCATAGCATGTATTATTTAACACAGAGATGCAAAGCATAAGGGGATCATGAGAATTAGCTAGAATTGTTAACACTGAATAGAAGTTCATAATTAAATAAGATTTGTTTTTATTTAGCTGGTAGTCTTATTCTTTCTAAATGAAACAATAAAAAATGAGAACAGAGGTGGCTTGTCTTTTAATAAAGGTTCGGTGAGTCATTTTCACATCAATTAATCATCAGAGCATTTCCAATGAGATGAGCAGAATTATATGAGAAGCATAATTGCTGTATACAACTAAAACAATCAGTTAAATGGTTGATGGTTTCTACTAATGTGGAGGCTAAGGAAAGATTTACTCACTGACAGTGCTCTGACAGAAATGACAAAAAACACTAGACAGCTGAACAGTAAAGAAATATTAAAGAAAAATGTGGTCCCTGTTTGGGGATTGGCGCTTAAAATAAAACTGAGGTAGATGTAATTAGTTGCAATACTACTTTGTATTGTTTATTGTCATTAAAAAAGACTTATTGGCAAATTAGAGTAAGATTTATATGTATAGGCTCAAAATGGAGCAATCAAGAACATCAACGACTTAAAGGACATCGGTGTATCCAGGACAGGTACAGAGATATTTTGAACAAGGTGTAGCCATCATGCACATACACTGAGCAGCAACTCCTTTTTTTTAATTTTGTGATTGCATCTGTATAAACTATTTTAAATATTATTAGCTTGGGAATCTAGTAAATGAAGGCTTTTTTAATCCATGAATTCTATCATATGTTTTCAATGTGATCTTTCACCTTTACACCTGCAAACAGGTGTTTATTAGGCCTTCTTGTTGTTCCACTCACAAATGATATTCCACTGAAATTTCTCCAGTAGCTGCTCTTGTGTTGTGAAGCAGCAGAACTAAAGAATTGTTTTTTTGTTGTTGTTGTTGTTTTTTTTTTTTTGCTATTTGGTGCTCCTGTCATTTCTAAATCCAAATTATTTGTAGTCAATTATTGCTGTCACTGACAGCTGCAAATCTTTAATTTGTTTTGATTACATAAA
The DNA here is from genome assembly GCA_029814665.1 of Acanthurus lineatus. Taxonomy (NCBI): domain Eukaryota; kingdom Metazoa; phylum Chordata; class Actinopteri; order Acanthuriformes; family Acanthuridae; genus Acanthurus; species Acanthurus lineatus. Next base: position 623,580 of record JAPZDV010000026.1, read on the forward strand.
AAATGATCACAAACTGCTAGATAGGGCACAAATATCAACCAACTGTTCAACATCAACAAAGGCAAGTAACTGTTTACTTATTGTACAAAAAAGGAGCCAAAAACACACAATTCTGTTTTCATCAAAGGAGCTAAAGGCCAGTTTACACCAAAGATGATTTGGCACTCACAACTGCTTGCAATGGGCCAGTGTGCAACATAATAAAACCTTCATTTCACAACACTGTGAATAATAGTATCACATTACTGTGACAGCATATTGTTTCAACATCAATGATACCACACCTCTGTTTCTCCGGGTTCTTTTTATTGGAGGAGGTGAGGTTGTATGCTGCAGATAACAAACTTTGTGGTGTAACATTAACATGACAGAAGACACTAATGGTGTATTACTTGCTGCAGTAGTACTGCAGAAAAAGTGAAAACACATGCCTAATAGGCTAGAAGGCCGGGAGTTTGGAGCTGTCTTTGGGCACTCCAACAAAGTACTCAGTGCACTTGCCTGATGGTGATGCTATGCTTCTTGGCAACAGGTGAGCTAAAGCTAGGAACTGGCATATTGATTCTGTGGTTACTGATATATCGATACTCACACGCCACTCATTTTGCATCCATTTCCTTAAACATATATCGATATTTACTAATGAATTAAAAAAAGGGGGTGCATGCATCACTTCAAACTATTTTAGATAGCTTACTTCTTTTGCTTTGTGCTGAGACACCCCCATACCTGGCTGCATATTGCACTGGCTCATGTCACATGACAAGAGAAACCCAAGAACATGCTCATAACCACAAACTTCCACATCAAATGTGGGACTCAGCCAGCATGAATGTGAGGGAACATAGAAATGTCGAAGGGGTATGGCAGTCAGAAACAGGAGCACAGTGAGTTGTTACTTCTCACCAGTTGATAAAGTTACTGCAAGATGCACAGTCTGTGGTAAAAGTTTCATACAGCAGCAACACCAGTAACTTATTCAAACATCTCAAGACCACACATCCCAAGAGCCAAAAAGAGCTTGAAGAAAGACAAGAGGCAGAAAAAGGTCCTGCATCACCCGCTGTCCAGCAAAAGACTTTGCAAGAGAGTTTTCAAAAAGGCAAAGTATATCCAGGTACAAACAGCACTATTACTTTTGCCAATGTAGTTTTAAAGGCAATGCATATCCTTTGTGTGTTTTGAATCCTTAAACATGATAATCACAATCTAATTTAAGCACGACACACTACAGAAGAAGAGGATAATTTGACCCAGTTTAATGCCATAAAACATCTCCAATTTATTACTTAAAACAGACAATGGTTTTGGTAATGTTTTCTAAAAAATACCTTCCAAATATTTTTACTAAACTTATTATGAGTGTATTGGTATATATTTTTGAAGTCTAAACACTTGATTAAGCCAGGTATAAAATCCTCATTTTATTATGTGGATTGGTAAAAGACAAAAGCTTCTACAGAGACGATTTCGGTAACTGTGATTTCCACACCATAAAGCTGAAGTTACTGAAGTTGAAATTTCTGGCTCAGAGCAGAAAAAAAGATGAGAAAATGTTAGATAACATCATATAAAAAATATGTTGTACAACTCTTTGGGAATCCACTATTTACAAACAATATATCAAATAGGGCTGCATCATAGGATAAAAACTCATTCTGCAATTATTTTATTTTTATTCATTTTTATTTTTCTAAATATTTTCTGGGGGCTTTTGTGCCTTTATTTTTTTTGATAGGACAGCCGAAGAGGAGGACAGGAAAGGGGGGGGGGGGTGTGTGACAGGCAGCAAAGGGTCGTACAAGGGGTCGCGCTACTGACTGAGCTAAATGGGTGCCCAACAGTTTTATTTTTTATTGAAAAAATGTTAAAATTGAGAAGTTGTGATTTTGGTTTTAATCTATAGCATGTTTTCTTACATCTCGAGAAGATGAATTTCATATTTCATTACTTAATTATGAGACTGTTTTTCACGCATTTTACTTAAAAAATAACTGAAGCCTCATGCATTTCATTTGTAAAATGTATCTTATATACTCATTACAGTTGGATATGTCGCTACCATCTGATTGGCTGTTGAAATAAGTGATGTGTCTTACATTCTAAAATTGGGCTTCGAGTTGAGTTGTAGGTGACATCGTCAGCCCGCTTGAGTCGAGTGAGATGGACCAGTCTACACCGCTGCAACTTTCACTGCAACTGTTTCATTGCGTCACAAGATTTTGGTGTAAACTGGCCGTAAGGTGGAGTGGATGAACAGCTGTGGGTTCCCAGGAATCAACATCACAGAGAATCCGACATTCCACATTTCCACCTTGGTTATCCAGTAAAATAATTAAAGAAAGAAGGAGAGAAAGAAAGAAATTGAGTAAGTAAGTAGGTAAGAAAAAAATATTTAAAGGAAACTTTAGAGTCCACAATTTGTCAGCTTTTACAGAGGAGCACTAAAAAGGATTACAAAATGGCATGGAATGTATATGGACCAGTCCTTGTGCAGCCGTTGCTTGAAACCACTAAAACATTGACAAGCTGCTGAACAGCAGCTACAGTTTGTAGGAGTTAGCAGTTACTTTTACAACTTGAGAGGCTGCCTGTCCACTAGAAAAATAAAGAAAAATATCTAAATACACAAATAAATAAGCAAATGCTGATAGTTGTGTGAGAGCAACTGAAGGACATCAGTGAGAAAACTTGCAGACATTTTCTGTATTAAATTGAAAAAACATTGGGAAAAAAATGAAAACACTGAAAGCTATGTCAAAAATGGAGACTATATAAATGTGTAAGGTATTTGGGCATAAGTATGACTTAGTGCAGCAACCAAGGCCACTTAACCAACTGAGCAGAATGGGCAACTACCCTTGGGCCATGGTCTCCAAAATGAGCATTGTTCACACAATTCATTGTGAACCAATTGTAGCACAAACTTTGATAATCTTCAGTTTTCTATAACAGCTGGTACCCAAATGTGTCAGAATCTAAAAATATGTGTGAAAATAAAGGACAGAAAATCCAGGCCAGTGTGGGAAGAGAGTCTTTTTTTGAGCACTTGAGCACTGTTAAATTAATGTCACTGAAACTCTTATCTTGAGTTGTTTGAGGGCTTTTAATGTGAAACATTTGTACAAGAAAATGTAGACTTGCAAAACAGGCAGGAAGTAAAACAAAGAAAAAATCAGAACAGCAGATCAGTGGGTATGACATGAATCTTTTCCCATTAATCCCACAAAAAATGTCATGTTTATGTTACGATTATGTGTTCATGTCCTTGAAAATGTCAGACCTGGACTATACTGACTTGTATCTGTGCAAAGTTGCCACACATGGCATTCTTAAAGATGGAAATGTCTTTGCACTGTCTTTTAGTCTAAGATTCAAATGTACAAAGCTGTATGTGCTAGATTTGGTATGTCACAAATTCAGGCCGGCAAAACCTGAAAACTTCAGTGCAGACTAGATGTGTCAATTCAGAGAGATAATAGATAGTTGGGTAAAGGCACAATCAAATTGCTGTGTCATCCTCTTCCAAGTTAAGGCTAACAGACTAAAACCCAACATAAACCCAACATAATAAAAGATGGGAGCTTTAATTAGAATAATCATATGTCTGCTTTTGGTGTGCAACAGATTTTCCATTTGAGCTTTGGTCTGACAAAGGCCCAGACATCAATGTCTGGAACTCTCCATGTTTCCAAACCTATTCAGGTTAAAGTTGAAGCTACCTCCTGTTCTGGGTTGTGCAACATTTTCATGGTTAAAAGTAGGAGGGTTTTTTTTTTCTTCACGGCAGCTTGCAATTCAGCTGTCAAGTAGATATCTTGCACTGGTTTTCCCTGCAGAAATCAGTTCCTGCATTTACAGCTAACTAGCTGTCACCTTATTTCAATATCTATTTTATTAGTGGCCACTTTTATTTTAATATGTGTAAACATGGTCCATGTAGTCATGTTTATTGAATGTATAGACTTAGGTTTTGTGCTCTTTATGTGTTTGTGTCAATTGCAGAGGAATTATAGAGAATCTTTGAGTGGCCAAAAAACCTGAAATATGTTATATAATGCAGTCCATGTGTAACCAGAGGTGTTGGCCTTAAATTTATACCAACAATCAAAAACTTGAAAGGATATTGTTTACAATGTAATGTTGCAAGTTTCACATTTAAGAAAGAAGAACCAGCCAGTGTTTCAAACAGTGTATCAAAAGAAAAACTGTCAAATAACTTAGAAAAAAATGATTACCAAAGTTGTATTTTAAACGTAGCAACTATTTATTTTGGCATGTGCCACATGAAATAAAATTTTATACAATTTAATTCACAATTTATTTAATTTATTAATTTTGCCTTATCTATAAAATATATTAACCCTCTTCAACTTATTATTTTTACAGTACACCTAAGGTCCCACTTAAGGAGCTATTTTATTTCACTAAATAAACCTGTGATTTTTTTAGAAAACAAAACATTTAACAATGCTACACTAAAGACTGGCAGCTGTACTTTTCATTTACACTCGATGAGGTATGAGATTTTCAATATCAATTATTTTGATGATTTTCAATGCTGAGTGTTTTTCCATCTGAATACACTACCTATTAATGTTATTTTTTCTAATTACAGTTATTGACCCATTTTATTTTTATTTTATTAATTGCATCAAAAAGTTTACTTTCTGCCAATTTGAGTTTGTAAATGAAAAGCTACATTTCTGCATTTCATACTTTAAACCATTTTTTTTTTAAATATTAAAGTTTTACAAAACATTTAAAAGTAACAAATTCTAATTCTATGTAGATTGTAGGTATTCTAGAATAAATTGTATAATGTTTATAACTTTATTTTTCTTAAAAAAAGATAGTGGTACATTCTGTCCTAGAATGATTGACTGTGTTTGTTGTGTGTTCAGTCTACCATGCACACGACAAGCATGCTGTGTTTTCTATTTCATGTTCAGTCTTTGTCACCCAGCATGAATCCCCTGGCACTCCCCTTACCGCCCACCCCCCTCTGTGTCGTTGTGTATAACTGCAGGCTATGGACAGCCCACTGTGGGGTGTCTCACATTGGTAGCCTGGTGATGTTTGCAGCCCTCTCCACACTGCTGCTGCTTGACCCAGAGACAATAAACTGACCCATATTCCTGTCCCCTCTGTCTGAACAGGTCCCATGTGTAAAACCCTCAACCAAGGCATACAAGCTCACACTTATACTGTGCCTCAGTGAAACAGTGTAGGAGAACAGAATATATCAGCTCAGGATTCTTCTTGAAAAAAATTAGTAGTGTAACATTGTTGCGTAGTAAAAAATATGTCAACTGTGTTGATTTTTTTTTTAATGAAAATAATTGAATTAAAAGTGTTTCTTTGTTTATGCAAATGACATTTAATGATTCAGACCACTGAAATACTGGCACCTACTGCCTCTCTACATGGTGCCTTATTGCCCATTAAATATGTATATATAATAGTTTGTTAGTTACAGAACATTGCTCCTTAAAAAAACAGACAAATAAATAAACAAAAGCATTACATAACAGTTTAAATAATCAATAGCACATGGTCTAATGCATGACTCAATGGCATGGCCACAGTAAAAAATTCAAGTGCATCTTCCAGTTAAAGAGAGAGGCTGAGCAAAATGACATTTTGATCATTTAAATTTCCTGACAAGAGCAGTCAGACACTAATTTTAATTATTGTTCGATGTTCTTCACATTCAAAGAGCTGCATACATAGTCTAGGTTCATGCAATGAAACTATTTGCGATAAAGCATCCATCCTATTGATAATCCTGAACTACTGGACTTCCTCTCCTCTGCAGAATTTCCACTGTTCTGTCAAATTTATAGTTACGGTTTTCAGTTCTTTTGCTTTAATGTGATGATATTTTCTGCATATTACTTTAATCAAAGAAACATTTAATAGCACGTTACTGAAACCAGTAATGAAGTTAGTCATTAAATAAATGCCCTCTTATATTTTCATACAGCTACTACACAAATCACACAACAATTCACCTTGACAGCCTGCACAGCTGACATAATTTAAAAGAGGTATAGGCTATAGGGAACGGTAGAAGTGGAGATAAATGACCAATGCTAGTGTAGGGCCTTAATTTAATTAGTTTTAGTGGATGGCAGGATTGGGTTTTATGCATATACATTCAGATGGCCAGATACATCAGTATTTTGGTTGTTGTAAACCCACTTATCTAATGCACCCTTGAAACAGCAAGAATACTGAACCATTATATTTCAACAGAGTTTTTGTTGGTCAATGGAACATTCACTTTCTGCTGCCTTAAGTGAATCTGACAAAACCTTTTAAGACCAACATAACCATGGATACACAGATAAGTGTGAGTACACTTGCTACTCTTTCACAATTTTTTCGGTGGGTGTGAAAATGACAACTGTATCAGCTGGAAAATTGCAACACTTGCGCTGCACTCAGTGCAGTTTTGTGCCTAGTGTAAGATAAGGCTCAAAATGTAGATTAATCTACTACTGAAAATGATCCCCAGCAAATCCTTTAATTACTCCTATTTAAGTAATGCATAGAACAAGGTCTAACTGTTTTAGTAAAGTTGTTAGCCTTTTTAAAACTAATTTTAAAGATTTCCACTTTCAAATGAAACCAATGGCCTTGATGTGGGATCCAATCACAGGCTAGAGCTAAAAAAAAAAAAGTACTGAAAGACAGACTAACACATTATTGGTTTTGGTGTGCACAATAAATATGCATAAAAAATGTCAGTGTTTCAAACGATAGCCAAAGGCATGGGCAGCACAAACCAATTACAGCCAGTTGAAAAATAAAGGGTGTAATAAAATAAACAAACAAACAAAAGCAAAAATCAGACAAACTTGCAGCTGGTGAGATGGCCTAAAGGCTGTAACTTAATCCATGACTACAACACACAGTACTGTTCTGCTTTCAGTACTGAGTCATTTCTCTGCTACTGAGTTGTCTTTTTTAATTTAACAGAATCAATTCAATCCCTTTTTTTCCCCATACACCCAGTCAAGTTTAAGCTATCATTTAAAAAATTCAACCTTTTTTTGTTTGTTTCTCCATGATTAAGGCATACCTATTAAAGTAAAGCATTTTTCATGTCCAAATTATGGGAGAAGTACTGAGTTTTATTCATGGTTTAAGGGACAAAAGGCAGAGACAGTGCCATTACCATGATAACTGCCCATGTACATGTGGTGGGAGGTAGTTTTTTAAGGACGCTTTCACACCCAAAAGTCCACATCATGGTCCAACCAAGGGTTGTATTTTTGTACACTGTATACATTTTGTATGGTTGATTTTAGTTTTACAATACAATTATGCAAATTGACCTACAGACTTAACATGACAAACCTATGTCATATAGTCATCAAGTATGTGGGTTATGTGTCTCTATACTTATATTGATTGTTTTTTTTTGTGGGTGGGCATAGGTGTTCAAAATGTCTTGTTGTGTAGCTTAGCTGTAACTTGACTGTAGCTTTATGAGTTTTTTTCTAGTTGGCCCTTAAGAAAATCTTTAAGTCTTAAAGACCAAATGTAAATAAGGCATTTGGTCTCCTTTCCCCCCACGCAGTTCCTGGGCTCATTTTATGTTTTAGTAACTCTTATGTAGGTTTTCCATTGTAGCCTCCAGGTAATGTTAGCCTGCTGCATCTTCCTGCCATTTGTATGAAGGTCAGAAGGTCCAAACCTTGGCTTTAACACTGGACATGGACCGAACCATGGTTTAGTTCGTCCAGACTGAGACCACCTCTTTTGATCAGACCAAGGTTCAGCTGTTTGGGCCAGACCATAGACTGGGGAAGGTTTTACACCTGCTGTTTTGGTTTGGATCAAACTAAAAGCCCAAAAGTCCACAACAAACAGGGCAGGTGTGAAAGCACCCTGAACCTTTGCTACTTTCAGTTTTAATGTACTATTTTACTACTGCATATATTATTTTTGACATGAGTACAGTCATCTACATGGGAAAAAAGGTAGAATGGGTATAGAAGGAAAGGAATGTCTTACCAACAGTAAATGCCTCTGTAACTGCAGAGCTTCCTTCCATTGTAAGCTTATGACCAAAAAGTTTGCATATGTAAAATATGCAATCAGCTGAGACTGTATCAACAAATAAAGTGAACTGGCAGGATTATGGTTTAAATTCAGTAAAGTACCACAGTATCATTATATGAATCAGGGCCAAAAAAACTAAAAAAAAAAATATAGGGGGAGATTTTACCCCTCCAAGCTATTATTTCACGAAGAACAAACTGAATAGTTGTGAATTTCTTTGGCAGTACTTAAAATAAAAATTAAATAAAAAGTCAAACGTGATTAATTCATTTCACAAACACAAAAAAGAATGGCTGCTGTGAATTGGAATCCCTTAAAATAAATAACCTTTCAAGGAAATTGTTACTTCATCTTAGTTTGCTATTAGATATTTATGCAAATATATAATGCTCCTTTCTTATTTGACAGCAGTTCTTTTTTTAATCCTTTAACCTACTTAGCATTCAAAATAGATCATATTCTCGCTAATGCAATACTGTATGAATATAGGTTATTGAGAAAATCCTGACATGCAACATCTTTAGTAATATTACATAGAATTACAATAGAATCAATTGCATACCATACAGTATCTATAATTGACATGTGAAAAGAATCCGTTCCTCATTCTCTATCTACACATACATTAGCAGAGACATTCTCAAAAGAGATCCCTTTTTTCATTCTTTCTTAATTTTTTTTTTTCCAATAATGGGAGTTAAACCTCCTCCATCAAACAGGGGAGATTGTCCCATCTAATTAGGTGATTCAAATGATATAATTTGTTAGATAATTTTCAGCCTGGATCTAATTTTGAACTTTATTGCAAAGGAGTCAAATGGGTGTAATAAATATCAGAATAAAATAATTTCATGTCCCCTTGCCTATTACTTATGTCTCCATTAAAGTAAGGGAGTGTATTAAGCTGGCAATTAGGATTTCATTAAAATCTATAAATGGAGGTTCATTTATAGTGGATGAATTATCATAGACATCTTTACACACTGTCTCCAGGGCAGGGATGATTGCACACACACACACACATAGACACACACGCATCTTCCTTTCAAAGCTGATCAGTTTACTCCATCATATTGAACCAAATCCATCCTGGCGCCATGCTTTTCTCAGAAACACAGCTGCACCTTACTAGATTAAAAAAAAAAAAAGTGGTATGTGTCTGCAGCAAGATATATGAGTACACACTACTGCTTCACTAATCCATACGCACAGCACACACACCCAAACATTAAGAATAAAATCCACCAGAAAGCCTGAAAACAATAACCTGTATTAAAGTTTTACGTTTGCCATGATTGAACACTACACACATACCAAAACTCTTTGAATGTTTGCTTTAATCAGGTATGTTTCTTGATCCAGGGCTATGCATACTTGCAGGGTGCCACAGGGCACACATCTACAGCTCCTCTAAGCACACCCCTCTCTCCCAGCTCAAGGAGGAGGATCATAGGGAAATATCCAGATTTCTGATGGCAGAAGGCCTGTCAGTCCTGGCATTAGTGGGTGCAGTTTGATTGTGGTATATTTAGAAATTTAAGATTATTCTTTACTTATTTATTTATTTTTGATTGGGTGGTTGCTTTAAAGATGAGAAACTTTACACCAAATGTCAGAGACATCCAATGAGGGCACAAAGTAAGAAAAATAGCTGAAGCGTTAAAGGACAATTCCAACTTGTTACAACACCAGTCAATGATCAATTTTATGACTAACATTTCTGTCAAATTACCACCCAAAATAAGGTGGAGAGTCAGTAATGGATAGATAAAAAAATAAATGTAGAAGTAAAATCTTAAATTGGGCTATAAAAAACCACAGAACATGTGCTGCTTGAGTACAGACAGTGAGGCTCATACAGCTCACTTTTCTGTAATAAAACAGACCACTTATTTTCCTAACCTGACCAAAAAGCATCCAGTACCTTAAGATTACCGTAATATTGCAGTCACTTCAAGTAGAGGGTTGCTTATATTGGTGGATGATATATTGTCACTGATGCTTTCATCGTCTATTTTTTTTCTACTTTCTAGGTCTATTAATAATAATAATTCCTACTAATGTGAACTAAAAATTGTATAGTAGAATAGTTGAAAATGTTTTTTTTTTAAGTAAGCGTTCTTTACTATCAATTTTATCTGCTTTTGTATAGCCTCTAGGGTTAGATTTAGGAGGCACTGCATTTTTGACTTAAGTAGCCAAACAAACCTTAACCACATACCAGTGACTTTAGCTGGTGGTGCATTCTAACATTTAGGCTGGGAAATGGGGCTAAGCGATAATATAAAAGGTGACATAATGTTGTCATGCAACCAAAGATGATGAAGAACATTGTGTACTTGGGAATTAAGTTACAGAATTTGGAGTAAAGTAAGATAATCAAAAAACTTGATACTCCCTAAATGTATGTACAAAAAAAAAGTGTTTAAATTAAATATATGGCTGCTAGGTAATATGCACAACACAAGGCGCATTAAATGGAAAAAAGGTACTTGTAACAGTAAAACTGAAGCGCTGCAACTTTTTAAACGTTTACTTGTTCTTATGTATCTGCTGAATCTTTTCGTATCACGAACTGTCAGGCTCACAACAGGACAGGGATTGTGAGGCAGGATGGGGAAATTTTATTGATTATAAGTCTATCATCAGCTACTTTGCTACTTAAACTACATTCAGTTTAACCTTTTCTGTTGCAACAAGGTTGCATACATGATTTTACAGACCACAGTTCACGATCCTAGTGTTTGTTGGGCAGTTTTTAGTACAGTACTGCGTTGAGCTAAATGATAGCAACAGCTTTGTAATATCCTTCAATGTAAGTCATTTAGCCTTTGTGTATTCTTACTAAACAAAAATGTACTGCTGAGCATGATGGAAATGTGATTACTTTTGCTAATATTCAGTTGAAAACCAAGTACTGGACAAGGCACTTTTTGATCTGTTAGTTGGGATGATTAAAAGTTAACTGCATAATTGATTGAGATACTTAGGTCTGGACTAAAGTGGTGGCTGGATGGAGATGAGGTCTTTTCTACAGTTTGGAAATCATTAGACCTCATCTTTAACTACTATTGACTGTTAACTTCACTGGCTGTGAGGAACATCAAAGGACTGTAAATAACTCCACAGCGTGAATTAATCCCTTCTTTCATTTCACACACTTACACACATGGGGGGGGGGGGGGGGGGGGGGGGGGGGGGGGGGGGGGGGGGGGGGGGGGGGGGGGGGGGGGGGGGGGGG
>JAPZDV010000026.1:639789-651056 GCA_029814665.1 Acanthurus lineatus
AAAGAAGACACACTGAAGGAGGAGGGTGTGTGACTGCCTGTTTGCGTAGTTATCAGCCAATCAGCGCATCGTTGTCATGGGAATGACACCCCATAATGTAAGCGTGAGCGCGCGCACAGTCACACACACAAACACACACACACTCTCTCAGCCAGTCTAACCTCGCGTCAGTCAGTCAGAGAGAGTGGCGTGCTGTGTTGTTTTTTTGTTTTTTTTTTTTGCCCTGGGTCCACAAAGAGGTGGTCCGCGGTCCGGATGTGGACCGCGGTCCGCCTATTGCGAACCCAGGCCATAGATATTACACTAAAGAAATATGTCAGACTCTTGATTAAGTCAGATATAGGGCATATTGAATAGAGTGAGCGAGCAAGAATCACACACGCTGGAGTGACTGTGTGTGTGTGTGTGACTGTCCTTGCAGCACATGTGAGAGCAGGAAAGCATCCTGATTGCTCTGTCTTGCTTAGTAGACCAATGTCGTTATTAGACATAGTTGTGTTCATGTAAAAAGTTGGAAAAAAGGTTTGTTTTTTTTTCTATTTATGTGGTTTTAGTTTTTTAGTGTTTTGTTCTATCAATTAAAAATTAAAGTGATTTTCCATTGTCACAACCTATTAATCCTTAAGTCCAGGGTAGAGACACCTCCCTGAAATGTCTTAATGCAGGTTGGGATGTCTGATGTCTGCCACCGTCCTTTCAATGTAAACCTTTATATTGTTTATGCTTATCATTTATCAGCTTATCATAATGTTTGGATATATTACCAATTTATAATATTTTGCTGTGCCATCTAAAAATAAATCTTTAAAAAATCTAAATAAATTAAACAAACAAAAAACAAACAATTAGTTTGCTTTAAACACTATTTTACGTGTATGATTGTTTTTTTGCTTTTGCTATTTGATTTTTGTTGGTTTTTTGCTCCTTAAGACTGGTTGTGGAGCAAACCTTACAATAACTTACAAGACTCCAAGAACTGATATTTTCTCTGTGAGTTAGGTAGTATTGTCAGATAAGAAATGCTACCTAGATTAGCAAACAAAGGTAACTAGCCTCAACCTGACAAATTCTGCTCTTGGTTTTCTTTTACAATCTCTTATTTGTGCTGCAGTGTTACATCTCCGAAGAAAGCTTTTAATGGCTTGTTTACTGCTGTTCCTTTGGAGTTTTGCTCAACTAGCTTTAAACTCCCACATAGCAGGCAGCTGTATGCATTGATCAGATTTCTCAGGATTTCTAAGGTTGGCTGCTCTGAGACGACCAAGTCCATCCTGATGTGACAAACTACCATTCTGCTGACTCTTGATCTATTTGACTTACAGCCCAAACACATAGATCCTCACAGAATGACAACACAGCTCAGACATTGAGCGCAGCTCCAAAACCTCCCAGTGGCACTTGGACTAACTGCATCCATTGTAGCCACAAATACACAGCCATTTTAATTTCATTATCCCCTTATAATTCAGCCAAGCCTTCAAAGCATCTAAAAGCCTTTCAACTGCTGCTAATGTTTTCTCTTGCTTGTCACCCGTTTGCCTTTTAAGATTGTTGCCACTGGGCTCCATTTGAATTCAAATCTTGTTGCCAGAGAGCTTTGCTGTTGTGTCGAGCGAAATGAGGTTATGAGGAGGCAGTGTGAGAGCAGTTGTTTGCACACACTTTTTGAGGTCAGATATTTAGCTCTTTACCATCACAGAGGAAGTTAGTAATTTATAATGTCAGGTGGTGGCTCCATTGTCTCTAATTGTTCCACTGTGATTTGGAATGTTGGGATAACAAAACAAATGCAGTCAGGATGGAGGGTACTGTGCAGCCTGATTGTGCAAGACAAAATATCAATTTTATGTATTCTTCTTATAAGATACAACTGCACACACTCGATTGTACACATAGCCCCAGCAAATTCACTCTCCATGCATTTATTCATTGCTGTCAAAAAGTTGGATCTTGTAAAATGTCTCCCTTCTGTCCATGTGGAGGACTGAACCAACAACCCTGAGGCCTTCAGCATTCAGGTCAAGCTGCAAGGAGAGGTTGGACAAGAGAAATTAAGAAATGTCAGAGCAAGAGACAGGAAAGAGATGGATGAGGATGACCACAAGGGAAAATCAGTACAGCAATGGTGGACAAGGAAAAGGGACGGTACAAAAAAATAATGGGGAGGGGGGCATTTTTTGTGAAATTCTTCAAATAACAATGCTTAAAAGAAATTTGAAATAAATGGATCCTTTGACTGCAAAGTCCTTCCCCAATAAACAAATTTAACTGATTTAAATTGGTACAACTCTTTTCATAATATTAAAAACTACAAGAGGAAAAGCATGAAGGTTGCTTGCAATGTTAACAGTATTTTTACAAAGGAACACAAAGCATAATTTAGAAGTTGAATCATTATTTCCTAGATGAAGAGTCACTATAATGAAATGGTAAATGTTCTAGCCACTCTTAGATAATGATGTTGTTGTTGTCAGAGGCTGCAGACGTATCTGTTTACTAAACTAATTACAGAATGCTGAAGTCATATAAACAGATTTGCTTGAGGCAATTTTTTCATGTGCCAAAAGTATGCACTGTTGGTGAAAAAAAGACATTTTTTTACTCTTACAAAACCATTCCTTCCTGTGATGATGCTGACAGGAGAGGAAGTTAAGATGAGAGAGAAGAAAGGTCGCAACCAATGTGAAAACATGTGTCTCTTTCACTGGTCAGCTGGGTGAGGGAGGGATGGAGCAGATGAGAAAGACTATGACTCCTCTGCAGTCATCTGTGATCTTACAGTTTCATTCACTTCTTTATCACCCTGGTCTTAAAGCCAGAATATTCAATGCCGTGCCCAGCAAACAATCCAAGCCTAAAAAATAGGGTTAAAAGAAATCATATACATGGAAAGATGCTCTATCTACAATTTACAGTGTTTATTAAAAAAAAAAAAAAAAAAAAAATGATATTTTTATCTAATGCTAACAGTACACAAAGAGAGTCCTCTCTATATTTTTGTCTCTCTATTGTATGGGGGCTTCTGAACCCCCACCTGTGACTTGATTAAATTTCAAAGATCATCACATAGTTCGACAGTAGTAACCAGCCACATGTTACATCTAACCCCCAACCTCTAAGTTTTTCTATAAGCCAGAGAAGTTAGGACTGCAAGAAGCAGCATAAACAACTAAGAAACACTTGAATAACCATCACAGTAAGGAAAACATGGACATCCAAAAAGACATGGAGGGGTTAAATCTTGTAAGTGTAAAGAAATCTCTTAAAAAAATAAAATAGACAGACAGATATGAATATAGAGTGGAGGTGAAGGGATGTTATGTAAGTGGGGCATGAAGGAGACAGTGATGTAATGTGACATGTGACAGTCTGAAGCCTGTCCACAAAGAAATAAAGAGCAAGAGAGAGAGTGAGTGAGTTATACAGACAACCAGACTTAGAGACGATGATACAATTCAGAGACACACTGTAGTGATGGGAATTCCGTCTCTTTTTAGAGAGCTGGCTCTTTTGTCTCGGCTCACTAAAGAGCCGACTCTTTTGGTTCCTAAGTGGCTCCTCAGATTTTTTTGGTAGGGTTAGTTTTAAATTAATTTATTACCAAAAATATGTGTAAAATTATGTGTAAAATTAATTACTAATGTAAAAACATATATCAAATGTTTATTATTTATGTGGCTTTATTTATATACTTAACATACATACAAACATGGAGCACAGTCTACGTTCTGTCTTTGAACTGTTTATGACACTGAAATGCGCCCAAATTTTACTTGGTTTCCTGCTGTCACTAATTTTCTCACCTTTCCAGCGTGTTTTCTCTGTCTGTAGCGCATGCTCTCTCTCTCTCATCTCCCTCCCTCCTACTTTGTGCTCACTGCACTGTCTGTAACCCCTCGTCGTTCACTTTAAAGAGCTGGCTCTAAGAGCCGGATTGTTCGCGACCCACACATCACCAGCACACTGGCTAAATCTGCAAATGGATTTGACACACAGATGTCTTTGTACCATAGTTTATAAATTCAAATGTACAGTAATCACAGGATTGTGTAGAAAAATGTTCAAATTAATATAATACCTAGCATGTAATCATAAATAGTGAAATAATTATGTACTAGTAATTGCTGTTCTACTCAAAGTAAATTTAGCAGCCTGCCTTCACTGAAATGTCAGTAGAACGACTGCATTTTAGAGTAACATAAAGTGAGAAATTGTTCTTACCATCAATAAATTATATCTGGCTTGTACCAGGTCAGAAAAATAAGATAAGCAAATGCATTAACAATCTTTTCCATAGGTAATCTCTAACCTATCATATCATTAAATCTTGGTCTCTCAGAAAAAGATAAGAAGAAAAGAAAGAAACTGACTTTCTCATTAAAATGAAAATGATTCATGTCATATGATACAGTCATATGATCTGTACACCTGAAAGTTTAAAAAAGGGAGAGATTCTTAAACTTTAAATGAAGAAATTCTGTTAACAGACTTGCTTTTAAGAGCTTTTTATTTTGAAAGACAGACCAGAAATGTTGAAAATACAGTAAATCTTGCTAATATGATAATGTGACCGAAAAAAGGTTGTATCTCAAGTCTATATCAGCAAAGAGATGCATGTATCTCACTAATAAAATTGGCAAGCTACATAAGCTGAAGTGTTGCATAGCTGTAGACACACATCCCATGTCTGTCTCAGTGTAGCTCAGTTTTCATCATGTGAATAGAATTAAAGTCATATTCTTTATTTATTTTTTGTCATTTAAAATACACTGAAAAATCGACCTATAAGGAACTAACTCACAACAACCACTGACATTTACTCATGGCCACCAAGCAAGCAAAAGAATACAAAAAGCACAACCAGGCTTCAGCAGGTTTCCTAACCAAGGCTCGAGCTAAGCTGCTGGCCAAAAATGTAGAGCAAAAGCACTACAAAAACCCCAGTTGGTACTCTCCATTCATGCAACAGGAAGAATGCTGAGGTAGGCAACTAAGCGAGCCAGAGGGCTCTGGCATCTGAAAGAATATGTTAAACATGGCAAACTTAAAATCTAATTGGTTAAATACTGTGATTTAACAACATCATCCCTATATGCTTCAACAGCAGAGGGACTCACTTTAAATTCTGAGGGCCTCAGGGTATATTTTTTACCTGGAGACAACACAGTGGGGAAATCTGATTGGATAAAGCTCTAATTTATACTAGCTGCAGGAGAAGCAGTGCAACTGAGCAAGAGAATTGCAATGAAATGAGGTGACAGACCTTTGAGAACAAACTTAATGCATAAAAAACAAAAGCTCAGTTGATTAAAAAGCATAATAACAAACAAACAAACAAACAAACAAAAAAACATCAAAACCCTTACTTTGGGAACAAATAGAGAGGAAAAAAAACTCAGTGGTGTTTAAAACTGTGGTGTTTAAAACTGTGGTTACATATATTAGGAAACCTAGTAACAGTGAGATGATTGAGAAAACAATGCAAAACACTGCTGATAATGTAACTCAGCTGTCACTTTCTCACTGTCACTTCCACTATCCTCTGGGATATTGTCAGCTACTCCTTACTGACTTGTTGACCTATACTGTCTATACCTCTGACATGTTGGAGCCATATGAACCAACTTGGACTCTGAGAACCTCACGGAGTGGTCTCCTGCTGGTTCCCAGAGTCAGGACTAAACAAGGTGAAGCTGCTTTTCAGTTTAGTTTAATTTAGTTGCTCCTAAAATCTTGAACAGTCTTCCAGAAGATGTGAGACAGGCTTCAACTCTGACAATGTTCAAATCCAGGCTGAAAACACTTCTATTTAGCTGTGCATATGAAAACTGAAAGGATTTTATCTGCACTCTTTGTTTATAATTAAATTAATTAATTGATGATTATTTTCATGTTTTATAAAATGATTTTAT
Organism: Acanthurus lineatus; assembly: GCA_029814665.1. Lineage (NCBI taxonomy): Eukaryota > Metazoa > Chordata > Actinopteri > Acanthuriformes > Acanthuridae > Acanthurus > Acanthurus lineatus. Next base: position 645,702 of record JAPZDV010000026.1, read on the forward strand.
TTGCCTTCTTGTGATTTTATGTAGCTGTAAAGCACTTTGAATTGCCCTGTGTATGAACTGTGCTCTACAAATAAACTTGCCTTGCCTTGCCTGTCACCGTTTTGGAGGGAAAATGCATATTTTTTTTTCCATATGTAAATGAAGTGTTTTAATTTAATGCTGTAATATCTAAATTTATATGGTTATGTTGATATATCTATTAAATTATATCTATTAAATTGCTGTTTAATATTGATATAATAAAATGTAATATAATATATGACTATAATATAAGAGAATTCAAATCATCTTTGTAAAATCTAGCGAAATCAAAAAAAAATTATGCAGTCCACTCCACTGTTGCATGATGTCCTCATACGTGAACAGTTGGTTATGGGTGTATTAAAAACTACATTTTACTCAAAATTTTGTTTAACAAAACAAGCACACGTTCATCACACACTCATTTGACCTACTTGAATGAAAGCTATTGAGCCAATTAATGTTATCTGTTATAGTAAATAAATGCAACCCACAGGGTGTAGTTTACCATGCCCTCCGTATTCCCTTTCCTCTCTCTTTTTCAAGACCGTGGTTTCAACAAATGTAAAAACATCTCATAATGTATGTAGTCTTTTACTTAAAAAGACAGAGTAATTTCCTAAAACAGCTTGTCACTGAAATTGTCATCAAATGTGACTCACACCAGAAACAGCACATTTTTGGGGAACTATTTTCAGTATTTCTGGCAGCAGGAGAGTGTATTTGGGATTGATCCAAAATAAACTACAGTGTATGTGTTCATGGTAATAAAGAAACACGTCACCTAGTGTGACAGAGTTACTCATTGATGTGTTTTATCACTTTTTTTTTCAGTGTAGCTCTAAGTCTCATAGCAATGAGACTATGGATGTATACACAGTACACATTAGAAGGCCTCATTCCCATTCGTTTTTAAAATGCACATCTGCTGTGTTGACAGAACAAACATATACAACTACAAATTTGAAAAAGAATGATTAATTTGAGAAGTTTTCAGTGCTTTAATCCTTTTACATAGTGGAAAACATTCAGAATTACGAAGAATATATGTAAAGTTATATGAAATATAAATGAGAAATTATTCTTTGAAGCCATAATATCAGCAGTTTATTGTTAATATCTACGTATTAATATTGAGCTAAAAGGTATGGTATTATGATAACACAGTAAGACGGTGGATGGTGGAATCTATTGGGATATTGTGTGAATGGATTAGTCTGGGTATCATTTTCAGTCGCAGGTTGCCAATCTATTCTTGTCTAACAGGAAAGAAGCAGCATCAGCAACAATCCTAAGCCTGTTTTTGTGATTGTTTTGTTTACTGGTCCCAGCCCCCAGTCATGTTTGCTTGATAAATGATTGAAAACTCCTCATCTTGTACCCAAACACACCCCTCCTCCCAGGTCCTGTGGGATTACTTTAATCCTTAATCTGGCACAGCTCGAGCCTCTGTCACTGAAATGCTATTTTACTGAATTAAGATGTATTCCTCAATTTGGAGGTTGAGGGGCACTTTGATAATTGCTGCAGTGGAATTGGACCATAGCTCTTTTTGTGTGTGTGTTTGAACATGTGGAGTGTATACTTACTGACATTGTGACTTGCATGCTTAAGACCGCACTCTCACTGAGCTCCACAGGCCTGCATTTATCCACCAGGTCAGGCAATCAAGACAATGGACCTGCCATTAGAGATATTAATGAAGTCCACTTAGAGGTTGGATTTCTCCTGCTGTAAAAAAAATATTAAAAACACAAACATATGGGCTGTTTTCATGGGGGCTGGAAATGTTTTTTTTCGATCCTGCAAAACACATGGTCTAACTTGTTTTCAATTAGAGAATAAATTTGATTTCTTTTGAAGTCTTTTAAGATGCTGCTGTCCAAATATAATGATTATTGTGTTTTTGAACCTAGTCATAATTTGTAAAAAGCTCATCACTTCTGTTTTGTTTTTTTAGACAGACTAACCAACACAACATCCAATTTTATGCTGGAAGTAGGAACACTCAACAGGAACACTGATTTTAACAGGGTGGTATGTTTACATACATTTTCTTTTTGAAGGGGACATTGTCCATCCCAAATTTGCTGTTGTTTTCTTCCCCAAGACACTGATAGGTAACATAAAGAGAATATTCCAAGGAGCTGTTGATTCTCTCTCTGCATCAACCAAGAGCCTTCCAAAGCTGCATTTACACCTGTATCAATGCTCATTTGCGGGGAACAAAACAGAGAAAACAATTTATGGTTGGATAACAGTTTTAATTCTTTTTGTATTTTCAGCTTCTGTAATAAACCCAACTTTTAATGCGGTATAAAAATAATCATGTTTTATACCCCTTTTCATTTTCTGCTGTTTTAGGCTGCTATTGATGTGGGCACTCAGTAGCATAGTTCAAATGTTTTAAGCACAGAAATAATATGTAAATTCAGAATATCAATTATTCTCTGGAAAACATGTACATGGGTAAAGTCATGCCTCGTAATTGACAACAACATCACATATCTATTACTTTCTGTTAACTGTTTTATTTGATATTTTTATTTTTTCAATGTCCTCAATCCTAATGACAGTGTACATAATCTATAAACATGTTGAATGGATGTAGAGAAACTGAGGGTGTTTTGAGACAGGTCAATATCCTAATGTATATAAGCTCAGTTAGAACTTGAGGCATGCAATGCTGCTTCTGGTCAGCTGTCAGTCTCCCATAATCCCGATCTTCTCTCCCTAAAATAGGGTTGTAAATTAAACATCCTAAGAAGTGTTCATTATTTATTGTGGTTATAGCCATATTGCTGTCTTGATTATACTCAGAGACAACATTTCTTTGACTGTATGACAGAATAATAATTGAAAAAAAAATCCTCATTATATTAATATGAAATGTAATTTAGTTTGTATTATATTTCAGTAAAATATTTGAGATTATATTATTTATATAGAAACAGTTTTTAGGAGACAGTGCTGCATAGCAGTAGGAGAACAACAGTTTGTTGAGTAACAACAGTTTACGCCCAATAGAGCTGAGTGGCCCCCTCCAGCTAAAAAATTGCATGAGTTGTTCATGAAGGTAAAATAAGTTTTGAACAACTCATGCGATCTTTATGCCTAAAAAAGTGATATAAAACTGAGTTTCTCACCTTCTCAGTGGTCTCACGTCTTGTTTGGTCTTGGAAAATATTATAATAAATGACAGTAACTTGCTTACTAAATCAATTCATTCTCAGGCAAAGCAAATGCGAAATGTGTATTTTTAAATGGACAAAGCTAAAATCTAAGGTTGTCTGAATCAAATGGCCTATGGCACTTGATGTTGACTGCTAGAATAGGTAAGAAAAAAAACAAACCAAAAACAAATACAAGTGTGTAATCAAGATTGATTTTCATGCTTAAGGAATTATTAACTGATGTTACTCATCAAACCTAAACTACTGATATCCTATATTAGCTGTTGCTAATTCTGACATTTCAGACAGAGACAGAGTTAAGCAATTAACATATTTTGTTTTTAAGGATTAGATGCAACGAGTTAAAGGGTATACGATACACTGGAAGTTATTCACACAAGTTTGAGGAATGTGAGCTTGTTGTTTACGATATGAAGTTTTAATATTCGTGATGGGACATAGTTTAACCTTGCAGCATGCCCTGCTTGCACAAAATAGATCAAAAATTTATGGCAAGCAGACCTTTCTTTGATGTTCCAGATTTTAGTTTACCTTAACCACCTGATGTTTAAACTAGTGCAATGAAAAGCTGAATCAAAGCCCAATTTATTCAATACAGAATGAACATAAACAATTAAATGTATGTATACATGTGTGTACTGGAGGTATGTTTCAAATGTTTGTGTTGAGTCTTAACAACATTCAAAATATATCCTGCATCTAGCTGCATACGGAGATTAGTAAGTGGTGACATTCACAGAGCCACCAGCAAAATGTATGATGTTTACCCATACACATATAGCCTCTGCCCACCAGAACCACCACACACACACACACACACATACACACCTATACACATCAGCTATATAGTAAAATGTATAGATTCTTTGTGTTGCATAAAGTGGAGGCAGCAGAATCAGGCACAAACATCCCCTCTGATCTCCCTCATTGCCTAATCCACCATTACCATAATGAAAGCCCATCTAATCGAATCAGAGGAGGCTCTTCCTAAAAGGATCATGCATGGATGACAGATTAATAAAGAAATAGATAGAGAGAAGAATAAGAGGAAAAAGGCATGCAATACAAACCAAAATAGATTGTTGGACCTATTTGGGTCACGAGGAATCACAGTGGGAATGAGATATGGGTGCTAGTGATCAGTTTATAGGAGGAGCTTTAAAAGGTTTATGGGCCACAGACTAGGATTGTTTGGAGACATGAATTGCTCAAGCTAAAGCCGGGTCCATAAGATCACTTTGCTCTGATTGCATAGTCATACAATCACCAATGCTTTAGGCCTGAATCACTCTAAATTCCTTTAACGTATCTTACATTGACTATTAGGTGTTTCAATGGATAGTAGACCATCAAACCAATAGTAGACAACATGCATTTTTGTAGAAATATAGTCCATCTGTGGTTTTATCATGGTGCAGTAGGAAAGAAATTAAGTTTGATGCAAAAGTTGCACTAATCAACATTCAGTACAAAATATTTTTTTCAAAATATGTAAACTGCTGTGATGTCACTTAAATGAATACATAATTACATGACCATAAGATAAAAGAAAAAACAAAATGGAAATTGATTTCAAATAATTTTATTCAAAACACACACAAGAACAATATAAAGTATTTTTTCCTATGGTTTGGGAATCATAATAATAATAATAATAAAAAAAATCTCATTTAAGGTAATACAATGTATAAAATTTAAGACAGAACCCCAAAAACTACATGTCCATGGCATATTCCATGTGCTCTGGATGAACGCCTATCCATGCCAAACGAATTCACAAGTGAGAATACACACATTACTAATCAGATATGTGCTGTTCTATTCTTGTTTTTGCTTTGACTATGTAATGTATTAAAAGCATAGAGTGGTGAGCTATAAATCAGATCACAGCCTGAGTCTCTATGACGAGCCTGATTCCACTCCATTACGCATTGCGTCTGGAAAATCGAGATCAATGTGTGACGCACAAGCACAGCCAACAGAGCTAGCTGTGGAGCTAAGGACAAAAAGGACTGTTTTCAACTCAAAAAATTGACTAATCATTAGGGGTGTAACGATTCATTGATCTGGATCGATATATCGATTGGTTAAGCAACGATCCAATCAAATCGATGGAAACTCAAACTATCGATCATTATCG
>JAPZDV010000026.1:659292-671260 GCA_029814665.1 Acanthurus lineatus
GATACCTTAAATCCAAACCATCTCCAAATTATCGAACCATTACTTTTTCTTTTACTGACCAACTCGTCTTCGGTGGCGGCCTCAGTCTCCATGTTGTCGCTGCAGTGATGACTGTAGGTGAGCGGAGGGGGAGGGGTGGTTGTCAGGTCACAGAGGAGGGAGGCGGAGCAGAGCGGCTGTGTGTGTACGACATGGACACAGGGAGAGGTAGAGGAGAAATAGGTGCGAACTCGCAGCCCACGGGAAGAAATATATTGCTATTTTAACGCAAAATGAACAATATCGATATAAACGATACTGTCCAATGTTATATCGCGTATGAAAATATATCGATATAAATTAAAATATCGATATATCGCCCAGTCCTATCTTCATGTGAACAGCTGCTTCACAGATTCTGGCACGGACAGTGAGTCTGGAGACGACTTTGGCTTGAGGTTGTAATGTGGTAACAAAATCTTTGAAAGCTGGCTGCTCTACCACTGCAAATGGCTATAGACCCTCACATATGAAATTGATGACAAGCTTGTCAACAGTTGCTTGTGGAACATGTTTTCAGCTCTCAACATCACGTCTGGTAACTTGGCTTGCTTATTTGCTGAGAGCTTGTTTGGTGTGGCTGTAGTCTTTCGGTGACGAGATGTTGCTGCCACAGTGATGTCATGGTACTGCTCAATCTTCGATGGACGTTTCCTCTGTAGAGATAAATATTATCACACATCATGTTCAAACATTACTTCATCACATCACTGCGATTAGCACAGAAGGAAAAAACATTTTTTAAAAATCGTTCAACCAGAGTAACAATTTGAGCTAATCTTTGATTGTTTAGCATAATATGAAAGAGTGGTAAATTTGGTTAAACTTTGCAGATATACTGCTGTCTTTATTCACACGTGTAAATCAATTTTGAAGGACCATTTCAAAAAATCTATTTCTGTATGCATTCTAAATTCTGTAATCTGTATACTATCTGTAAAAAGAGTATTGACCACTGTATCAGTATATAAATATTTTAACGGCCTTTTATCAGTATCAGCCTAAAAAATCCAGTATCAGTCAGGTTCTTAAAAAAACAAATAGAATATATATATATATATATACATATCAAAACTAAATTAAGAAAAGGGATCAAATACACAAAAAAATACTGCCCATAGAGCTAACATATAAAAACAATCCACATTATGTTCTGTTAAAAAAAAAAATCATATCAGGCAACATATAAGCCAATACTAAGTAAGTTCCATGTCACTGCGACAGACCAATATCAGGCCAATGATATCAATGATATTGATCAGCTGATACATCAGTCGGGCTCTAGTGCTATATGTCAACTGAGAGCTGGGAACCTGAAGATAATTTGAAATGCAGTTTTTGTTTTTAATCAAAAATAGCTCACCTTACACTGTGAAATTACTGCAATGAAATGACTATTATGAGGCAAGAGTGTAAACACATGGCACACATGAATACATTGGGCTAACTGACTCCCATGAGTCCCCGCTTTCCAGTCAGCCCTAATTTATCCAACTGTAATACCGTTTAAGGACCCCAATATGCAGGAATAACTAAATAGAACAGGCGAAATAATATTAATACCGCACGCAAAATAACCGGGTGGGTTTTGCACAAAACTGCAAGAGTTTAGAGTGAAGTGGATGTGTCTGTAAAGGGCTAACGCTTATCATAAGAAAACATTTCCATTCAGGTATCTTGAAGTAAGAGGACAAGGGACCCCTTACTCGTGCCCTGTTTTCCATGCTAAAAGTCAGCCTAAATTTGGAGCACTCCCCCCCTCCCGACAAGCTAACATGACATGGTTAATTTTCAATGGATGCAATTTGTGTTCCAGTTTCATATAACATAGCGTCGCTCTAGAACAAAATATAGGTCTGCTGAATGTACGCCTGTAAGTATTAAATGAGTATTTTACTGATTTAATTTACTGTAATGATGGCGGCTGTCCAAATATTAAGCTAAAACATTTCTAAGAATTGTAGCTCCATTATCCATGCACGCACGCGCACACGTTCGCAAGCTCCGTTTTATTATAATACCAGGCACAGTGACAGCATCTTTGCAGACTTATCTGAGCCAAACTAATAACCTTAACATATGAAAAATTAGAAAGCAATATCATACAAGAATTGTTGTAAAACTTCTTACCGCAATGTGTTTTTTGAGATTAGACGCTAAAGTCTTGTAAGCTGATATCACCCAAGAGGTCAAACAAAGTTTGCATTGCATCTGGACGCTGTCTCCTTTTCTCCCTCTGTACATGAAAAATTCCTCCAGGTACGGCCACGGGTCTTTTCTTCATCATTTTCACTGTTGACAGTGTTGTCCTCTGTCTCCATTTTAGCTTCTTTGTTTCCAAATCTTTAGTCCATAAATTAGTCTCTACTCCGCTGCGTAGGTATGTCACCTGCAGACACCTGTGCCTGCTGCAGCGGAGTTGTCCTCCTTACGTCATAGGTTAATTGGCGCGGTCGCGATTGGACAGCCTTATTGGTTACAAAGATGAAAGGTTTGAATATTGTGGGCAAATTGTGGGCGTACTCAGTCGCGACTTATGATTTTAAAAGTAGCAGTAATGTAAGAGATTACATGGTGAAAATTGTACTCAAGTATGAGTAAAATTACACACTTTAAAAAAATACTCATAAAAGAACAAGTACCCAAAAAATCAGCTTAATTACAATAGCGTCAGTATTTGTAATTCGTTACTTCCACCCCTGAGTAAATGGTTTCCATGGGTCAGGATTTAACATTCGAACAGAGAGTACTGTTTCTAATGAAGGATATAATTTTAGAGACAAGATGCCATGTACCTTTAACTAAGCAGAAATAACAGGTCAATTAATTTGTCAGATACTCAGGCAACCTGTACTTTTTTTCAGATCTTATAATGTTATTGACATTTCATAATATAACAACACTAATATTTTAAATATATAATTTACAATAAGAGATGAATTGTAATCTTTTGCACATACAACTATCTAAACTTTATTAATTGAGGAACTTAAGGTTTTTTATTGTATGGTACTTTTAACTACTGTTATTACCAACATTGTAGTAATATTTATGTATAACAGCGCATATTAAATTATTTGGTAATAAGATGACTATTAGCCCTCTTTTTTTATCTCAACATAATTAAAAATAATGGAGAGAGGCAGGTCTAAAGTGAAAACATGGATGGAAATTACCCTAAAACAGCAAAAAAAAAATAATAATAACAGTCTGGTTTGATTATGTTTAGATTATGATCCAATAACAGTTCCTGTGCCCAACACTGTTTGTGTTGGGAAAGTTTGGATCATGAATCATGCCCTAAGATTCTTTGAACATATACATAAATCGCCAAGTTCATCATTTTGATTTACAAATATAGTTCCTACTATGCCTCTTAAGAAGTAAATGCGTATTTGATTTGTTTGCTTGCTTTTCCATTTCACATGATAAATGGCACGATAAAAGGAAAAATTATGTCTGTTGAATTCTGGCATGTTTGTGCCTGTCTGTCTTTTGTGTCTACTAAAAGATGATCCTGACATAAACAAATGGACCTGGATATAGCAGATATGACAGCAGAGAAACCCCCTGGCCCACGGGTGCCCAGCTCTGTGGGGGAGGTCAAGTTAATACCAGAACGCAGGCTGTTGGATGACCTAAAAGACTGCAAAGAAGTTACACACTATTTCAAAGACAGTGAAGGAGATGCAGCAGTCACTAACAGGTAAGATGAATTCTCAACAGGGAGGAGGCACGACTCATACTAATTTATTCTGTGAAAATCTTTGATGAGCGTTTATTGCATCTCTATACAAAATACTTATTCAAATGTGTGTGTGGTTTCTGTTTTAAGGTCAGTATGTATGGCCAAGACAAAGTGTTTAAAGCAGTAAAGGTAAAAAAATGACTATAATAAATTCCATAACAGTTTGATGGTTTAACTATAGTAATATATGTACTAGTAGATTATCTTGGAAGCAAGTAACATGTAACTCAAATATTATATATTTGTTCCACAAATAGGCCTATTTTGAAAAATTTTGAATAATTATTCCGTCATTTAATGAGGGCCCATTTCTGCCCAGTTTGTCTGTCTCCATCTTTACTAAATGATATGGTAAGAAAATAAAACCCTTTACATATTTTACCTGTAAAATTTTTGAAAGCTATTTTTTCAACAAGGTGTCTCCATCTTCTTCTGGAATTTTAAAAACTGTCCATGTCAACAGATTCAGTTCTTGATTTACAAGGATATAAGGATACAAGGAAGTTTATTGGTAATTATACAACAAGTTGCATAATGAAATTAAAATGAGGTTCCCTCTTGATTGATTAATTGATTATATAAAAAATATAAAATTATTAAACATGGAGGAGTGCAGATGGTGCATTAAGTAATCTCACAGCCTGAGAAAAGAAGCTGCTCTGTAGTCTGGTGGTACGGCAGCGGATACTTCTGTATCTTTTGCCTGATGGCAGCAGGGTGAACAGGCTGTGGCTGGAGTGGGTGTTGTCTTTTAGTATCCTTTTGGCTCTGCACAGGCACCTCACCTCCCCGATATCACTGATACTTGGTAGATGGGTACCAATGATGTTTTGAGCAGTTTTAATCACTATTTTAATCACATTGACCTTTACTACGGGTATTTTTACCATCTGTAATGTTATATATATTCATAGAAGCACAGTTTTGCTTCTTGACAAATTGTCATTCCTTACTGCAATATCCATATATTTACACATGAACATAGATTTTTTGCTTATCCTTAGGCTTAGTTTCATAAGTTTAAGATCAGGTGGAGTATGAGCACGGATGTAAACACACACATATGTTAGTGAATCATAATAATACTAGCTAGCTGCACTCACTGTGTTGATATGTGCAGTTGATATCTTGGCTTTTTGTGGATTGGGGTAAGAAACACAAACGGCAAAAAACACTAAAAAAAAAACAAAAAAAACAACAAAAAAAACTTGATTTTACTGGTATTTGTTGGAACTCCTGTAACACTTTAATCTACAAACATTCAATAATAAAGATAAAAAATGCACCTACACTACAACACTCTATTCAGTTGGAAAGGACTTATGTGGTTAACTTTTGGAGCTTTGGTTTGGTTTTGAAAAAGACCATTAACATGTGAACATAAATGACAACTAGCAGCAGACTTTTCAGGGATACACAAGACTGCTCAGTATTGTGTATTAATTCAGAGATTGCCCAGCATTGGTGAGATGACTGACAAAGACTTCTGGTTACATTTTTAGACAATGACAAACCCAGACCATACCCAGAGGTTATTTTTCCCCCCAGCATTTTTTAAATAAATCTTTTAATGTCTTTGGCAGAAGCATTGATCTTTTGCCATAAACATTGCCCATACTGCAATTAAACTATGGAATGTATCCAACATATGCTTTTTTTAGTCTTTAAATAAATGTAAAAAATACCAGGGATATCTATTTTATGTTTGTTCATGGCCTTCCCTGCAACCATTATCTCTGAACTCTGACCTTCTCCATCTCTAAACTTCTTGGTCTGAGGGCTGTGGTGGGTGCTAGGGGGGCCCCCGGGGCACCCGCTGTATGTTTTGGGGCTGAGGCAGGTTCAGGGGCGTAGGTGGAGGGAGATAATGTAGCTGTTATCTTCAGGCACTTCCTGCCCTGTTGATCCCAAATGGAGGAAAGCCAGGCAGTGTTTTACTCTCTCTCTCTCTTTTTTCTCTTTTTGTCTTACTATGTCTCTCTACCTCTTTCAACCTCTAACTTCAACAAAATATACAGTAACCTTTGCACTGTTGAGGAGGTGGGATGAATGAAAATAAGGTTAAAGATGTTTCATTGTATGTCTTTAGTTCATACTTTCACTGCTTTAATTCATCCTCTTATGTTACGATTACATGACCTGAAAAAAAACAACAACTTCACAGTAAGCAAACTTCTGAATGTTATTGTGACTCTGCAACTACATTTTATACTATGTACGGCCAAGAAAAAAAAGGTCAAAAAGTTCTTCAGGTGTAAAAAAAAAAAAGGGTTTGTAATTTGTCTCCAATGTTTTTCATTTGATCACAGTAACTGCATCATGAGCTACACATCTGTAATAACATAACAGACACTGTATGTTTCTGCAAAACACAGATGCGTACAATACCAACATAATGTTACTGTGGTAAATTCTGTAGTGGTGCTGTGAGGATGTGGATGAAGAAGTCTCTGCTGACACTGACTTGATTGTATACAATGATGTTTATTACAAAAAAGTACAGGGTCAATTAGGTGTTCTGGACAACCTGAGAGAGTCTTCAAGCCAATACGAAAAACTCTGACGTGGTGGTACAAACATTTCACTTTTATAGTCTTGGTGGAGATGTCGCCACCGTACCAGGCACTAAGCACAACATAGATGGAATCCTTTAATTGTGCTGTTTATTAAGGCTTTCCTCTTAATTAGACCAGGCTGAGGCCTGGAGCTTTGAAAGCACCTCTCCAAGGCCATGCTAAATCACAACACCGGATAACAGACAGAGAAAATGTTTTTGAGTAGATGTTTTTCAACCCATATAAGGGCCTAGAAAGAAATACCTATTCGAAAAGGAATTTTGAACCATGTAAAAAACACCACTTAGAAAAAGAGTGTTCAACTATGTAAGAGTTAATACATATGGGGCAATAGCATAATATACTACATAACATTCTGTAGAAAAAAAACCCAGCTCTTAAACAATTACTGTTTTGTTATAAAAGACACTCAAAGGATATCAATCATAATCATTCTTTTTCGTCCTCTACAATGTCTTCTTCTGCACGTTAGCCTCTGTCATGATGTCTGTTGTGGTTTTTGGGCCTGTTTGCACTGCAAGGCTCTCCAGCTTTGATTCTGTGGTCTATTCCACCCTATTCCCATTTCCACTGGGTCATCCTATGCCTTAAGCATTAAAAAATCTCCTCCTTATGAGGGTCTAAAGCTTTTAGTATTGTGAAAAGAAAACACAGCAGAATCCCCCAGGTTTAATACTTACACATGAACTCTGCCCTAGCACCCATGATGTCACCAGTTCAATAAAGATCCAGCTCTGCTTATGCCTTTTCTCTTTCATTTTCCCACATCTCAAGGAGGGATAGCTCTCTTTTTCTACTCTTAAGTCAAGGGGTAACAGTGCACTCCTTCTCTGCAGTTCTGCTCAAAGCAGACTTTTGTACTAAAATATTGCTCAACCCTGTAGCAAAGAAGATGACTCTGTCAAAGACACTTCTGTCTGTGTATATCCACTAATTTGCTTGAATGTGCTTACCAAGCTTTTTGCTTATATTTATAGTTAGATTAGCTTTTTTTCATTTTACACATGCAGAACTCTAAAACACAGTGTCTTGCATGTGGCTAACCTCTCTTTCACCTCAGCACATTCAGCATGCACCAGCTTTAACAAAATAACTCTGCTAACCTCCTTTAACAGCCATTTTTGATTTCAAGCTTGAGCTTTGATTTCACAACATTTGTTGTAGTTTCTTTGTTTGAGCACTGTGGTCTTAGCCAATATTGTGAGTCATCCAGCTTGCCTTTCGTATGTTGCACACACACAAACACACCTACACACACGCACACAAACACACACACACACACTTGAAAAGAGCTCTGTTAGGCCACATTAGATATTGTGAGTTTTTATTCTTGGTGTTTGTTTAATACCTTTATTGAATTCTTTTGTAGTTGAATATTTTGTTGGCTTTTTTAATATTTCACAAGAATAAAAGTTGCCTTCCTCTACTCTGCACAACTCCAAATTCTTTAGCTAACTTATATTAAATTATTGAATGATCACGGTCTGTAGTGATAGTCAGTTAACTTACGAAATTTAAAAAGTAATACTGCTATCATTTCCCCTTTTAAGGGTACTGCCCTGAGATGGGCTTAGTGAACATTAAACCCTTTTTTACTTAATGTCATTGTTATTCTTTTTGATGGCCAAAATGAATAAGTTAGGGCATAATAATGCACAGCAGTAATAAAATATTCTCCACACGTAAGACTGGGATGGACAGCTGCATAAATGTCAGTCCTGCAGCAATGGTAAAACAATATCATGCCACCAAGCCATGATGAATAAAATGGCAGTGTATTCCATTTGTATACATGAAATTTTCTTCCTGTGCATTATTATTATATTATTCTTATTACACAACAGACTTCCTTTATATAGCCTCATTACAATCATCCAGAAAGGAAACAAAACTTAGACTTCAAAAACAAAAACAACCAAAAATACATAAAGAGAGCTAAGAACACCACAGCAGGTGCAACAAGCAGTATATCGCCAGAAAAAGTGGATAACTGTCACATCAATAGAAAAATAAAACATTAAGAAAGCAGACAACAGAGTTATGTGTAAACAGTATAAACAGAATTTGTGGCCTTCTAATTGATTTGCCACATCTTTGGATCAGTCTTGCCCAAATATAGTGTGTTAATGTCTTGATCCCAAAAAGCTGTACAGAAAAATAGTTGTCAATATGAAATGCAAACAAAAGTAGATGTAATATGACTTTACTTTCTCATCATATGAAGCAGAAAAAATTCATTGTGAATACTTATATGTATATGTCAAATTTCAAGTCAATCAGACTCACAATTTGGATGTGCCAGCGTGTTTATGTTTTTGGACATTTACTACAGCATCAGCACCTTCAGACAAAGAGGGGCCCTATTTCTTGTAAAGCAGTTATACATCAGATCAAGTTAAGGTGTAACATTTTTGTCTTTAGCGTGTTCAGTCTGAGGTTAAATTGAGCAATGGCATATTAAAGAGCATAAACAGGCCAAACAGAGTAAAACCTCTTTTGAACTACTACAGATGAAGCTAACCTTCTCATGCACCCAAACTCAAGCTGCCTTTTAAATCTGCATTGAAAATCTTCTGATCTCCCGTGTCTTTGATGAATGGTTTCTCCACTGAACTTTTATTAACTTTGTTACCTTGGAAACAGCATAAAACTTATTACTAAGAATTCTAGTATATTTGTGTTTTATTAGTCTTTTTTATCTTATTCTGTCTAACTTGCTTAAATTTTTTTTATTTCTTATTTATCTTTGAATGTAGTTTTTTTTCTGAACTATGATTTTGAGTTGTCTCTGTGTTTGAGAAGGGAAAAAAACCTGCCTTAACTTACCTGAATGGAATAAATTGTCACTTGAATGAAGGTCACTTTATTTCTTTCTTGGCAACAAAGTTAATAATAAACTAATGACTGTAATTGGTCTTTTAGTAGATATAATATTCTACACAGTCTGTCCTCAGATATTAATTCAATTTAATTCATTTTAAATCAATTTTATTTATATAGCATCAAATCACAACAAAGTTGTCTCAAGACACTTTACATAAAGAGCATCTAGACCACACTCTATAATTAAATTTAAATTTTAAATTTATAGGCACACAAAAATTGAAAGCAATTCCCACATGAGCAAGCACTTGGCGACAGTGGCGAGTAATAAAATAACTAAAAGAGTTTTTTAAGCCTACTAATCTACTTTTGGAGATTTCTGGACGTTAATGTAAGCAAATAGTTTTTTAATAGTTTCACCTGTAATGAGCTGTGTTCTATGAGTATGCTCAGCTCTTCACAACAGGTCCTTCTGTCTTTGCAGATCAATAAAGTCAGTTTAATAACATTTAGTGAGATCAAAAGTAATTAAGTTATTTTTAACATTTGTGTAAAATGGGTACAGAGAGCAGCCATAGCTTGATACACATACATACAGAATTATTAGCATCAATCTCTTTTTTCATGTGACCTTTTTCTCATGGCAGACAGACATCTTGGCTTTAAAAACTGCTTTGTGAGGCCTCTAGGGAGTCGAGGCTGCAAAAAGGCAAATCACGTGCTTGCATCTCCAGTCAGCTGCTATGACTCCAGAGCATTTTAACATGTGAACTGCACTGAATATCTGCAAAATCAGGACTGGAAAATATGAGGTGTTACCCTTTCATACGAGTAGAACACAGCCAGAAACTGTTAATAAGACATGTTCTCATTTACTGGAAAAAATCAGTTGGGTGTAGGTGAGAGGAAGCAGAGCATGAAGCATAACATTTCATGTTAAGTCTATGCCAAATGATTTGCAAATTTGATATATCATATTGCTAAATAGTAGCTAATGTGCAGTCATTCTATTCATGTTCTTTCTTTACCATGATACAAAGAAGCAGTCACAGTAAACTTAAGCTATGCACTACTGATGACTTTGCTAAATGTGTGTCAATGCAAAGAAGAAAACTACCAAATCTCTCTTCAAGATATTCAAGATTTAAAGATTATTTTAACAGCACAGGTTTGTAGAATATGGATTTGGTCCCCTTGTGCTACTGCTAGAAAAGAAAATTGCAGGAAGGTATGAGAAATTAATGAGTTCATAAAAATGAAAAATAGTTTTACATTTAAGAGCCAGGATAGGTTAAGAAGTCTCACAGCTTGGAGATTAAAGTTGTCCTTCAGTGTGGTGTTACAGCAGCAGATAGTTGTACAGATGGCAGCAGGGTGAACAAACAGGCTGATGTGGGTAGTGTGCGCAGGCACCACATGCATGTTCACGATAGTTAGGAGTATAATATGCATGCTGAATCTTACTGCAACACAGATAAATGAAACTCCAAGCTGTAAATAATTAAAACAAATTGTGTTTGGAATGAAAAATTGAGCCATTGTTACATGCATGCCTTTAATCCCCTTGGTACAAAACAGTACAGTATATTTTATTGTATAATGTATTGTTACAAACAGACTTACTTGCTAACAGTTCAACAAAGCGCATTCTGTATAGACTGAGAATCAAAATCACGTCAGTTGAAAAGAATTTAATTCCTTTTCTTTGCTTAGTTTGTTGATGTTTTCCTTTGTTACTATCTTGAAATAATCTGCTGTTTTTCCTCTTCCATGGATGATTGTACATTCACTGTAATGCTGTTGGATTTTAATGATATATGCAGAGCTTAGATAGGGGGAAGTCTAACTGTTTGTGGCAGCTCCCCTTTGGCTCCATGATGGAAATGGCACAGAAGGCTTGGAGATTTGGGTTCACTGCCTCTGGATGAAAGCAGCTCTTCACGATACCAGATAAAGGCCTCTAGCACATTTTCTTTATCACACTATCACACACACTGACATTCAGCTGGTGGTGATGACTAGCCATAGGAGGAACTCAGTTCTGCTACCTGCATTCTAAAACAGGCTCATGGTTTGAAGTAACATAAACTTATTTGCATCACCATTTTTTAAATTGTGCATTTATTGCATCATGGCCACTGATATGGGGCAACACTATCGTCATTAAAAAAATGAATGACTTTACATGATGTTAAGTGCTTTGATGGTAATACAGTTGTCGAATTTAGGGGCTTTGAGGAGGTATGAGGGAAGTGGGACTCAGCTAATGCCTGGGAAACCAAACTCAAACTATAAAATGTAGCTGCCATTCATCAGCTCAGCTGCTTTTATAGGTGATTTTCAGCAGAATTCTATGATCTTGATGAAATAGATACCATACATAAGAACAGGCATTACTCGGTAATGAGATTTTTTTCGCTATTCGTACCAGCCATCATAATAGGTGCAACAATGCATTGCTTGATAGCAGACAGCTGTTAAAATTTTTTGGAGCAGCTTGAGGAGCTATTTTTTGCTCTATACAATTTGTTAAAATGGATAATTAGAATAAGATAAAGACACAGATTTAATATCTGCACAGTATTTAATACTAAAAACTCTCAAAAGGACCTTAGACCATAAACAGTGGAAAGCAGCAATATACTATTGTAGCATCTAATCCTTCTAATCCAAAGAAGAATCACCTGTATTGTGATGAACATTTATATATATATATATATATATATATATATATATATATATATATATATATAAACACACACACACACACAAAAGAACAATA
>JAPZDV010000026.1:695005-709187 GCA_029814665.1 Acanthurus lineatus
TGGCAATGGAAGGGAGGGTATAGTGGCAATGGAAGGGAGTTGTGTTTTATTGCAGGTGGTCTAGGAATTTTGCACATGCACTTAAATATTCAGGCCTCCAAACAACAACAACAACTTTATGTCAGTATCCTTTAGCATTGTTTATGTCTGTGTTTTTTTCCCCTTTTTTTAGCAAATCATTTACACTCAAAATTCAAATGTGGGGGGCTGGAGAGAGAACCTGTAATCAAAATAAACAAGGGCATAAGGAAGTAAAAAAAAAAAATTCCCCTTCCTCTGAAAAGTTGATACGCCCTCCTCAGAATGAAGTGTGTCTTTAAAGATGTTAATAAATTGTATGGCCTTTACAGAGTAAGACATCATTTATTTTAATTAATTAATTAATTTTACTATGTTTCAGTCACCATCATTAACAAAGCTTAACCAAACATGCATGTTCCCTTTTCCTTCTTTGTTACCCCTCTATGTATTCCAAATGCAGACAGTCATATTTGTGCAGGTACATTGTTTTATCATTTGTTATCCACAGTGTCGCTGCAAAAGAAAGGGCGACTGTAAGATAAGCACTTTGAGCTTCACTTATTGTTTTATCATAGTCCATAATTCTGCATAATGTGTCTCTGTGACCTTAAAGTAAGGAGCTAATGAAATCAGCAATGGCATAAATATCGATAATGTCTCACTGAGAAGCTGTTTCTTTCAAACATTACATTGTAATTATGGCCGGCAATCAGTATTGATATCCTGGTGTGACTGTGCTTGCTGGGCTGGTTGTAATGCAATTTGATGCCAGGCGGAAGAGAAGAGGAATCAAATCACGGGACCGAAACAGGATGCCTGGGAGCTAACCAGGGAGAGCCAGAGATGACACCTGAGCACTCCTGGATGATCATTCACCAGGAAAATTGACTCGGCCTAAAAGATTATACCAGTGTTATGCATCTTCTACACTTTTGTAACTTTAAAAAACCAAGAAACAATGCAAGTCTTTTTTTGGGTATTTTTCTTTCTGCGCGGGCTGTGTTGGGCAGAAGTATTTGTTTAAGTGTATTTTATTTTGAGTATGAAGATCAGCCTTGATAGTGATTTGTGGCTTGTTTGGTTTTCCACATTAATGTGCACATGCAAATGCTCTTCAACTCAATTAAAATTAAAAATAGCAAATATTTAGCAGACGGTTGGCAGATTTGAGTAATGCAATACAAGGTTTCAGGTTTGTAATCATTTGACCCTTTATCATCATGATCCAAGCAGCTTTTAGTTCACTAAAAGGAAAAGGAGATATTTAGGAAACACCATTGTTCCTTGGCAATAAGTCTGTGTTTCACCGATTGCTGGTTATTAGGCATATAACAGACCTCTTAAAGTCTTATTTCTCTGCAGCTTGGATGTTGTCATTTAGTTTGTGTTGTTCAGGCAAGGGGCCCTTCACAGCTTTCTGCCAGCTAATAAAATCCTCTTGACTTGGTCTGTGTAGTTGACTAAGGTCAGGCTGAAATCTAATGATATACATCTCAAACACCTAATGGCTTTGCCAACGCCATTCATTCCCGTACAGATACCTGGTCAGTGCACGAAAACATAAGCCTCTATGAACTGACCTGAGCAGAAATCTTGTCAGCCTCAATAATCAGTGTGTAGCTCCCTAACCTGTCACCTATGCCATACCCTGTCTACCTGCTAATGAGAACACACACTAAAACTTATTCAATCCACAAACATACACTCCCTCTTTGTCTGCCTTTCCCCCATCTTTCTACTGTTGTCTTTTTCCTACCAAGCTGTCAATTACATGCAGGCAGTGCTGGATGAGGAACAGGGACAGAGACAGGCCACTTTCATTTTATCTGTCAATCGATTGAGTCTCATATGGCTGTCATGCCTGTCTCGATTTTCAGCCTTTTTTAACAGTGTCTGCTTACTATTTCACCATTTATCCATAAAACTCCCTCAGCTCTGCTGTATGGTCTCAACTTGTTTATGCTTTCCTCACTTGGTCCGTCACTCTCACTTCTGTTTGCTTGGTTGAAATTTCTGCCTTTTTTTTCTTTATTTGCACACATGGAAGACCAAAGGCACACGCACACACACAAAGATCAAGAGAGAGTTTTCATCACTGGGAGAGCAGGTGAGTGCTGTAAATGGCCAAGCCATTAGCATCAATGAGTTTGACTGTCAGGCTGTTGATTTTCCTGCACAGCCTCCCTTTGGCAACTTTGAGTACACCTCCTGTTGTTAGTGGGTTTTCTTTACTTAACATTAAGTGGTCCAGGGAAAGTCAAGCCAATTCCTTGCACTTTTTCAGAAATACTTGGATTCAAAGCACTTTGCCCTATTCTACCAAATCCCCTATAGAAAAAAAGCAAAGGCAGGGAAGTTCCTTTGGCACATTCTTGCACAGAATGTGTTATCATCTGTAAAACCCACTGTGTTGCGTGTGCTGAGATAAGAACATGTTTATAATTTAACAAGAATTGTGACACAGTTTGGGTAATGTGCTTATGTTTTATTTTCTTAGGGTAAGATTACATGATGGATATTAATCTCATATTTTTGTTTTGTGCTTTTACAGGTTCTGCCTCTCAACAACACTTTCAACGGCCATGACTGCACAGTCAGGATGGTGTCTGGATTCCATCAAAGACTCGCTCTTACAGGGCACAGAAAGAAAGAAATTATTGATTGGTTTTGCAAATTTGAACATGTGCTAATTGACATGGTATGTTTGGATAAACTATCCTAAGCGCTGCCTCACAGTAAGAGGGTCCTTGGTTTGAGACCCGACTGGGGCTTGTGTTTGGTTGAGACCTGGCTAAGGCAAGACCTTTCTATGCAAGGTTTGCTGACCCAATCAACCCTGGAAGCAGGAAAAGCAGCTACAGAAAATGAATGAATAAAAAAGACATGTATACATAAATGTATATATGCACAAGGAATTCTCTGAGTTTGGGAAACATTTAGAGCATTGACAGACTTATCCTTCAAAATGTCATACATATCCAAAGGAGTAATCCAGTCAGTCAGCAGCATAAAAAAGACTTGAGGTGCAGCATGATGGAGTGATGAGTATCTGACAGGAAGAGTCTTGTTTCAGTCAGTCAATGCAAATAACCACACTAACTGAAACTGCAGACAGAAAAAAAGCAGCAGTCAGTGTAGACTGGACTTCAAAGACACACTGTTTGATCAAATAATGTCAGAGAAGGATGAATTCACTGAGTTATTATAATTCAGTCTCACTTACATCTGTGGCTGTTTCTAAGTTTATCTCTCCTTCCATCTTTTTTACAAAAACTTTTTTCCCTTTCTCAAGATAGCAGTCTAATGTGAACCTTTCTGACAGAAAGACAGGAGCATCTTTCACAAATATTAGACTGGGAGTGAGTCTGTGTCTTTAAGACTGGCAGCAGTGAGCTTAATGGGAACTGTTACCATCACTGATAGTGCTCCCATTCATCCTCCTTTCATATCGACCAGCCATTTGGAGTGTGAGCCATTAACACTAATCTACCACTACAATGATGTAGAGGACACTAAAAGGCTTCATGTGAAAACAGCTCAACAGTTACTAAACTCCGAGGAGCTAAATATTACCAAAATAAGAACACAGAGGGGGATTGTACTAAAAACACCTTGATTTTCAAAACAAAAATGGTAAGACTTAGAAAATAAATTTGTTCAATAACTTAAAACTTTAAGTGAAGATATTAAAAAAGACACTACCATATATATGGTATTAAAGCTTTAAAACATTCAAAAAGAAGAGGCAACTCTAACTCCTAACTCCTAAAACATAAACTGTTCTGCATAAACCCACAAGCCTAAAGGCCTTAATAATGGATATTTAAAATTGCAACTCTTTGTATCAGAAGCAGTCTGACGAAGAACCTTGTGCTTGAAACATCAAGCAGAGGCTAATTTAGTGTGCAGATCTCTGGCTAAGAATCTCAGGCAGAGTAAATAAGCTAGAAAGTAGTGAGAAACTGACATAGTTGATTTATGTCTTTTCATGGGATTTTTTTAGTGTATGAGACATGTAGACTTCTCACTAAGTCATTTAACCTTCATCTTTCAGTGATGGACATGTTACAGATTAAGCGACATTAAAGGTCCTATCTCTTCATGTAATTTGAATATTCTGAAAAACAGATCCACTTTTTCTCTGTTAAGTGAGGAACAGATACAGGAGCTTTGGAGAGTAAATAAAACAGAAAACAGATGGAGGAGATGATGAGAGAGTCTAAACCTGTAATCTTTGCTTGTGGCTGTCTGACCAAGGTGAGACTGCACTGTTCTCACCCTTCCTCACTCTGACACAACAGGCAGATCAAAAGCAGCACAAGCCCAAGGAACACACACCTCCACACTTCCACACAAGAAATGTTCACATGTTTAAAAATTCAAGACATTCAAACACTTCATTTCATCATCCTAACACACAAAGAAAGGCTGACACATGGGCGATTATCCTGTTCTCACTAAGTGAGCTGCTAAATAATCACCCAGTGAGTCTAAATTACATTTGTGTGTAGGTATGATAACTGCTGGGAAATCTGTGCACAGAAAATGGACTAACTGAAAGTAAAAAAGGAAACACAAAAAGCGGTCCCCTAAAGAAGGTCATTCAAATTCATTTTATTTTTTTCCTCAGTGATTTTTTTTTTTGTTGAATCATATTCTTTTTCTTTTCTTTTTTTTTCTTGGTCACAAACTTTTGGCTTTAATTGCAGAAATAAAACAGTTTTTACTCTGACTCAGTGACATATATCACATTATTTTCTCTCTCCCTGCCTTTCACACACAAACATATAGACTGTACATGCACACGCACATGAACGCACGCACGCACGCACGCACACACACACACACACACACACAGACACACAATTTAACATTTTATCTCAGCATTATTCAGCTGAGATAAGTATTTAGATTAATTAAATTTGATTTTTACTGAAATGAGACTTGTCACACACTGTGTCCAGCATGCAGAACCCAGCAGGGCTCAGCTGTGTTGTCCCCCTCTCACCCTAACTTCATATTAGCTCAGAAGACACTGTGACTGCCAGAGAAACAGCTTTAGTTGCTGAGTCCTGATCTAATGCTCCCGATTTGTTGAAGTCAGGTACAAGTGTCAAACTGCCCTAACACCCCAAGACCTTACCAAATGCATGCTTCCCCTTTAAAAACAAGAGTGAGATTCAAGTGACACTTTACCTGCGTTTTGGCCTTAGGTTGTTTTGTCAGTTTTTTTATGGCATAATGTGTCTTTTATGTAATAATTAATTGGTTACTTGAAATAATATTGAGACATTTTTCTATGTTTATTTAGAACAGGGTACATAAGATATAATACAATATACTCTGGCAAACAGTACATAAGGGCAGCATCATAAGATCTAAGATAAGTAACACACAAGAAATTTGGCAACAGGATGCCACTGATGCAAAATACACTATAGTACATAGGTGATAGATCCAGAGAAAATATCTGAAATGTACCATAAATCATTAAAAATAGCTATTAAGTAATATCTGTGGCCAATAGCCCCTCCAACAGATTAATGTCTCAAACTGAGAAAATAAAGGCAAGCTAGAAGGTTTTCTCTCTTGTGCTGATGTATACAGCTCACAGCTCATTTCAGCCTAATCAGAGACTTTCTGTTTATTTGACTGCAATGCTAACTATACCTGAAGTTTACTTACACAAACTTCATAAATTCATAAACTTAATAAAACTTATAACTCAGAGTAGATTCTTAAAAAGAATTTCTTAAATTGACTGACTTCACTTGAAAGTCAACAAAGGCTATCTTATCCTAATACAGAAATTTTCTTTTGTTTTCTTTTTTAAGCACAAGGAGAACTGTAGAAAATGAAGAAATAAATCATTTTCATTCATTCATCATATACCTGATATCTTTATATGTAACTTGTGTGATGCTGTGCTGTGCATGCATATGGCTGGTAAAAGGCATTTAATGTAGAACATTGTATGTAACAAATGTTAAATTAACTAGCAGTGATAAAAACAGGGAGAAGAGCTTCTTTACTTCTATTCAGGTTCTGCTTCTTTTGCTGAAAACAACAGTACTCTGGCTATGTTCCCTTCATTGTGCTTCCCTAGAGAAAGCATTGTTTAGTATTTTGCTGTCCTGTAAGCTATCCTGTGGCACCAAAACACCCCACCAAAAAACAAACAAACAAATAACCCAGCAATAAGAATCTAGACGAACAGTAAGCTCAATTTTTTGCTCCTGAGTGAGACAATTTATCATAAATAATGATAACTGTTGAATTTTGGACCAAGCCAAGCAAGCTTTTACCCCCTCCTTTAACTCTTTTTGTGAAACTATAACCATGTCCTGACTCAACCTTCACGCTGAACTTACAGATGAACTGAACTCCTGCCATTTTATAACATAAAAACTGATAACATCAGAGACTTTTTAGGAAAGAAATACAAAGATTTTTTTTTTTCCTGTAAGGCGCAAAGGGACAGAGATGAGAGAAATAAAAACCAAAGGAGACTTACTGGTCACTGTTTGTTCATTAACAGAACACTGAGCTTTAGGATGGGCTGATGAAGGAATAGAGAAAGCATAATCAACTTGTTTGTGTCTCACTGTCTCTCATTCTCTTTATATGTGTGTGTATGCATTTGTGTGTGTTGACTCTGGCAGTCTGTGGGCTGATCCAGCAGGCCTGAGTCTGTGTGATGCTCGTCACTCTGTCACACTGGATGACTCCTGATGCGACAGCGGCTCTTCTGGCCTCAAATACCCCTGAGATGGAGGGAAGAAAGGCAGAGAGATGGATAGAGGGGCGGGAAGAACTGGAGTGAGAGAGAAAGTGAGAGAAAGTAGATGTATGTGTGAGAGCAAGAGAGGTGTGTCAGCAAAGGGCTTCAATTTCCCCAGAGGCACACTGACAAAGAGACTGAGAGACAGATAGACGGAAACACAGAGAGGTTGGGGTTTGGAGAGCAGAAAAGTGCCAATTCTTCCTCTTAAACTGGACAGCCTCCAACAGGCCCTGCAGCACACACGATCAAGATGAAACAAATATCGAGAAGCTTTATGCACTTAAAAAGCAGGATGTATGTATGAATGGGCCTTGAAATGTTTGCATTTTCACTTTGCAAACAGCAGGTCACATGGAAGATGGTTTTTGTCGGTAAGTCAAGTCGATGCATTACTGTTTAATTTGAGCAAGTTATCTAAAAGCCACTGTCAGACTGCTTAATATGACTGCTGTGCAATGTGACTACCCACGGCACCAAAAAAAGCTATTAGAGAGGCAGCTTAGTAAAGCAACTCAAAACTTCAAATATCAGTTCTTTCCTTTTCCACATTTAATTTCTAGGACCTGACTGTGAGGTTAAGTTTTTGAGGAGTTACTTGTCAAGTATAAGTAAGTATAAGTTAGGTATAGACACAAGTACATGGATGGAATACAAGGACATAATTCTCCTTTCAGACAATTTTGTTTCTTTCTTTTTAAAGAAAATCATTAACATCCTAAATTATTTTTCCACCCCCACTTCAACCTCATATGTTTCATTACCTCCATCTTCCTCCACCTTATCTCCCCGACATCCCACTGCAAGGTCCTAAACCACATGCCTCTCACTCAAGGCCCACAAGCTAAATTTAGCCCTTTGCAAATTTTAATCCATGCTTCATATCAGTTTAGGTTCGTAATCAATTTTAGCCCGCCTAGTTGGAGCTGTAGTCTGCACAGAGGATGCCTGATCTGTGCATGCCAAGCCATGCTAACAGGCTTGTCTGCACCTGCACAAACAAAGGCGCAAAAAGGAAAGTTGATGCTGAAGGTTGATATTTTTGAAAGAGGTGGGAGACTGAGTTCTTCTTTGCTTAGTGTAAACAGAACCCTATATATCTTATTTGATCTGGTACAGCGTCACTTTTTGAGAATATGATTTGCATCATTATTTTAAAACCACTTATCGACAGATATACAGAGCCATGGACAATAAACACAAACCTTAAAAAATCACCAACTTAAGAGATGCATGCAACACCAGCAACATTTTTCTCATTGTAAATCTGTTTAAAAAGTTTCATCATAGCAAAGAAAATAGCTAAACCAGGTCATTCACAAAGGGAACTTTGTGAAAATGTCAGGTAAAAGTTTGCATCATTGTTTGTCAATCTTTCTTGACATGCCATCACCAAACGAGTGGATGAGCCAGTTGCCAAATTACCTTCACAGCTCAAAGACAGTGAAAAAGAATTTGTCACGTACTTGATTGCTGTGAATGAAACATAGATTGAACAGACACAGCTCAGCTAATGATTTTCAGTCATGATAGGGATCGCACAGTTGTCCATTCCTAAGGACCTCTTGGACTGATGCACAGAACAGCCACAGGCCAGACATTTTCAAACAGGTGGAGCATAATTGAAACATGTCATAATGGGAAACGCTTCTGCTACTGACAGCTGATAGTGTGCTTGCTAAGTGAAGGGAAAGATATGGACTAGATGCAAAGATTCAAGAGCAGGTGGGAGGGGAGCTAGCTGCACACCCCTGTATAATAGACAAAGAGACCCTGTGCCCTTAGACATGGAATACGTGATGATGGTTATTACAAAACTTCTAATTTTATTTGAAAATGAGGCTTCCAAGTCCACACATTCAGAAGAAGGAATATTCCAAATATGAAGATCCCCACACTAATCAGAGGTGCATTTGATAAACCATTAAAAAGTGTTGCATAGATTTTACAAGCTGTGTGAGGATATGCTAATTTCATGTCTAGGATGTGAAAAGCACTTGCAAAAGTTGATGATAAGAAGTAGTTATTTGATTTGGCTTATGTGTGACACATCTCAACACCCTAAAGCTGCAGGGACACCAACAATGGATCCCTGATATGCATAATCCAGTAAAAGCCCCTGGAACAAAGCAATGTTTGTTGGAAAACCAAATGCGTCATAGAAAGTATTTTCACTTTCCAACCTGCCTGTCAATGGCAAGTGTGCTCAACTCTGCTTTCCCAAGAGAGAGATACAAAGAAAAACTGAAGACTCTCAGAGCAGAATTCAGGTTTGAGCCTTTCATGAATCAATTTACAGCTAGGGTGGACAGCGCTTTAGAGCACTTGTGATTAGAACTGATGGAATTACAGTGCAATGGTGCACTGAAGGCCAAGTTTGACTCTACTGGGGTGGGTGGGATGCAGAATTTATCCCAAACACAATGCCACCACTCCACCTGCAGGCTGCCCATGTCCTGAGCATGTTTGACTTACTTGTTTTTGCAAATGTTCACTGTAATGAAGGTAAACAACTCCTCTCACTGACCCCACCATTGACAAACATCTTGCTCCCGTGTATAGAAGTGGCTGTAGCTCAGAACTGAACACCAAGACTCAATTAACCTGATTCAAAGAAAAAAATGCAAGGTGTCTGGTGGTTGAATATGTACGAATCTACAAAATTATATGCTAGTTTGATTCATCATCTATATGTCTGTGAAAAATGACTGCAAAATTAATTTGACATTTAAAGGATTTTATGTGCAGCTAATTGCTTACAAAAATGCAAGCATGCAAGGCTTTACAAGTCAAATAAACTGTTTGTCTTTAAGGGTCTTTAACTTTTTTTTTTTTTTTATATATGTCCCACAAAACCATTTAGTCATATTCAGTCTTTTTTTTCTTATTCTCGAAAGGGGAATTTATAAAAAAAATGATTCTAATAATTATATTGGCTCTCTACTTAATCCTTTAGTACCTATTCTGTCTGAAGCAAATAGTGCCAATGTCTTTAAGGTCGGTTCCCTAAAAGCCCCTTTATACTGATTAGTCCACTTTAGAAAGCATACTTAGGGGCAGTCACCCAGCTGCCATGGCAGCTGTTAGTATCTTTGCATAGAAAATAACAATATGGCATGAATAACGATATAAAGTGATCAATCACTGTACAGAGAAAAAAAATGTGTAAATAAATAACCCTATAAACTTACTTTAATAAATCTCTTACATTTCATGTAAGAATGACTATGTTTATAGGAGTATCCTATTTAACCAATTTTGGGACAGAGTATTGCTTACAATATTATTATATTCGATAAAGGGGCCACTAACTTTTGCTAGCTACGTTTGTCTTTAGCTGATTGGCCCAGCTCATAAAGCTCGGCTGAGTGGGAACATTTTATTCACTAATTTAAAAAAGACTATTCTTTTTAGGAAACATGAATCAGTGATTTGTAGAATCCAGATTGACAGACTGTATCACTTGCAAATAACTGGCTGCTAATTTTTGTTAGCTGATGTTTAATTTCACACTCTAGCTAAGTTGAATTTGAGCAGCTTACATGT
The DNA here is from genome assembly GCA_029814665.1 of Acanthurus lineatus. Classification (NCBI taxonomy): domain Eukaryota; kingdom Metazoa; phylum Chordata; class Actinopteri; order Acanthuriformes; family Acanthuridae; genus Acanthurus; species Acanthurus lineatus. The sequence continues at coordinate 705,354 of JAPZDV010000026.1, forward strand.
ATTCAATATATGGCAAAAAATAACAAAAAACATAACAGCTCTCACTAGAATTTTATACTTCCATTTCTGTCAAAAACATCTTGAGTTTGCTCGGTATATATTAATTGTAAAAATGCAACCAGGAGATATTGTTTTATTATTTTGTTTGAATAGAGGCTGTGATGGCTAAGTACCTTATCATTTTTCTTGAGAAGTTTTTTAGGCCTCCATGCTGACAAAACTGTATTTGAATGGATCTTGATGTGATTTTCATTACCAGTGTGGCCTTTAGTGAAACTGAGTAGCCATTCATGTTCTACATCTTGTAACTTCCAGCTTATCTGAAGACCCTCTCACTGTTCTTCACTGTCACTGACCTCCTCTCCCTCCTAACATACCTCATCAAAAAATATGTCAGAGGACATCTGTCCAAGCATGTCCTACATGTGATTTCAAAGCCCACTGTGGTATGTGTTTTTTTTTTAGTCATGTTTTGTATTTAGCATGCCTAACATGGTAAAGAAGGCTACATATTGAAACTTTTTTTTGTTGTCTGTTGAGTGTGTATTAGTGTTCCTGACTTTGCATATCTGATTCTGACTTTCTGTGCGTCTCAGTCTGCTCTGTGCAGTTTGGCTTGGCTTCCGACAATAAAAACTTTGCTGACACCTCTGAAAAGCACTGTGGTACTCCTAGTGGTATCGCAATCATGGTTTAAAATAGCCGTAATCAGGCTCAGGGGTCTAATTGTGAGCAGAAGGCCTGTCACCTGCTGTAAGGTGTGGAATCTGGGGGCCAGACCTGTTTTACTTATTTGACACAGTGAACCACAATATCCTCCTCTTCACCTTTAAAGGATTGTGTGTCAAAGGCAAAGCACTATCTCTATTTGCATTCTACCCAATGGGTCACTCTTAGGAGCAAATATATGGTTAATTCCTTATTATCAACCCTCAGAATTTTTCTTTCTCTTTTTCCATAATAGGGAGGTGGCCTGAATTACAGTGATATTAAAATTATTTCTTTCCTACTTCTCACTTTACTTTTCTATTGAACATAGAATTTAGTATTGTCATTCTTAGCCTCGTTTTCTTTCTTGGAACTTGTGATGGAGGAGCATGACATTGGGGGTTGGGTTTGGGTGTTTAATTTCTGCCTTTATATATCATCTCTTAGTCTTTGATTTTTGTACACTGTATTTACTTACACTCTTAAAATGTTTCCTTTACCATCTGACTTTGTCTTAGTTTTGCTTTTGGATCCATTTTGATATTTTTTTTAACATGACAGATATAGTTTGATTACATTAAGTAGTAGCGGGGGGTCACTTGGCAAGTTAATTATATTGTCAGACGTCCACTTTTGTAGAAGAAAATTAGACTGATAAGGCAGAAATGTAGGGATGAGGTAATGTATTTAAGTTTTATCCACATTTGTCAACTTCTAAAAACAACCACATAAAAAAATAAACGCTATTTTACATTTTCCAAAGCCCATTACACAACCAAAAGCACACATTAAAACTGACATATAGGGGCCATAATTAGGGCAAATTAATTCTTTCGCACGCAGCAGAGTAAGCTTCACTGTGTTCTGAGTACACCAAAGGACTGCCACAAATAAACTGTGAACTAATTTAGGGACACAGGCACACAGAAAAAAAGTGTTGATGGTGTTGTGAGCAGCAAAGACAGATTACAATTTAATTCTTCTTCAGAGCTGTGGGAATCACATGACATGACAAGGAGCCTGGGTGTCATGACATATCAGCTGTTGTCAGAGATAATGGTGACTGAATCACATAAACATCCAACTCCATCAACACGCTTTAGAATAACATGAGAGTGAGAAGACAATGTGTCATGAAAAACTGTTGAAATGGCAGAACAAGTTATCAAGACAAAGGTTTCAGCTCTTGGATATGCTTTGAATGGGTAAACCCTACTTTACTGTACTATAACACAAAGTTATTGAGTGTTTTTAACACACTCAATGAACTTACTTACTTTGTCATGATATTGTTTCTTACTCACAAAAAAAGTTAAGCACGGGTCTTGATAAACTTGTACCCATCATTAAAATAAAATTTTAGTTAAGGCCAAATATTCTAAAGTAATTGTAAAAAAAAAATGAACCACACATTACCAAAGACCTCTGAATCCTGCCCACAGTTTCACATTTTGCTTGGTGATGTGATTCAAATAGGTCTGGTGTTGTATTTAGTGTCAGCTGTTTCCCCAGGTTGGAGAGACAACAACTCCAGAAAGCTATAAAATACTAAATTCAGTATGGCTTTAAGTTGTTATCAGAAAACCGTCATTTTTGGTTATCGCAGCTAAGTAATCTACCTCTTTTAAAGCATCATCTTTTAAAAGAGGCTAACACTTGAGAGTGGTTATGGTCATTTTTAGTGTAAATTTTACAGTGTTGATGCTCAGAGAAGCAGTTCTTTTCCCTGAGGAGTGGTTTAAACAGGCCATCTTGTATTTTTTTTACCTGCTTTGAAAACTTGTCATTGCAGAAATACAGTATATTTTTACTGTCATGACTCCAAGCTGAACACAGCCATTGATCTCTGTGAGGAACCAAGCTGAAAAATTAATGCAGTCTTCTTCTAAGCCTTCAAGTTTGATACTGAGAATATAGACTTTGGTCGGACTTTTCGAAAGCAAGTGATTGGTAGCTTTAGAATGTACGGGTACATAGTTAGTCTGTAGTTAGACACACACAAACCCCCCCCCCAGCACACACACATATATTTTAAACACACACAAGATATATGTATGAACAAAACAGGACACACAAACAAAAAAACTGACACGACAAAACGTGTGTTGAAAGTGGAGGTGGATATTTCAGTTCTAATAATTTAAACTCTGGTTGCACTTTGTTAAGTTACTCAAGTAACTCTCCTGTAAAACCAACAACTTAAAGCTGACAGTAAGGGTCGGCTCATGCTTGCCTTAACCATCCCCTAGTTATGCTCTGAAGGTTAAGGCTGTGGCAGACTCTCTTCCTCTCTTTTTCCTTTTTTTTTGCATCTACGCCCCATTAATGCCACACTTTATTGAATCTCATGTTTTCTTGTCTAGTGGGTTGCCACATATCATAGTTGTGCCTGCTACTGTGGTCTCTCTTGATACTAACTGCTACTATATTATTATTCTTATCACTACGGTTATGATTGGTATGTACATGTATTGCCATATGTTATTCATACTATTATCTTTAGTGCTATAATTATTACAAGCCAAATTTTTATCTGTTTCATAGTTTTATCTGTAAGTATTGCTTTAGCTATGTACAATTGAGCCAGGTTGTATTTAAGGTTTTTGCCTGTTCAAAGAACATTATTTTACAGGCCACTTCGAATTGTTTTAAATTATATAGTATGGTCCAGCTTTAGATGTCACTATGTGGTCCTCAGGCACCTGGTGAATTAATAAAATCACTGCAAAGACAATGCCAACATAAAACCAGAACATAATTTCGATTTTTGTTGTCATTCTTGTGCTTGTTACTGACTGTAGCTTTACATTCATGAAATGTGAAAGTGTTATTAATGTCCTTATCTAAATTTGATACAGGAAGACAAACACAAATGTAAAGTTAACTTCTGTCTTGTCTAAAGAAGTCAGAGTCTGAATCTGAGTCTGGTAAAATATGACCACTGGCGGTTTGTCAATAGGGGGCGCTGGGATGCCGCCCCCACCAAAACTCAACAGAAGAATTCTACTTAAACATAGCAGAATTTTTCATTAAATAAAAAAAAACGAAGAAAATTATTAATTATTACCACACAATGATAGCCTATCACCATTCAATAAAAAGGGTTTCAAAATAAATTAATTAAAA
>JAPZDV010000026.1:723503-766839 GCA_029814665.1 Acanthurus lineatus
TCTGGTTTTTCATAATTAATGCATTTTAAAAATTTGGTACATCAAAAAAAAAAAAAAAAAAAAAAAAAGACAAGGTTGCCCTGCAGAATACATCTATACCAGGATCAGCTTTTTCACAATACCATGTCATTAAGCAAGATGTTGTGTTAGTTAATCACATAAGTGCTAGCACACAACAGCACACCATTTTTATGAAGTGCAAGCTTGTGGTGTTGCTAGATATCTTTAAGTAACTGCACTTTACATGGTCACTCATTATACGTGAGGGATGTGAGCACTTGATGAAAATTGCACATATCTTCATTGAAAGCAATAAAAACAAAGGAATTATAAGTGAGCATATGTGTAAAGGGAAAAATGGCTTATGAATAGAGAAATAATGTTTTCAAATACTGTTATCCTGATGAGTTTAGTATACTTTTCCACAGCACTAAATGCAAACCAACAAAGTCATGTCATTTTTACTCCTGCTGTAAGTTTCCCTTCCTAAACAGAAACACTCTGTTTTCATTCACTATTTTAATCTATTTTATTTTTTAATTCTCTTTTTCAATACTTTTGTCCATGAAAGTCAAGATTTTCTGCACAAAAGTTTCACAATAAAAGCTTTCGAATACCTTTGTTCATATTATTCTTCTACCCAAAGGAGGCCTTTTTTGAATCACAATGTCTGTTGGTGATCCTGTGGGAACAACAGTACCAACCACTGGTATATATTCTGAAGTGTTGGACATAAAAAAAATCCTGCTGGAAACAGCTTTTCAAATAAAAATTGAGTTTAGTTTGAAATGTGTCTAACTGAGAAAACTACGAAAAAGGAAACATAAGTCCCTAAGTGAAACAAAGGAATTAAATCCACATTAAACTATTACTCACCTCACAATTTACATCTAGGATTGATGTTAAGTGGAAAAACAGGAATTAGTATGTTTTTTACAGTTACCTATGTGAGCCACTGTAAACTTTTACTTTTTAACTCTAACCACAAACATCTTTAAACTTGATGTTCTGGCTCAGTTACCTCATCTTAACCATATCCCAACCATATCTGAGAGAGACTGTGATGTACATAGGTGGAGACAAGAGGGAAAGAAATAAAATAAAGTAACATTACCACCAACTTTCCCTTAAGTTGAGATTTACTTTGGATTATAATGATCTAACTGGGCAACGAGAACTAAAGAGAACAAAATACTAATTATATTGGACACTTTTCCTCTGTGAGATAAAGTTTTTTTTTTTTTGCTCTAGGCATTCAGAGTGCCCTTGTTATAAATGCTAGCAAGCAGTGCACATAAGCAGCACATAAGCAGCACACTAAACACTTATGTAGAAAACAACTTTTTTGCAATTGTGACAAGTAATCACTGTTAGAATTCTGTACAGAGACTTCTTCAATTAAACACTACATTGTATATCCCGCATAGAGTTTTAGGTAGTGATTCAGGCTGGATGGAGCTCAAATGCTCAAATGAAAGATACAATTTTCAGCAAACAGTTCAAGACTTGCCAGAAAAATTAATCAACAACTTGAATTTCTTCATTATGTTGTGTGACAATGTAATTTGATTCATGTTATGTTCCCCAAATAATATTCGCCTTTGTAATTATTGAACTATCAGCACAGTCTCTAGGTGACATGGTTCATGTAATAGTTAAACCTGAAAGATGTACAAATGTGTAGCAATAACTCATCTCTACGATTTGTGTGTGATAGAAGCCATTTTGATTGAGTGATGTGTAAATCTCTGCCTCATTACATACAGTTTACTTGTCGAGAAATTCACCCTGGTATCAGCTACACTTTATGTGGTCTACATTTAGACCACACGCTTCTTTAAAAAAATATATAAAAATAAAAAAGTCCCCAAATCAAAGCAAACGTGTTGTGTGTACTTTTCCACAATGCAATGCTTTGCATTTGATCCACACATTTCAGACATGTGAATTTTAGTTCTATGTCAGTACACTTGTCACTTGTGAATCAAAGTGATAAATGACTGAAAGCTTTCAGAGATATTTCTTTTTTTTCATAGACAATTTATCTTGTGGAAGAAAGTAAGTCAGAAACAGCTTCAGTCTGTTTTTTTTCATTAATTCTTAGTATATAGTGTGGCTGTGACTGTTAAAATGGTATTTCAAATACAGTATTTCTGTAATTATCAAGTCAGCATAAACATTGAAAGAATTACGATGGGATTTTTTATTTTTTTATTTTGCAGAAATTACAACCCCCTGTTTTAAGTGTAATACTTTCAATACCCAGTGCAGTTGGTTCCTGTCACTGTCATCATTTTTTTCTATTAAAAAAAGGCTTCATGAAATACTAAATTACAAAGGAAAATGAGTCGCCGAATAATAACTAAACATGTAAAAAAGGGATGAATGCAAAAAAAACAGGTAGCTGATGTTTTAATTTGTAATTTTGTTTATTAAATTCTTCAGTTTTCTACATAAGGTTCACAGTTTCATTTATATTTAAAAAAAAAAACAAAAAACAAAAAAACTAATGTTTCACCACTTGTGTTTGCCAGCTAAATAAGTTTGTCTCTCACCAAAACATAAATGTTATTCGAAATTGCCTTGAAACTTCATGTAGATTTTTCATACAGAATTAATGCATTTACAGCATTACAGCATGCTGGATGTGAACAATAATGCAGAACTAAAAAGTAATATTTTATACACAGACCCAGTTGGCTTGACTTAAAAGGAAACAACTTCAGTAAAAACTAGGATTGAGTATATAAAAGTCAGATTAAATATCAAATTTAGCTCAATATGTGTACTGTAATGGTTGGAAGCACATAATATACTGATTCAAGGTGCTTAAGCTTCTTTGAACAGTTAGTGACCTTACCCTTAGAAGCATTCATTCAGTGCATGGTGTCAAAACATATTAGACACTAAATGAGTCCTTAATAAATGGGGATTACTAGCTACTACTTTTGGTGTTTTTGTTTTAACATTGAATTGAAACATTTTTTCAAAAACAGTAGACAAAAACCTGCAGCAAACTACAGCTGCAGCAGACACAACTGCAAAACTAATTGATCTGCAGTATTAATTTTGTCTCTATGCAATATTTCTGCCATCCATGCCATCAATGAGGAAACCTCTTCTTTTAACAAAGACACATAAAGACTGTTAATATAAAGAAATGTTGCATGTGGGTAGTTGGGGAATGTATCTTGGGAATATGAGTCTTGGGACTCAATTCCAACTAGTGTGGTAAAGTTGGCCAGTCTACCCTCCACAGCACCGTGATAAGTCATATGGCTTTTTCATGTTCATGAGCTTTAAAGGATCAAAGGATAATACCAAAAGATTTTGGTGGCCTTGTGACCAAATCTTTGTATAAATCACATAGATGTAAAGATAATAAATGAATGAATGAATGATAGTCTTTTAAGTATATATATATATGATGTATGACATGAATGAATCAGCCAGAAGAGCACTGTGATATTTGTCATTCTTATGAGGGTTTAAAGAGCTTTATTGAAAGACGTTCAGCCCCTGATCTTATTGTTAAAATTACAACATCAGGGTGTTTAATACTTAAAAACATATTGCCTTCCTCCTGCAGGATGAAAGAGTTACTGTAATACAGAATATTTATGCTGCATGCAAACATTGTATTCTCATAGTTTTTTTGACATATAACAGAATGTTTGGAGTCTTCCAGGTAGAGGTTCATACAGTAGCCTCTGCGGCCCAGTGCCAGGCCACTGAAGGGAGCTCTGGCGGGGCTTGGCCTGGTCACTGCTGCTGTTGGCGTGGACAGTGATGGCAACCTTTGGCTGACCAGATGCTGGTCACAGTGGAAAGAGGACATACCTGCTGAATGAGGGGTGCCCTGCTGAACCATGCTTACCTGTGCCTTCAACATAGGCTAGGAGAGGATGGCAAGCTGAAATACAGAAATATAATGAAAAGGTTACAGAATTTATTTTTGTTTGTAGAAGTCATATCAAGCCTTTTGACATGAAATACTGTCCCTGCATGGTCTGTTTTTTCCACTGTACTTCAAAAAAGTCAAGTTTAACATTAAACTTTAAGAACCTAAAAATGTTGAAAAGCCATGGTTACACTGTAACTTTCCTTTGGACACAACAGGCTGATCATGCCTAACTTATTGATATCAGTATGGCCCTTTATAACATGCATGCATTTAAACTCTTGTGGCAGTGTTCTTAAAATGTTGTCTTTGATTTTTCCTTTATTTTCCAAGGAATTTATTATTATTGTTGATATTTCATTTGATTTTTCAAAAAAGCCATTCTCTAATTAATTAAAGTTGAAGTGAGGTAACAAGCAAATATCACCTCTAAGTGTTAAACACACAGTTTGTGATAGATTGAGTGGACAGAGAGCAGAGTGCATCATGAGATAAAAAACGATGCACTTTGTCATTAAACCTGAATTTTTCATCAAATAAAATAAACTTTATTTTTTAAATCAACAGGCAAGAAAAGACAAAGAGGTTGAGTGTGATAAAACTAGCAAAGACACAAGTGACACAAGACATTGACTAAACGTGACACAAGACATTGACTAAATAAAAAATATAGCTTAAATGTTTCACTATTCAATTCATGATGAGACAGGATTTCTTTTCTCAAGCTCCTTGCGGAAAGCTTTCTTACTTTTCATTTTCCCTTTCTGAAAAACCTACTCCATTCCAGGCAGTTTTTGTTATCTTAAATAACAAAAATGTATCTTATTTAAGTGGGAATTTCATTCCATCACTACCGCTGTGTCCGAAATCCCTCACTCACTCACTACTCCCAACACACTATGTAGTAACTTCTGTATAGAGCACCATTTAGAAGACTGTATAGTGCCTGATTGGCAAAGTGAAAAAGGAAAATATCAGACACTACTTGGGCACTGCACCCTAAATTAGGCTACATCATTTCTGTCACGAAATGAAATGTGCCAGGTCAGCAGGTTGACTGGATGGATCATCCATAACAAATAGCAGTGTTTTATTTATCTAAAATAATTTGAAATAATTAAATATAGCTATTTATTATGTTATTAATAGTGACGAATCAATGCAGTAGCTACATTTTATTATTGGTCACAGCCCATTTTATTCCACCAAATACTGTTTGTAGCATGCTTTACTTTAGTAGGCTACTTAGAGTAAATTTAGCTGGCAAAACTTATATACACTTTTACTTAAGTTGGATTTGAAATGCAGGTTTTTTGCATGTAATTGAGAAACAGAGAAACAAATATTTGAATATATACATGGCACAATTTGTTCTCAAATCACATGCGACAGTGTGATTGGAGCATTGCACAGCTTTTAGTAAATATGTAATTTCATGACACCATGTCATCAGTTTTAATATCTGTATTGTGTGTGTGTGTATTGAGTGCGAACACCCATCTCAGTATTGCTGATTGAACTGCCAATAAGTTCCTGTACACTCCTCCTCTACACTCCATTTATCCATGTAATATCACAACTTACAAAAAAGAAAGATGGTAGCCCAATGTTAGTTTTGACGTCGAGGTGCTGCTTGTGGCAATTACTGTGCAAAAGACAGCAAATTTTAAGTTAGCCAATGTTAGTGAACGTGGCTAGCCAGGACAGAAAAATATGTCTAATGGAAACACATCAGTTCTGGAAAAAAAACCCCTCTTATTTAACTTAAAAAAAAGAAAGAAAAAAGAAAGGTTTACTCTTATGTGAAGTGGTCTATCAGGAAATTTGAAAAAGCCGTATTTCGCAAAAACTGCAATGGAAACGCTCTTTTTTTGCATTTAGAAGTCACATGCAAAGAGTCACAAGATATTCTTTAAAACATGATGTGGTATAAGTGGACTAAGGAAGAGACAGAGACACTTTTAAGTCTTACGTGAGACAAAGAAAGTATGGTTATATGAGATTTGAAGCAGCAATAAAATGCCAGTATTTATCAAGACCTCCAAGCAGACATGAGGGAGAGAGACTTCTAGAAGCTGTGGCAAATATTGTGGTCCAAGTGGAAAACTCTCAAACACAGGTACCTTATGGAGAAGAGAAACCTCTGCAAAAGTGGCCCTGGCAAAACGGGCAAATTAAAGTTAAAGTATTTTGATATCATAGACAAAATACTCAGCCAGAGACCCACTGTAACTTCTAGGAGCACAGTTCTGTAGAGCGTAGGTAAAGCAAACATTCCTTACATTTTGCATAGTTTAACTAGCTTAACTAAGATATACCGGACTAATGCTGTTTGAGTTGGAGTTTAGTTAGCATGGCTACTGTGGTGGCTGCAGTAGAAATAAATCTGCTTATGTTATGAACATTCATTACTATGATTCTTGGAATATTATCCTAAGAGGAGAAATCACATAAAAAAGTCTTATAACATTTCTCAGCAAAATTGTGTTTTATTGACACTCAGACAATATTGCTTAAATTTTGCATGTATCTGTAATAGAAACCCAACTATTCATATAGTGCCTCTTTGGACCCCTTCTGGTTGTTGTTGTTATGTCAGAAAGACCTCTTCTACAAAAGTATTTTAGAGCCTCATATATATGAAGCAATTAACCTCTTAAAGTAACTGCAACTTCTGTTTGCAGTAGTTTGGTGCAAGTTTTAACAGTGTGTCATGTGAAAAGAAAAAAGCAATGTACTCATTGAGGTTGACTTTTCAATTCACAGCCTCCTCACAGTAAAGTCATCCACAGCACTGACATTCTGTTTGTGTTATTAGCTCAATAGAAGAAAAAAAAACACTCTTTCCCCACTCTTCACTAACGAAGTGCATAACGAAGCCCTTTACTAAACACTCAAAGAAACGAGAAATTAGTTCAGTGGAAGCAGTCTCTTTCATTTGCTCCATTTTATCTCATGTTTTATACTTAAAGATGAAAGCGCTGGTGGCTGTCTTTATGAATGACACGCTGTGTTATCTGCTACCAGAGAGTCTGTATTAATTAGCAAACAACCGCCTAAACATGTTCTGGATCTGAGGGTTAAATCAAAATGCTGACAAAGAGCAGATTAGAAAATTGGCCCAGAAAGCTTCTCATGGTTGAGTTCAGCAGTGGGTGTTTCTATAAATACTCACATCACCTTCATCTTACAGAGACAGAAAAATATCCGCGGGTGTATCAGTCTGAGAGAACGCACAGATTCTAGATTCCTTGTCGCGCCTGATTTGGCTGTTGTGGAGCATGTTTGGTCCTGAGGCAGTTTTGATAAGAACACACCTGAGTTTTTAGTGGATCAGGTGTGACTAATATGGCGTGTACATGTGTGTTTTGTTTTCTGTTTTCTGAGGACCAAATTTTCTCACATTGGAAAATAAAGGATATACTCAAAAGAAGCTTGCAATGCATTGGTAATTATATGAGATTTAATGAGTTTTAATGTAGTAGCCCAGTTAGCCCCTTTCAATGAGATGGCTCTGAGGAGAGCTGAGAGAAAATCACTATCCTCTCCTAAAAAAAGGAATTTAGATAATTTTGTTTTAAGTGAGTTTATTTATCTTTAAAGCTTAAAAAAAAATTAAAAAATGCTTCAGATTTACTTAAAAGGATGCAGAAAAAAAGATTTAATTTAGAAATGATTTAAATGTCCTCCTTCTTGTATACAAAGCTGAAGGACTGAACTATGTTGCTTATACCTTTATTCATCATTTGTCATTGATAAACACTTTGATCATCGGTTGGTAGTTAATTGGAGGCTGCCAGAAAGACAGTTTTACACTTCAACCCCTGCTATAACACCTACATCAGAGATGTATTAAAATTAATCTTGCAATCTCCATTTGCATTATTGTGGTATTCTTACCTTGCTTTTATGGATATTACTTTTAGTATTATTATCAAGTTAGTTTCATTTTTCATCTTACATTTAATTAAATAATTTTTATCTTAGTTTTTGTTCACTCTATGCATATTGTTTTATGTGGTTTTGTGGTGCATGTTATTTCCTTGGTGAAAGCACTTTGATTAGTATATCTTGTTTGCAATGGAACAAACAAATAAAATGTTTTATTGTTGGATAAAAAAGGAATGTTATCTTCCTTATTCAGCTGTTTAGATTTGTTTGCATATATAAAATGGTATGCTTAGAATTTTACTCATTAAGAGCTCTCTTTATCAGAACTTTCAATTTTAATGCTGCATAATAAATAAATAACCAAAATATTGATCACATTACGAAAAACTGTGTGGTTGAGATCCCAGCACATCACTTAAAAGCAAACATAATACACCCCAGTAAAGGAGGGAGATGAGGAAGTAAAATACATGACTGTAGACCTAGTGTTTACAAAGATGTACAAAATATGTCTGTCTGTCTTTCTTTTATTGTTGAAGTGTTTTTAGTGCTTGTGTGTTACGGTTTGCACACATGTACACTCAGATCCTCATTCTCTGCATCTTTATCCGAAGTGACCCTGTTACTGAATGCTTGAATGGATCATTTTCTACATGAGAGCAGTGATGGTGAATTCCCAGTCATGACAGAGTCATAGCTCAAGGCTGTTTTTCCATCAACTCACCTAAGAAGACTCATTTCAACTGACATCAACGCTAAGCAGGTCACACACTATCCTCCTAGCTCTTCCTCCCATCCTTTTACATCTCTTCCTTTTATCAGATGAGATAAAACTTTAAAATCATCTTCTTAACATCAATAAATCATTCTCATCTTCAATCTAAGACAATTTTGGATGTAAACAACCAGTGCTGAACGGAGCGGCAAACCCTGACGGCTTCTGTCCTGCTAGAATGTATTGTCTCCTAACTTTAATTCATCTCTGCTCTTTAAAGCAAACATAGTGATACTGCAGTGGGCATAATTTTTAAGAAAAAGCAGTAGGACAGACACCTTTGTCCAGGGCAATAGCTACTGATGAGTGCACCAGAGTCATGACCTCGACAACAGCCAGAATTTATTAAGAAAGAGCTCCAAACCTTTGCAGTGTTATATCATACAAAATTTTAATGATGCACCAGAATCAATAAGGAATTAAGCTGAAAATGTATTCTACTGAAATGAATGAAGAAAATAAGAAAATTTGAAATCTTTTAGAACAGAGAAATGGAGTTTTAGTTTATGTCTGTTAATTAAAGTTCTTTTTGTAGGCCTTTTGTTTAAGGAGATCCTTGAGTTTAAATGTAGATATAAGTTCTTTAATGATTTCAGTTTATGTTTATTTACATTTAATCAAGATGTGGAAACACAGAGTGAGAAATAGGGGTGTGTAGAGGCAAACAGATTGGGCAGCCACAGAGCAGCCCAATCTTGTTGATAAAATCCTGTTACAAAACACACAGTTCATGCCACTGCAAACCCTCACTTAGTCTGATGGTTGTGTTGTAGTCATGGATAGATGAGCTATTGCAAAAACACTTGTAAGTACCTTAAATATTATATGAAATATCCTTTTTGTGCATGCTCCTTCATATTTCTTGTTTGCTCTCTGGTGAGCAGGCAAGTTAGTAATCAGTTCAGCACACAGCTAAATGAAGCTGTTGCATCTTTTAATAGCAAAAAGAAAACTTTGGTGGAGGGTTTTTTTGTGTGGATGTGCTTGTGTGAGTGCGCTTTATGTGTAGAAATAACGAGAGAAAGGCCTTGACACTTAATAAAGATCCTTTTACAGTCTTGCTTCTGGTATTCTTTTAATGCAACTTGCCTAAGCCTTAAACGGTCCTCATTACAACACTGTCTCCTAACAAGTCGTTCTGGCAGGGTCTGCTAATGCATGGCTGGTTTTAATGGTTTGCTTTCTAACTCCATCACTGTCCTGTAATTGAGGGAGAGTCTGTTAAGGATCTCCTCTGGAGGCCAGGCTTGTTTAAGAGACTGCTAAACGAAGAGAATCATCAGAGTTTTGATACAGCACAAGGGAGAGATCAGCTAATCAAGGACACACTACTTGGCAAAGAGAGAAAACTACGGAGAAGATCTTTGTGCCTGATAATGGAGAAAGGCAAAAAAGGACAGGACTAGGGCATATTATCTAGGGCATAAAAAGTTAAAGTCACATTTAGATCACAGAGATTATATAATTATGTGCGACATATTGACCTATTTTGGAATATGAATAGATCTTCCTTTGTTAAATAATGTCATCTTTTAATTATTATCCATGTCCTGTGATGTGGTGACCACAATCTGAAGGGTGAGAGTGTAAGTGAACAGCATTAGGCAAAACCCAGGCTGGGTTACCTAACCTATGCAATAAAGTCTTCTTTTATTTGGATTATGATGTGCATTTATCAGCAAATTGTTTTAGTGGAGTGTTGATTCTACTTAAAATGACTTCAGAAAATGCAGTTTTGATACTGTTGAATTGTGTGATGTCACATTGAGAGTAATTATTTAATTCAAGATGTTGTGTGCTCACTCTCACCACATCTTCCAGGATTTACTATCCCCCAGAAGAAAGGCCAAGATGACCTCCTGCGTGCTCCCTCCACAGCTGAAGGGCTGTTTGGATTCATCTTGTTCATGGCCTAGCCCTTTAAACTGCTAGAAGAGGAGGGAACACAGCTAAGCCAACACCTGCCCCATCCAGAAAAGAGATGAGGTGCAGCATGGAGAGCACAGGAATAGTAGAGCTCCTCAGTCTGTCTCGAAACACAGCCTTCAAGACCTCCAGCAGCCCTCATAGTACCAGCAGAGCCCAGTATCAGCTGTTGTGTGCTTGGAGAAAGTCAGTGTCATGAAAGTGACTGTCTGTGGGAGGGAGTAATAAGACAGCAGCAGTTGATGCAGTGGTGAGCCTGCAGAACCCTGTTATCCTCTTCCTCCCTCAGATGTTTTTATCAAAACAAAAACTACATTTACAAATTGGGTATTAATTTCCCTTTTCTCTAACACCATTTTTCCTTCCAGCTTTATCAGAGGTTTGAATGAGAGGCCGAAAAACATTTTTCAATGTCACTTTAATAAAGTTGCACCTTCCTGTTAATTCAACAGAGCATGGAGGTCAAGTTAAATAAAGCATCACCAAGCCTCGAGAGGCACCCGAGAAACAGCAGCCCCCCATGAGCCAATCTTACATTTATGGAGAATTTGCTGGTAATGAGGGATGAGTTGGGGTTTCTCTGCTTTTTGGCTTCTGCTCTACAGCTGGTAACATGCCCTTTTTTTAAGAGGTCATCTCCTGACAGCGAAGATGGGCAGAATACAGAAACTAGGTTATTTTGCTTCAATTCTGCAGAGTTCCTCCACCTTTTACTGGCATCTGTTGTGTCTGTTCCCACATAAGATAGAGACTTTTACTTTGCATATGTCCTATTTCCCATTGAGATGGGCAGTTTCAGATCAATTGATGATGTTTCTTGAACCAACATGTCACTAGCAAAACATTCTAAATGCTAACCAACAAAAGTTGCTGGAACAGGTTCAACCAGGAGATTTGTTTACTACCATCAACATGAAAGACATGTACTTGGCCAGGGCGGTGGGTGGGGTGTGGCCTTTGATGGAAAACCAAAACATCATCCTGATCAAGCAACCAGCACTATGCTGGATCAGCACTTTTGCTTTATCAACACTTTGAACCTCCATACAAGCAAAGTGTTGGTCAGAACAAACATCAACATTATGGAGGCCATCAACCATGCACACAATATTTCTCCAACCTTTGCTACCAACAGTTTAAGCAGCCTAAAACTTAACCAAAACCTTAACACTATGAGATCTTAAAATGCATGATAAAATTAAAACAGAAAGCCATACTGGCTGTCCATCTCTCCCTCCTTTTTCCTGTGTGTGTGTGTGTGTGTGTCCTTAATTACAAGAGTGGAGTCAGGTGTGCTGGAGTCAGGTCACCAACTGCCAGTTATCATTATCATTTGGCTCTGCTTCATATTCCCAGCTTCATCGAATAGCAGAGTTGTGACACTCCATAAATGTCTTTGGAAATCAGAGAATATGTACGTGATGCATGTCATGGTGCAACTGAGCAGCATAGAACTCTATTAATTTTTAGTGTTTCAAGAGTACTCTTGTGGGCATGATGATAAAAAGACTGCATTTTATGACGTTTTAACACATTGGCTTAACTCTTATGAACCAAGTAAAGAGTTAGATTTATTTAGTCAGTTTTGGTTAATAAATGAGCATCATCAGATAATTACTTGTAGCTTATTAGTTTTATTTTTTTTTTTTTATTTTAAGCAGCAGCAGCAGTAGTAGTAGGAGTATGGTTGTTGTTGTTGCTTATTGTTACTGTTGTCATTTTTATTTGTCTCATGCTTTGGTTACAAATTTCTATAGGCTGAAATGTTCTCACATTTGCTCTTATAGCAATCTTATCTTTCTTGTAAAACAAATGCACTTTATTTCCAATCAACTATATGTTGGCACTATAATTTTGGACATTAAAAAAAGTATCAGTTTTGGGTTCCATTAAGACAACAGCAATAATAGAATGGCTGAGACCCACTAGGAAGAAACTTAAGATTTCTAAGCTTTTCAAAGTTTTACAGGAGACTCATTTCAGATCACAGTCACATAGCTGCTCACTGCCCTCACTTTTCCTTCCTCTCTCTTCGTCTAGTCTTGGCTTAAATGGCATTTAAAAATCTTTAAAGCCTCTTGAGCTTAACCCCTGTACTCATCCAGTCAGGAGATGCAGGCTACACTCCACTGCACCACCTCTGCTTATCTCACCACCTGGAGCACTCAACAGCCTTGGGTGGAGTACATCCACAATATCTTACCATGTACCTTTTTCACGTATGTTCTCTTTCATTTTCTCCCTGGGATACCAGTGTCATTTATTTCCTGCACAGGTAGAAGTAGCCATTCCCAGTCCGAGCTTACATGAGCTGTTGTCATAAAATGCCAGCACTGCTTAGTTTTCTTCTCTACAATAAGAGCAAAGCTAACTGCCACCACACCCCTGCGCCCATTGGCACACCTAGACAAAAATTATGGCTCCATTCTAAGGATCTCCCTATAAAAGAGAAAACTAATAAACTTTCCAATTTTTAAGCTGCCTGACTCTCTCATACGTCCCACACTTCACATATGTTTTGGTTAGTCCTGAATGTCCAGATCTTTTTTCCCAACCTGTCCCCCCAGCCCCATCCACCTGTCTTCTTTGCTTAGGATCAAGGACAGATACCCTATACCTTGGTCTGGTGGCTGTTGGATGTGTGACATTGAGGTCTGCAGTGCTTCATGGACTGGGACCATGATGGACCCTAGGAGTGCTCTTGGATTTATCTGGCAGACCACTGACCAACTCAGACTGGCGCATGGTTGCGTCATTTGAGGCAGCTTTCTACTTCTGCTTATCTTCGCTCTTCCTGCAGCGTCCCCTAGTCTGACTCCGGCCTTTGTCACCCTCTTGCCTCACCCAAATCCCTCACTGGATTCAATCTGTTTCCTCATTCACTGGAATCACTTTGCCTGGCCCCAAGCTGCTAGGCCCCAGCCTGGCTGTTTTAATCCTAAATTCAGCCTCTTCCCTGATCATCTCATACAAGCTCCTGCCTTAAGTCTTGTGCCGCATTTCAGCCCCATTTTTTCTCTGGTCATCAATTGTACTTAGCTTATTTTCTTCCATTACCAGGCCACGAAATAAAGTAGATAATATATTCAATAAAAAAAATAACAGAACAAAACAAATTTTAATCCTAAATTAAAACTTAACTTCTCTTGTTTTTTTTTCTGAATTCTCTCTCTCAAAAAGGAAACTAGTAATAGGAGTGGTCAGGATTAAGATTAAGGACTTATATTAACACTGAGAAATTAATTAATGAGAAAAAAAATCAATGTTTTATATTTGAATTTAGAGATCTAAAGATTTGGCAAACATTAATAACAATGACTTTTCAAATACACTGAATTAGCAAATGCATAGTTTGCAATTAAAAATTAGGATATTCTCAGTAAAAATCATCAATTCAAATTAGAATGCTATTGCTTATTTTACTCTCTCTGCTCTTTTCTTTTCTGGGCTAGCTTTCAGTAGTCAGTCAACATCGCTGAGGGAAACAAGGTAGATTGATAACTTTCGATGGCCACAAATGGAATGCAAATGGCCTCTGAAATCATATTAAAGTCCCTGACGGGTGTGAGTAATGGCAAAAACAAGTGCTTGATTTGCCTGTCAGAGTGTCACTTTCAGGCCCTTTTCAGTTCCCATATTAGCAGGGATAGATGTATATACGGAATGACAGGAAGGGTTGGAGGAATGGAAGGGAAAAAAAGAGCATAGCAAGCCATGAGGGGAAAAGGGAGAAAGTGGGAGGCAGTGGATGAAGACTGATTGATAATGAAAACCAAAATGAAGACAGCGAGAGGAGAGAAAAGAGCAGTTACAGAGGTCTAACATGTCATGTTAACAAGTGGAAGTAGGGCCTAGAAAAAAAAAAAGACAGTGCTGTTCCCGCTCAGGACTGACTTCATTAGAGTATATTTCCCTCCTCACACTTTGCGGCACGCTAACCAGAAACAGACAGCTTTTCTCCCAAACCACTCCTCCTCTCAAAGAGACAAAAACCCAGCAGAGCCTGAGATGAAATCAGAGAGGAGAATAGAGGGCAAGAGGATAGGGGGAGGGTCTAATTTAGGTCAAGACTGACAATACCTCATGAACATCAAGTGAGGACTGGAAGAAGGACCTGGATTTAAGTTAGAGAGCTTCGTATGGCTGCTCTCATGTTTCTTGAATCACCTTGCAGTGAGCCACAAAAGCCGGCAGTGAATCACCGCAGCTCAGTCCGTTTGACTCACAAATCAAATGACAGAGGCTTTGTTTGCCTTTTGTGATGTTTTTCCCTTTGATAGAGACAGGGATGCTCTGCTGCCATATCCAGCCTGCGGGCCAAAATCAACAACAAGAGGTACTTCAACACAGTGTAATATAAAGAGCCACAGACACCTTACTATTTCAACTTACTGTGCAGCCTTGAATACGCAAATACTGAACAAATAAGGATACAACTCATTAGAAATCAATAGCAGGTTGTTTGTCACTGCCATTTAAAATTAATCCATAAATTAGTTTCTTGATCTGATAGGTTTTGTTTATGTCTTGGAAATACCACTGGTTTCTTAATTTAAAAAAAAAATGTGGGTCCTGAAGAGGGTAGTCATTATTTATTGACAATAAGATGAAAACATTCACACCGTGTTAATTTTTTGACCAAATGACCTCTGTTTTGTTATTATAATAAGGGAAGATGTGTGTTGGGAAATATGTATTGTATTAACTACATTTGGCCGCCATTTGGTATGCCAAACTAAGATAACCTGAAAAGAACCAATATACTTATTTTTATATTGTACTAATACCTGCCTATGACTTTTTTTTGCCAAAAATCAGTCTAAAAAGGCTGACATGGCCTCTCATCAAAAAACAAGTAATCAAGTAATAAAAATAAAACAAGTAATCCAACAACTTAGTCAATACAGCTTGCAGCCTTTTATTTTGTGAAGCTCTCATCAATCACTTAAAAGCAGTTTGACATTTACTGCTGTCTCTTACACTCTGTTTTTCTCTTCTTAGCAATATCTTCTCTTGTATCTTTTTTATGCTGTCGCCAACAACCAAATACAAGTCTGTTCTTGATATTATTCACATGCTCAGTAACTCTCTGTCAGTCTTCTCCATCAACATCCTCTTCTGTCTTCTTGCCTCCTCTTTTGTAAAGCTCTTGTTGATGAAAAAAGGCCAGTCTTATAATATTCCTGTCCCGGCCCTTTTCTCTCATTCAATCCCTCATTTTCTCCCTAAATGTAAAGGAATCATTGAGACCCTCTGCAGTGCTGGGCTCACCAGCTTTGATTCTGTTGCCCCATTGGGAACCATTTCCCACCAGCATCCTACATTAGGTCTCCCTCAGCCACTTTCATTAAAAATCTCCTCCTTGTGGTGCTTCAAAGCTCCTCTGATTTGATGTAAAAGCTGCCCAGTGCTGGGTGCAGTCAACTGGCCGCTCGAATACCAGAGTAGCTACAGAAGCTCCAGAAAATTCAGAGGCAAAAGCAGAAAGCATTCTTCTTCATAAAGTACCATCCTGTCTCACCATAATCAGTGACAGCCGTTGCCGTGTGAGACAGATTGTCGTAGAGCGCTAAGCAGAGTTTTGTACTTGTTTCTAGCTGCCCAGAATGACACAAATCACAAATTGACACAAATGACACAAATTTTCTAAAATATTTTCACCTGTTTGTTTGAACCAAGACGTTACCTAATGTTGATTGTTACAACTCAGCTCTTAGGGGAAAGAAAGGCATCCCACCAACAGGAGTCCAGCTGGTTTTCAAGGGCTAGGAAGGCAGAGCTGCAGACATCTGAGACCACCAATTGGCAACCAGAGATGGTGCATCTATTCAGCATACACTTTGTAGACATAATACAGAAGTGTGGAGGAAAGCCACAAACTTGGGCCTGTAACACTGATTTAAATAAGGACCTCTGATTAAGCATTAATCTAAAAATTATAAGAAATTATACTGACAGTATATTTGGTCCACAGCTATTTATTACAGTATTAAAAGCTGCTCCTAATCTATCAAAATCCCTACAGTCATCTAAAAAAAACCCAACAGGATTCATTTATCAAAAAATCTGTAGCCCCTGATTTGAGATGTACTTCAATAGAATACACTGCCATTATTCAGCATACTGCCTTCAGAAAACAAACCAACAAAACATCCAAAATGAAACATATGCGAAAAAAAAACAACAAAAAACAAAACACATGCATATGTAATCAAAATACCTGCTTATAGCTCAGCACACATCAGACTGGCAGTTTGTGACTCATATCTGCCTATTTATGTGGGAAATATTGGATTACTTCTAAATACTGTGCATCACAGACTCCAATTCATTTTAAAAATAAAAAAGGGATTTATGTTTTATTCTTGAAAAGCATTACATAGCACAAACAGTTTTTTATAATTGTAAGATATGATGTAAACAACAGAGTCCCCCTGCTATGCCTAACTAGGCCCTGGGCTAAATCTTAAATCAAGGGCTTGCAAAACCCATAATCTAGTGTCTCTCTCTGCATGTTGCACTAGATGTCAAAATATAGCCTTTTCTTTAAAGAACTGGGGAGCAGGGTTGTCATGGCCTGTCCACTGTTAAACTTGCCCGACATTTCTTAGTCTCTTTTGTTATCTACATGTCCTGCCTTTGTTGCCTTCCTCAAGGTATGTCCGAAACAGACTCATAACCTAAAATGTCTTTCTTCACAAATAAAACTACTGGTGCCTAAATGGTCACACGATCTTTACCATAATCAGGAGAAACATTACAGGTCCATTTAGGGTCACAAAGCCTGAAAACTCCTTGGACCGTGGTGTCAGAGGAACCTGCCAGTACCCCTTTAGTGGATAAAACACCACCTCAGCTCTCCCAGCTCCCTGTTGCTACAAGAAGTGATTGATAAGGTCATGGCCTGAGGTAAAGGGTAATTGCTGATTGAGTTACAGCTTTTGTTATGTGTATTTTCAGTTAGACTATTTTGGTGCTCCTGCAGGAAGTTTTAAGATAGTAACTTCTGTAGTATACCTGTTTCATGACATTGAAAACTGCCAGTCAATACTGCAGAACGTGTGATCCAGGAATGTGGATTTGACTTGTCCTGTTCAAATCTCCTGATTTGCACTCTTGGCTACTTATATAGCACCATCTCTTTGCCAATATGAAGATGGTGCTCAGTGGTTGCCATTTTGACAATGATGACAAATCATATACATCATGTTGAGATTTAGATATTGCTCTCTTTCTCTTCCTCTCAGTGCTCTGGTGTTGTGTGCTGTAATAAGATTCTATACACAAGTAAAGTAACATAAGACCAGCTGCTTGAAAATACTTTTTCAGGTAATTGATTTTGTTGGACTGCTGAGCTTGTGAAACTGAGGACTGTATCTTAAAGCAGCATTTGCAGTTAGCGAGGCTTCATTAGGTCTTACTCTGGCTTTCCAGGCTTACGACAGTGGATTACTTCTTACTGTGGTATATTACTGTCGTAACTAACATTGAACAACCTAACCTGCTCTGGAGCTAGGATTTTGAGATCAGCATGGGTAAACGCACCACCTACTGACCAATCAGATCAATCAGTTGGAACATTAAATCACCACTCATGAAAGATGCTGTGGAGCCGGCAGTGCAAAACATGAGAGGGTCTCTGGGGGGTCAGGAATTTTCACAGACCCAGAAACCTCGTTCAAAGTTTGATTTTTATATAAGAGATATAGATCCCTCTCGGAGGGAATGATTCATCTCTGTCAGCTTCCTGGGCTGTATGTTGCAGAGACTGAACGAAGCACTAATGCTTTGTACTTTTTGGACTTATAAAATATGAAAACTGAGCCCAGTTACTGCTTTGAATTATGTTTTATATTTAGCCTGTTTTTTTTTATTTGAACTAAAGTCCATTTGACATAGCTGGGGCTGCAGCAGAAAGAACAAGTCTAAAACTGTCATACATGCCACAAGAGCACTTCTAAGCAACGCATTAATTAGATGCTTTTGTGTGTCCTTCATTCTATGTGATATCTCATCTTTTTTATCTCGACCCTGACTCTTAGATAAAAGTTTGAATGAATGAATGAATTAATGAAAAACAGAATATATAAATGTTATATCAGATCTACTCGTGCTCTAATGATGGTACAGTGAAATAAGATTAAGAGGCAGTCTCTAGAACAGCTTTGTGCACCAAACATCATGCAGCAGTTAGTAAAAGTCCATTCAACGGAAAAATTTGATGTGCTGATCCCTCTCTTTTTAAACCCTACTCCAAGTTTGGGGTTTTTTTTTGGTGATACAGCACCCATCACATGGACATGTTAATTTTTTATATTATCCCTTCATTGATATTAAAAGCTGTTAGCTTTGACACATCCTGTGCAAGCTGATTTAGGCTTGTGTCTAGGAGTTGCAACTACGTTGATTTTGACCTGATTTAGGCCTGTGTGTTCAAATGTCGTATGAATGTATCTGATATTACAGTTTACTCTTTGTTTGTGAAATAGGCCACTCTGCTGCCAGTAGACTTGTCCATGTTTGCAATTGGATCGGACTGCATTTATAGTGAAGCCAGGTAATGGTAAGAGATTCTAGGTATGTTGAACTCTCTTCATAGTTCAGTCCTCTATGTAGTTATACATCCCTATTCATTTGGAGGAGTGCATAGATTTGATTTGTCTTTGTAGATTTGATTTTTTTTTGTCTTTGCTTTGTAATTTAAGGATTAAGTGAGCATGACTTAACTCAGAGGTCCTAAAATAAACTGCCTCTTTGACTAGCGCTGTGGAGCTGGCTTTGTTTGAAGATGAACCTAGACATTTTATGTCTAGGTTCTCCCTAGAGCCGAGATGTAATAGAAGAAATCTATATGCTCAACACCTTCTGGATATGGAAAAAAAGTGACACTCTCCAGATTGCGTGATTAACTTATCAATCATTTCTAGAGCAGCTGGTTACCCGTAGCCCGTACCTGTACCTATTTAAATAGAGTTTTATTGCTGTGCACTGTATTTAATGTATGTGGAAGTTATGACTCCTTGAGTCATTTCTGCATATTACTCATGTGTATTTTCTTATGTTTATATAGCTAATTACTCTGTTATGTTACTGTACTTAATACATTCAATATGCTATCTTTAATGTTTATTCCTACTGCACATTTATTTAAAATGAAATGTGCAGTAGGAATAAAAGGGTCTTGTCTTGGCTCAGGTTTCTCTTTCATTAACTTCAGTAATGACCTGCCCCGCCCTAATGTAGTTAACCTGTGTAAGATTACTTGTCTTGTATCTGATTAGCAACTCCTTCCCAGGGTATTTAATCTCTGAGTTTCTATTCTTCTGTATCTGTTAGTTGCAGTACCACTGTGTGTCTAGCGTTCCAGTGTGTAAGACTACCTGTGCATTTGAATATACTGTGTGTGTTTTGTCTGACAGAGCAGAGCCCCAATCAACAGTAATAAAAAAGAGATTCATTGTCTTTACACTGATGTTGTTTATAATCTGATAATGACAGCCTTTCTATACATGATTTCAAATCATGCATAGAAATCTAACACTTTTGTCCATCAAATGATGACAAGATGCATCTTTTTTAACATTTTAACATTACAAAAAAGAAAAATATATGTATTTGGGGAAGAGACAACCCCACTGACTGTAGGAAAAACAGTCTCTTAAAGCTTGCAAAAGTATTCAGTGTCTCACAAATGAACCTATCTCCTTCTTAACAACTTGTAGCCCCTCAAAAGTACCAAGTACTCTTTTACTGTCTCACTGTTTTTTCATGACTTATTTCTGCTGCATCTGGAGTAAAATCTAACAGCTTTGAATGTGTTTATTATGCTTTATCCTCATGCAGATCTGAGAGTTGCATTAGAAATGTAATGTTTCATGTTAAGTAACATACTTGAAATTATTGCCTTACACTAATAGTTTATTGGAATATGCTCTTAATTAAAAGATAAATCTGATCTGAAGTTCAGAATGCTTGTTTGTATGCTTTCTTGACTTATACATTTTTTTGAGTAAATCTTTTGAGATGTTAGGACCCCATCTTACAGAGGATCTCTAAAATGAACAGTTATCCCCTAAACACACACTTACACACACAAAAACACGTTTTCATACATGTAATAGAAAAACAGTTATGAAAATGGATATGTTGCTGAAAATGGAAATTCTTCAGTAACACTGATTTACATTTTATGTAATATTAAATTGGTAGTCACATTTACTTGCTTTTGGTAATTGATTATCATAAGGAGCAGGGCATGCATAATCTGGAAGGGGTTTACTACCCTGCAAACAGCGCATGTAAAGGACTACAGCAGTAATAACAGCTGAAAGCAGATCTATCCAAGGAGTATGAGGGATTGTGCCTGCGGTGTTTAGCATATATTATTCTTATAATTTGACATTTCTGTCAGTCACTGTGAAATATTAACTATTACATGTGAATTAAGCAGCCTCACCATGTCATGTGTTATGCTCCAAAGACACTAAATCAATGCTAATCTGATTTAGAAACATGTAATAAAACATTACTCTTTCATTAATGTCAATAAGGGCCAAATTAGACTGCTATTTTGGAACATGCACATGGAATACTGAGCTATAAGAATGCTTTCACAAGGAGCATGCTTCTGAATTAACAGTTATAGGAGCCATCTTTTATCACATAAGGTTCTTCTGAGCTATAAATGATGAGTGAGAGCCTATAGGTTAGAGAAATGCCTCTAAAGCAGTAAAGAGGCTGCTGGTTTGGAACCTGGAACCAAGGAACACTGTGCTAAATCATTGTAAAAGTGCTTCTGTTTTACTCTCTCTCACGCACACACACCCTGGTCCCTCTCTGGTGATAGTGGTCAGGGTTCAGTGCTCATTTCACACCCATCAAAGTGGCCTTTTTAGCAGCCTCGATATCTCACCCACCCCAGTGTCCTCTATAATGAAATGGTGCACCACTCACTGTATTAGACTTATCTGTCTTTATACACATTTTCATAGCCACAGAGTAAGAGCAAAGCAAATTTATTTGGGACTGTTAGCCTGAAATCCATGCATAGATCAAAATATAAAAGCAAAGATGAAATGAAGCATCATTACACAATTTATTTTTACTCACATTGAATCAAATATCTGTGATTCGTATGGCTTGTGGAAATGTTGATCCCACTGGGAATAAATTTTAGTCTGAAGCTCTTCACAGTTTTTCAGCTCATTGCTTTGGTTTACTGGTCTGTATGGTGAGTGTGTCAAGCCATGAACAATAACATATTGCATATTTTATAGATAACATATTGCACTTTTTCAAAAATTCTGTGATTTTGTTCGCTTTCTAGTTCAACTGTTGGAGGCTGTCTTCACAGGAATTGTTTACAAATCTATCTGAAAAGCAAACAAAAACAACAAAACAAACAAACAAACAAAAACATAAACAAAACATAAATGCCTCATCTATGATGGTAATGAGTCTGCATGCAGAATGGTCCCTGCTGCAATCATAACAACCCCAAGGTGACTATTTTTTCATGTAAAGATGATTCTGAAACCCCCACATGTACATTGACAACTGTACATTACCGAATGCTGTAATCATTCCACTTGTTCATGCTAGCAGAGAAGCAGTTCTTTCTGAGTGCATTTTAATATAGGAGACTGGAGACAAATCCACAGCTCTCATTCTAATGTGAATTCTTAAATTCTTGCAGTCTCAGTTAGACAAATGAAATGTATATTCACACATTTGCAGATTTCTCAGTATGAAATTAATTCTCTGTATTGTTTCAGGTATCCCTCTCTCCAGCTAGATCAAGACACTGCCTGGTGCTGTTGGCTCATGCCGTAGCTCTCTAAGGGAAGACGAACTGTAGTCAGTCAGAGAAGAAGCTTGGTTGGTCTTTGTAACATTATTATTAGCTGACATCTAAGGCGGTCATACCAGAGGGCCAAATTATTGTTTACATTCGCACACAAAGTTGTTCAGAATGGTACATAAAACACATTACCACTCTAACATGTCCACTTGTAAGCAATGACTTGATTGTGCAAATATACTTGGCCAATAAAGCTTAACCTCATCAAAAGCTTAATGTGATCAAAATTGGACGTTTTTGGCAGTTGTGATTACAGCCTATTGTCTGTAATGCAAACTCAATATTTCTTTAATTCACAATTATCCTGTTTTTTAGCTCAGTGCCCATGTAATTTAAGAATTAAATGAGTGACCGGCCCACTTAAATCTTCCTCTCTTTTTGGTCTGCCTCCTTTCCTTCTTCTTCTGCTTCTTCTTCTCTGCTGAGTAAAGCAGGTCCTACTAAGATCAGCCAATTAAAAGCAATGCCTGTTTAATCACTGCAAAATGGGCAACAAAAGGTGTTTAAAAAGTGCTGCTCACACAGAATCAAGTCAATTAGAGGACAACCTTCCTGTGAGAACTCGCTTTCTATTTCAGGTTAATGCATCAAGTCCCTGTGCACATGTCTGTCCACACACACATACACGCACACACACACACACACACACACACCATGCATACACACATACAGTATATTCTCTTTGCGCTCACCAAATGCTGATGCGGGACTTTAGTGCTTCATTTAAAGCGTTGCTAAGGAGTCAAAGGTCCAGCCATCACTTTCATTATGAGAGACACACATACACACACTCCCTGGCATTGGGAGACACAGCCAACCACGCAGAATTAACAGTATGCACATAATTAACTGAAGTTAGTCTTCATGCTAATCTGCCACACACTCCCCATCATGCCAATGAGGATGAGCTCCTCACTGTCCTCTTTGTCTGTCTCTCTGGTTGTGTGTTCTATCTATTGCACACGCATCTACGCTTTAACTCCAGTTGGTTCTTTTTCTCCATTTTTCTCTACCTTCCTTCCTTCTCTTTATCACTGTTTGTTTTCCTCTGTTTATTTCTTTATTTCTTTTTTTCATAGATATTATACTAGTCAGTTTGCATCCACCAGATAATGACACTAAATTCAATTTCTCGCTGAGCTGCCTCCCTAATGGCTAAGTGAGGGGAGTGTGACATGCTGAGTTTCATGTGCCGTGTTATCTCTTGTCTCATATGAAAGTTCACACCACAGCCCAGGGTTTCCAGTGTGCTGTGGTAAAAAAAACAAACAAAAAAAAACCTCCAATGTCTGCTCTTAATGACTACTGCCCTCAAAATTCACTCTAAATCTGATGGCCTGATTCATAAGGACATCAAGAACATCTCAGCTAGATCCAACCCGAACAAGAAAGATCCAACAAATTCACAGGGGATGCCATCTCCCCTACCCTCCACTTAGTCTTCAAACACCTTGAAGGTTATAACATTTACATCAGAATGCTGTTTGTTGATTTCATTAGAACATTCAGTACAATCTCCCCAATGAAACTGACTGGAAAACTTAAGGCTTATGAGCGCACTTGATATCGGTCTTTCCCATAAACACATGTCTGACAGTTTGGATCGGTGGTCACACCTCCTCCCCTGTAGTGCTCCAAAAGATATTAAAAGACGATACCAACCCCAGCTAAAGCCTGTTCACCGTGCTGCCATCTGACAAGACATAACAGAACTGTTAAAGTAGGCTTCACCACCACTGAGCACCCTGCTATCAACATGTTCAATTGTTGTTCAGCCAGCCCCTTGCTAGCTGCCATTGGTGTGAGCCAATAAGCCACACTGTTTCTCTGGGTGACATTTTTGTCATGGTCACACACACTTTAGTCCATTTACTCAATCACAGACACAAATCCTGCTTCTTCCAATACTCACCACCAATGAGGATTACTGCTCATGAAAATACACTCAAACAAACATGCTGTGTCTGTGTTTTTAGTTGTTTTTAAGAAGTTACCGTTTTAGTGGAATGCTTTTGAAAATAAAAAGTAATTGTGATCTTCATGTATTAAAAATATTAATGTTATCACTATAAAAGTATTAGGATGATTTTGATTCTAACCTTTTTCTGTGATTGTCAAAATAATTGGCAGATATTTTTATCATAAAAATAAGACACAAAATACAGACGGCACTATGTTAACCTCCTCATAAGTTACTATAAAAACTGAAGTCTTAAAAGTATACTGATGAAATGACGAGATGAATAGCTTTACATGCTACCTTTTAAGCCTCCTGCTTTGATCCAGTGTTGTTACATGACAGAAAAACAGAACAAAGACTTGCATGGCTTTTAGTTACGTCACCCTATTTTGAATCTGTGGACAAGAATACTTAGGGCACCATGTCCTCAAAGGCAAAATGGAGTCTGTCAAAGAAAATAACGGAGGGCCAATGATTTCCAATAGCAAAGTAAGGTCATCTGTGTTTAATTTAGACGTTTAGTAATATGGAAAATCTATGATGTGCATAATCACTTTCTCAGGTTTGACGCTGTGGGCCCACTGCTGCCCATTGATCACAGCAGTCAGGCGTCCTCTAAAAACACAGACATCAATGCATCCAATAAGCAGAAGCAAGAGGACGAGAGATGGCCAGGCAGATTAACACTGGTGGACTGATGAATGTTCTCCCTCCATCTTTGATTCATTTGATCAATTAATTTCATCAATTACTTGTGACGGCTACGTCAGCAGAGGGGGAGGCAGAATCACAACATAGGGAGAGTATTAGATTACCACTAATTATCCAAAGCAGAGTTCTGATTTATGGATGTGTATTATTCAGAGTTCTGATTAGGTACAGCCTCTAATTGTACAGTGACAAGGTTAGGTTTAAAAATACAGCATTAGGTCATCAGTGGGCTGTGACGATTTTTTTTGTCTGGAATTAATTACAGTCTTAAGACAGGATTAGCATAACAGATAAGCTAAATAGATAATGCTGACTTGAACCAAAAATCAGGTCCCCATCTATCTTCCCTCTTTGAGATGGGTGAGGTATGTATATGCTTTAGTATAAGCGATGCTGCTTTGTTTGCAAAACTGCTGCACACTAACTTATTCCTAACGGAATATATACATGCATACCTACATACCTACCTACCTACATACATACATACATACATACATACATACATACATACATACATACATACATACATACATACATACGTGTGTGGGCATGCATGTGTGTGTGTTTGTGTGTTAAAATATGATTTTTGATGTTGACTGCAATGTGAAACTCTTTGTTCTGGTTTCCAGCAGCAAAGATGCACACATTGTGCATTATATGCTTGGCACCAAAAGAGCAGAGAGAAAGGTAGCAGTTTTCTAAAGAACTAACTTGTGCATTAATACAGGCTAATTTGGGAATAAAGTGAGTGAATATTGGGCTTCATCAAATGGACAAAAACATAACACCAAGTAAATGATTATGTTACTCTGAAACTGACAGATGTGTACATAAGCAGTAACTATTTTTTTCAATGTTAATTTCAAATAGTCATCATTTTTTGAGTAATCTATTGATTTGTTATAAATCTAAGGCTCTAGTTATATGTATATGCACTGCTCTAAGTAGCTATAAAATTTTACACCTTCTTGTTGTTTATATATTGGTCCAGTGGAAGTAGGTGTAATGACAAGGGACCCTATTTGTCAGGGAAACTTGTAGGACACCTCCTAAAGTTTGACCTTTTTTTTTTTTGTAAAACACAGGTGACTTGGCCCTTACAATGACCTAAACTAATGTTATTACTGTACTTGTCTCAATATGGTGTTAGAAACTAGTGTTTAAAAACACTTGAATATTTTTTGGTGGGCACATGGATTTTTTTAACGGCCTCAGTTAACAGTGTAGAGCAGTACAGGATAAAAAAAATGAAGTATGTGCGTTTCTACCTTTTTGCCTTTGCTCTTAATTTTACACAGTTTTATGTATTTGCCCCCAGCAGCTCCTTTGGGCTTCACTTCAAGTACCACTGGTGTGTTCTTATGTATGTAAAACTATCACATGTGAAGTCTTGCAGCTGCTTGTGCATCAATTATACAGCCTGAGGAGGAGCAGGAGTGTGTGTCTAGGGTGCCAGACTCTGGCAAATAGGAGAAACAACACCGGTGAGCCAAGGAGCACCCAGCCATTAAATAGCTGTGACGGCTCACTGAGCTGCTGCCAAAACAAACCACACAGAAAATGACCACAATGCATCTGGAGGCAAAAAGGGGCAATGAAGAGATAGAGCGAGGACAGGGTTTTAGGTGACTGGGGCAAAAGGGGCTTCTAACGGTGAAAAAATGACACTCAGTCCTGGCCTGAGGCCAGGAAACACAGATGAGGACAGAGAGCCACACAGGCTAAAGACAACATGATGGGGGCGACAGAAGGTGGCATGTGCTATGTCAAGTTTACTGTTACAAGCAAGCATGGTGAAAAAACCCATGAATAAACATTGGTGGCCTTTAGCATTGAGAGGAAGAAGCAATTCCTCATACAATGGATAAATACACTGCAGTGCCTGCCACAGACAATAGTGGGTCCAATGCTTTGTGGCTGCTAGCCAGGGGGGGCATCACTACCGCTTGTTAGGAGCCTGTAGATAGTGGCAGCCAGAGGACTGTTTGCCTGGCCAATATGGGAGAGGTTAGGAGCCACTCATTCATTACCACAGCCATCACTGCACCTTCATCCAAGCAAACCGAACTGAAGGATGAGGCAGAGCTGGGAGACGATGTCTTTGTTACACACAAAAGCCAAGCTAATGTTTTAACAAAGAGAAGTATAGAGGCAAGAAACAGGCTAGGCATGACTCACTGTTGGAGCTAGATGATATCTGAAGGAGCATTTGGTTGATTGTTGCTTCCCCAAGCGGTAAAGGTCTATTATTACTACTATTTGTTGTTTTTGGCTCCAATTTTCCATCTTATCAGTTTGAATTCATATTTCAGACTATTGAAAACTTTTATATATCTTGCTGGCCTGTGGTTCAATATGTCAAAATGAAAAAAACAGTTATACTGTTTTCAGTAGCACTCTCTTATTCTGGGCAAATAAATCGAAGGCAACTGGATTGAGAATATTTACAGATAGCACTGTCTTAATTCAGATTCTTCCGTGACTGTATTTGCATGTAGCATACTGTGTACACTTTGTACTTTACTCACTTAGTGAGTGAATGTTGACAGAGTAATGGGGTGGCAAAAGTGATCATTGTTCACCGAAAATGACAACTGCAACATTTAGCTGATTCTTTTTCTTCATTTTAAATGGTAAATTGCAGTGTTCAGAGCTTTATAAGTCATTAAATAACACATTACTGCGATTTTCAGCTGCTAGAATATCACTTGACTTTAATTCATTAAGATTTAATTCAAAATTAACTTGCTTTAACCTTTCTTGGTGTCAGTCTGCTGTTCAAAAAACAGCAAACTACCTGACCGCTCAGCTTCAACAGAACTACCTAACAAAATAATGTCAATTTTAATTTCAGAGAACAATCTTGCTGAGTATGTAATGTTCCTATTAAAGCCAAATTGTTATGTAGGTTAATACATTTATAATCATTTAAATATGATTATATATGTACATTCAGAGTCTCAGAGGCAGTGTTGATCTGTCCAATCAAAACATGATGCTTCACTTTAAATTTGAAGAAACTAAAGTTGAAACCACAATTATTAGTTTTTATCTATGACATTTATTTTCATAAAGGAATTATATCAAATTTCCAAATTACTAGCTGCACAGATCAGTTAATTGGTTCATTGTTTCTCTGGGCTGACAATGCAGAGGTCATGCTGCTGCAAGATGACTATCTGGTCTCGCTGAAACTTTGTGACACATTTACAAGCCATTATTGTAACAACTGACCAAATGTTGGGAATATACATGGTTACAATTTCACCTTAAACTCTCTCTCTCTCTCTCTCTCTTCCTGTCCATGTCCATCATTCCACACTTAATTTTTTGATTATTGGAATACAACATCCAGATAACCTGAGCTCAAAAGATACCAGAAAGTTACATTAAAAATAGACTGATTGATCTTGAAGTGGTTTGCTAATAATTTATTATTGCACTGCAAGAAAGCTGAAGGGCTTGTTTAAATCATTTTAAAAAATGTTTTTTTTTTTATTTTATTTTTTTTTTAATAAAAGCAGCAAAGGCCAAGATATCCTGACTTTCAGCACCCATGGGTGTAGCTCCATAAATGTACTGGATCCAATGTTTCCTAGAACTCAACAGTGTATTTTTTTGCTAAATGCTTTCTCTCTGGTAAAAGCCCACATGTGCTTCACATACTTTTAGTTATTAAATAGGTTTTGCATAATAACTCTGTAGTGTTCGGACCCAAGTTAAGACTTCAATGGAATGATGACACAGTGACACCATCAGGATAATAGTTTTATATTTCTTAAAGTTATCCATGAGTACTTTTGATACTATTGTTGCCGATTCACAAAGGAGTTCTTCTTTGAAATCAAGCATTGTAATCAGTTGATAATCAGTTGACACTTTATCCGCATTTGAAAAAACCTTACCTTATAATAGAAGGGACTTTCACAAAAAAAGCTTAAAACCTGTGTTCTAGAGTAATGCTCACAAGTAAGAGACATTACAGCAGTCTAGGATCAAAGGTCATTCTTGATCTCGGAAACAGTCATTTAACAGAAGAAATATTTCAACTCTATCACATTGTCTTCTGTACTTGTAGTTTACTCAAATATCTCAAGCTATATCTATATGCACTACAATATTCTACTTTTATTCCATTTTTTTTTTGTTCAAGAAAAATAATTTAAGAAAAAGGTAACCACAAAAGGGAACAAAGTGCAAGTGGTAGTTCTATTCTGACATGAAATTATTACTGTAACTATATACTTCATGACAGGACATGACCATACACAGACTAATGTTGCAGCTTTTGCAGATTTCAACACTAACAAAGCAAATCATTAGCAGCTCCCTGTAGTTACAATTAATTCCACAATTGAACAAGATAATAAATTTGTTATCATTCATGATTCTGTTCTTTTAATTTATTACTGCCAACAGATAAAAGTCACTGAAACACCTGCCATGAAAAGTCAGCAGAAATAATCATGACTGGAAAAAAATAATATTAGTATTTCCTATATTGCAGAAATGTAACATAGTCCCCCTCACTCAATTAATTTTTGGTTTTGGTTTCACACCATGCACATACCTGCCCCTTACTATACCCACACTCCTTCAAAGTGACAGGTAACACCTTGTCTGGCTTGTTCCCATCCATCACTCCATCAGTAACAAATATCTGTCTGTGCTACCTGCTGTTTGGAGGATCTCTGTTTGAACTGCTGCAGAATGTGAGTTTTGGTCAGAATCCTGAAAAAAGCAACAACAATAGAATTGCAAACTAAAGCAATCAAAACAGACAGACTTCTGTTAATCCTTTATAGTAATTTAAGCTGAGATATTAACGGTTAATAATAAAGCAATATGGGGACAAATAGGGCCTTAGATTAACTACAAACAATTTTGGTTGATTAAAATCACATATTTAAAAGTTTTTGTTGTTGTTATTTTCCGTTACAATAATCCCTTTATGCCTTATATTGGCCTAAATATAACTACACGCCTTTGACCTTGTGCATTAGGCTTAGATAGATATAATGCTCTCCTCTATCCACTAGGGTTGGGTATTGAACACATACTGTCAAGGATACCAACTGAATTACATTGGTACTATCGATTACCAAGTTCAATTTTATCAACTAGTGCAATTACTGTTCCAAAGTATAGAGTCATGCCATAAAGCAAAAGAAAGAGAGAAACTATAGTCCCCAACTTTGTTCAAGTTCATCACAATGAATCAAAGCAATGTTGAGCCAAAAACAGTCTCAACAACATTATCGTCATCTTCATATAATTAATAAATTAATATTTATATGTCATTGTCAACGATAACTGAGCTTTCTTTACACTCTTAGTTGACATTAACAGTCTCTTCAGCTGCTCCCAGGTCTTTAAAGAGCTGCCTCCTTTAAAATTATGTCAGTTTTGCACCTTAATTGATGACTTTTTGGTTGTTTGTTTTGTTTTTACAAATTAAAATACTTTTTTTTTTATTACTAAAAAAAGAAAGCTTAGAAAAAAAACACTATTTGGGTACCACTCCTGAAGGTACTCTTACCACTACAGTTTATAAAATTGAATGTGCAACTCCAGTCCGGCTCACCACTTTCGACTCTTTTCATCAAATTCAAACTTGCAGTCTCTCAATGTCTCTTGTCTCTCAATCTAGAAAACTCTCCTAGGTAATATTCTCCCAATTTTTTTGATTGGCACCAAAGCACACTGTAGATTAGTTTGGACACAATCAACTGGTAATGCACAAGAGAGATAAACTTCATTGTTGACCATTATGTTGGCTTTAATGTCTCTGTGTCAGCATCTGGCTTCAGTATTTCTTTTGTGGCAAAAAATAATGCTTTGGAAAAAGGCTACTGCATGCTACAGTTTGGCTTTTAGATTTTCTGATCCTTTGGTAATATTTGAAAGCTTTCGAACTTTGCAAGTGAGCACAGAACTGCTGTTGTTGTGTACCTAGTCAAACCAAGCTTGCAAAATACAGAAAAGAATCCAATCTGGTCAAACACTAGTCATTTATAACAATTTACCATGAGTATTCAGTTGACCACAAGTGTTCACTTGATAGTATAAAGGCTTTTTAAAAACCTTGGACATAGTTGTTTAAACTGATAATTCTAGGTCTGTAAGCCACCCTTGTTTATCTGGAGTTTAAAGGCTATAGTTGGTGACTCATACAGCATGTAAATACACTTTTTTGGCTGTCTAATTGTGGTTATAACACCCAGGACATTACATGGACAGACTTGAAGCCAGAAGGGGGGAATGTTTACGCAGCTGTCACTGCTGGTTTGACAGTCAAACATGGTGTGTGCAGCCTAGAGTCACAAGTTGCAACCCCACTGGTGATCCAAGCTAACACCAGCATATTATTTTTCAAACACACTGTCCTGTGGGCCAAGAGGACCTTCATTCCTGTAGCTCTGACTGGACACTGGACCACCAAACTGTTTGCGAGGAGACTTCTGAAGAGCCAATGAGCGGGGGGGGGGGGTCAGAGCCAACACAGCAGAGCTAATGTGGCTTGTTTTGATAGAACAGAGGCCAAAGGGCCATGTTACGGCTAACAAGAGTGTGTGTGTGTCTGTGCCTGCTCATGTGTGTACTCTTGCAGGCACAAGCCACCATTGTGAGGGCTTGTTTGCAGTCTGTGTATCCATACGGCAGGGAGAAAGAAACAGACACTTGCCCCATATCCAAGCTGTCTGTCCTCCCCAGCCAAGAGAGAAAAACAGAGACACAGGGGCAGCTTTAGTTTGTGTGCACAAACTGTTAGAAAACACTGAGACAGTAGACAGAAAGTTTTTCAAAGTAACCCACTGGCATTTTATTAAAACTGTAGATGAAATATCAGACTGATGAAGAAGTAAAACTGTGCTGTGAAGAATCATTTTAACCTTGTGATTAGGTTGAACACTTGCATTGTGCACATGCTTGCTTATGCACTTGATGTGTTCTTGTAGGATTAAGAAATATGGGTAAAATTCACCAGTGGTGACAAAACATGTTAGATTTCCTGAGAAATGTTGCAGCATTGTTGTTGAGGTTTATTCAGTTTCTGTACCTGCCCCCATCACATCCTGATATACTGCCCCAATTGTGAATGACTTGAAGTACTCTTTACAGGAACAAAAGTTCATTTCTAAGAATGAACATAGTCAACATTTAACCATTGTGGATTAGTAAGTGAGTCTAAATTTGCCTTAATTGGAAAGATTAAGATTACATCAAGTTCAGCAGACCTTGAAATGATCACTGCCACTGGCATCTCCTGAGAACTTGGTCATACCAGCCAGGACAAATCTTGCCTCAAGTTGTGCTATGGCCCGAGAAAGAGAGGGGAAATTAGACCTAAAGCAGAACCTTTAACCAGCTTAGTTCTGGCTCATGTCCACAAACAGGGAGAAAAAAAAACCAAACAAACAGACGAAATAAGACATACGTTTTGGGTGCCTATTTACTTTCAGTAGTCAAAACCATCGGTAAGGACTGTTGAGTCTGATGAAGCTACAGCTGCTAGTTTTGAGTGCACAGACTGGCTCATGTTCAGAGATGCTGCCACTCAGGAGAACCCCAAAAACCTTAAGGAATTACATACATTACACAAAAATGACATCTTACATTGGCAAATATGTTGATAATGTAATCACCAAAATAATGACATTATTCCCAAACCAGGAAGCCT
This sequence comes from Acanthurus lineatus, assembly GCA_029814665.1. Taxonomy (NCBI): domain Eukaryota; kingdom Metazoa; phylum Chordata; class Actinopteri; order Acanthuriformes; family Acanthuridae; genus Acanthurus; species Acanthurus lineatus. The sequence goes on from JAPZDV010000026.1 coordinate 756,209, forward strand.
GGATGAATGAGGGGATGAGGGCTCTATTCAGACTCAAACTACCTGCCTAACGCAGCAAGATCAAGACTCAAAGCTGGTATTAAGGAGGTGAAGCTAAGACATCAGCAGGGACTGGAGAGACCTAAACACTCACATCACCAGAGATATGTGGCAAGGGACTCAGAAAATCACAGGCCACCCTCATCATTTGTGAGGTGACATTGGCAGAGAAGCTTAACTTATTATTTGCTTGCTTTGATCCTCTCAACAAGGAGTCTGTAAAGTCTACTCTGCCTGCAGAGGAGCAGCAACTGTCAGTATCTACATAGGATGAAAGAACAATTCTGTTGAGAGTGAACATGAGTAAAGCTGGTGATGATCCCTCTGGCGTTACTTACAACATGTACTGATCAGTGCCAATGGTTTCTAACTGGTAGGCCTTTGATGTAAATACAAATCCCAGGTGTCTGTAAAAACACTGCCAATATAATTTTCAGACTAACTACAAACAAAACTCTTGAAGTTGTCTTGAAGTGGAAGTCAGAGTTTTCTTAAGCTTTGCGCACAGTCAGTGGCCAGCTAAGCTAGTATAACCTGAACCACAGACAACATGCTGACAACATATGCTTGTGATTTTCACCAGCTAGAGGTCTGTCAAAATGGGGTGATGTGGCTTATGATCATAAAAAAGTACTATTCCACAACTTTGCTACACAATCAAACATGAAACAAGTGTCACAAGACAAGACACACACCTCAGCAAGCCAGCTGATATCCCTTTCAAGTCCAACAACAGGCCCATCTTGTGAAGCTCTCATCAGTGAATGAAACCATTTTAATAACTGTTGCTCAAACACACCTTTTCTCCTCTTACCTTCCTCCATCAGTATCCTCTTCTCTATGTTTACCTTTGTTTGGGTGTCCCCAATAACAAAAATCCACCCTGACTCTGACATTTACCATTACAGCCTCTTGCATAGTCAGTCTCTATAGTGATGTCAAATGAGGCTGATGAATCCTTTTGCCTTGCCAGGCTCATTGGCCCCAGACATTTACACTCTTCTCCTCTTGGAGATCAACTGCTTCTATGATATGATTTAAAACCACCCTGGTGTTCTTTATAGTCAGCTAGCCACAAGCTAACTGAGCTAACAGAGCTAACTGACAAATAACATAGCAGCTGTTACAGGTTACTTCAGGGTACTACAAGGGGCAAAACCTGAAAAAAAAAATAATTTTTTTGCTACTAAATATGGCGTTCTACAAAAATCAGTTATAGATGTTGGTGTGAGCAACAGAGTACCATAAACATGAGCGAGGCTTTTATACCAACTGCTTCAAGTTACGTAGTACAGTAACAAGGGATCTTGCAACACACTAACTAATAAAGAGATACAATTCATCCTATCACAAGTGCATGTAACAGCAAAATGATTTTTAAGTTGTTAGCTTATGGTAAAATAGTTATATAATGGTACATTAAGATTAAAAATAATATAAAACAAATATTGAACAAGTGGGGACATTACAATAACCAAAGACTATAAATTGTACAGAGATAACTGAAGACAATGCAAATATTGTATGTTCCTAATATTCAGCCATCAAATGTGCAGACAGGGCGAATTTAAAAAAAAAAAAAAACAACTGTCAATTCTGGATAAGATGGTTAACTTGTTCAAAAGGCCAATAATCTTTTTTTCTAGATTACGCTGAAGTTTAATATGGCATCAGAGTGACAGCAGCAGCCTCACTGAATTGTGGCAATGCAGTACAACCCTAATGAACTGGATTATAAAATTACTCTTTGCTTATTAGTTTTGGACATTTTTATATTTTATCCTGTGACACAAATGTTAAAAGTCAGTTACAATCAAATCAGTTAAACGTGTTTAAAATAGCAATAATGAGAATGACAGGGGAGCTACTTGGTCAGAAAGAAAATGATTGAATCCTTAAACACTACTGTCAACACCAACTAACCCAGAGTGGAAGACAGACCATTTTGGTCTGATCAGTTTTGACAGCCAGGGGTGACATTGGGCCAGAGCTGAGCCATGCCTCCTGATGCTTAAATCACACCTTCAGAGCTCAGCTCCATCTTATCATTCATATCCAGGGCTGAACACTCTAAGATGATAATAATATAGTTTAAGTATCATATAAATCAGAGGTTAAACTAAATGGTAAATATCTTCTACTATTATTTGCTTTTTGAAGTCATTACAGCTAACCAGCCACAAGCAGCACATAGATACCCTCTTTGCTAAAAAGACAAGGAGTTTGCTAGCACTTACACATTCAATAGAAGTATTTTTCGTGGGCCTTTGAGAGATTAAATGTCCAGGTACCTGTGCTGTTTGTGGGCACATGTGTTGTGTTTACAAACACCTACAAATTAGTTCTTGTTTGTTTTTGCTACTGTTCTAGTGAATTTGAAAGCTTGGTAAGCTAGTCAAGCTAAATTAGTTTAGGAAAATATATTTATAAGAGCCTCAGTAATGGTGCACTTAAATTGATAATAAATGAATGAAACACACTACTCATAAACTATATAGCACTGATTTTTAATTGACACATACATAGTGTGTATGGATGCAACTTACAGATTGACTCTAACAGCTACAGTTACATTTACTTATAATTTAGCTTAGCTCAACCTTCAAAATAAGAGTGGATCATAATTGATGGGGAGGCATGGTAGCGTAGTGGCTAGCACTGTTGCCTCACAGCAAGAAAGTTCTGGGTTCATTTTCCTGCTGGAACAGGGCCTTTCTGTGTGGAGTTTTCATTTTCTCCCTGTGTCTGCATGGGTTACCTCTGGGTGCTCCAGTTTCCTTCACCACCAAAAACATATGCACTGCAACAGCCCGTTGCCTGGATTTTCCCCAAAGTGATTATTATTATGGCTATTAATGCATTTGTGTATGTTTCTTCACTGATTCACATAGTTTTTCATCCTAGATATGAATAAACTTCCCACTTGATCAGACCGTAAGCCCTAGGAGGGTGACAGCTAAACAGGTGAAATGAAACCAAGAACACAAACCTGCTACCACACCAACATCCATTCTCAAATGTGATAATGCTTTGAAGTTAATTTGCCTACATGCTGGTATAGAATCATTGAAAAATCTGTTTTCTTTTGCAAGAATCCACATAATCCACTCTTTACATTAAAAAAAAGAAAATAATAATAAAAAATGCATATATCATTTTTTAAAAAAATGTTTGTACCCTTGCTTTTTTCTATGTATTGTGTGTGCATGCCAGAGAACAGAAGAGAGACAGGTTAAGTATAGGTAGAGCATGTGAAATTAAATAATTAATAGATTGGCACAGACTGAACATATTAAATCCTCAGTGATTAGACAAACTCAATCAGTCCTCAGTATTGTTACAATGTGTTTGTTCTGAAATGTAGATTCTTTCACAGCAGTTTGTCATTCAGTGTAGAGGGTGGAAGGTTAAGAGATCTGGGATGAGTGAAAAAAAATGGATAAAGGCAATGTAACACACGCACATGCACACAGTAGCAGACATCTTTGTCATTCACTGGCACTCAGCATCAGGCTGTTCTCGTGTAGTGACAAGATGTCAGCCTCTTCGATGCATACACAATGCCAGGAGTGGAGATAATAACATCCCTGTATCTCTCTTTCTCACTGAGGCATCGATTGAGATGTGTGTGTGTGTAGACAAAATGTGTGTACTCTGTGTGTTTATTCACCTGTGCTTTTCAGGCCCTCTCAGCCTCCAGATGGATCAGGAGTACCCCTCAAGCTCAGCCCTAGGTCCAGATTGGCCTCTGTGGAGAAGCAGAGCCTTGGGGTCCGTCTGCATGCTCACCCCCATCTTTCTGCCCCCACCCATTACTGAATGGCATGTAGGCTTTTGTGTCCCTCTGTCTTCTGTCTACTTACTCATTTAAAAACAAATCTATGGAAATCAATACCTGCATAGACACTAAGCAACACATTCAAACATGTCAGCCACAACATTATGGTTTGCAAAATTTGTAGTGGTTGTAGTGTAAATGTAGTCAATCTGTCATTGTTTCTGCAAGCGTATAACATTGAAAATTTGAACATAAATTAAAATAATTGGATGAATACATGGATAACTGAATTCCTCATAGATAAATGATATGTGTAGAGACAATCAGCATTTCTCATTTCTGGCCCAAATAAGGCCTTTTAGAGAACATGATGAAAAAGACTGAATTAATTCACAATGTGCAATAATTACTACCAACTACAAACATGATTATAAAAATGAATATTTATAAACAAGTGGCAACATGCCATTTATAGAATCTCTCACCCTTTCCCTCTCCTAATTGACTATAAGTTTCTGCAATCTGTTCTTGTTCAGTAATGCCTTTTTCATGCTAAATATAAATATGAATATTTACACTACAGTAACTCACCAGCTTCCCGTCTGAGTCCCTGCAGTCCTCGCACGCTACTGTTGGTCGCCTTCCATGTCGCTACGGCTGATTATCTGGTTCACTGAGGGCGAGGCAAGGACAAGCAAACATACGGCAACTTTCAGTCTTAGATTCTGGAGCATCCTGGCTTCCTGCCATTCCGCAGATTATCATATTGTTTCCTTCCCCCCAGTCCTCCAAAGATCTGCTTTTAATACTTCCTCTGTCATCACTGTAGCCTTTGATGCAACACTGATAAGTAAATTCAAAGAGACGTTGGCAGAGAGCACCAAAACCTTGAGAAGAATCCAAAAAGGAGAAGATAAATCATCTTTCACCTTACAAAGTATTCTTATTGCCTTTGTACAGAGTTCCTTATGTGGAACAATCTTGTCATCTTGCTTTGCTGCTTCCAAGAGCCAAAAGTCAGAGTTTTCGGGCACATGAATAGGGCAGGTGTTAATGGTTCTTATGTTTATTTTTTTGAAAAATAGTAATGTAATTGATACTTAGGTTCGCAAGATAACACAAAGCAGAGACACTTTTAAACTTTGATCTTGTTTGTCTTGTAAATATATGTAAAATATAAAAAAAATATAAAATATGATTCAAATGCTTCATGAGACCAAGATCACTGAAAGCTTTTTAGAACCAAAAAGCTACTGTACCAGTTCAGTATGTGTACTACTTATAGAACTTAAAGTGAAACATAACTCTTTGAACCCAAGAGGAGCATTCTGCATCAAAATTCTTGTTTCTCACATTATGGAAGGCATTATGGGAACATTGCTAATTTCATTAGAATTCTCTACATATACATGTTACTTCAATGCAATATTAAAATGCAGTGAGCAAAACAGCACCCTCAGTCTACATATGTATATTTACTTGATATCATGCTCTGTTGATGTGAACAGAAGAAAGTAAAATTCAGTTAGTTTTTAGTTTTTTTACAATGGCACAAAATTTAAGATGCGTGCAATATTTTACACAGGTAAATTTCAATGATGTGCGCATAAATGTCACCCACCAGCTAATGGGAAAGAGGTTCCAAGGTGTGCATATTAAGTTATATTCTCAGTTACAATGGTGATCCAACCAGCAGCCTAGTTTAGTGTGATTTCTATTTTTATTTTATTATTGTTATTTTAAGCTAGTCTTCCTTACATAACATTACATATTTGTTAACTTGTTTTCTCTATGGATTGTGATAAGCTTAACAGACAGTTGACTGACAGTATGTACATTTTTTTAAAATATAACCCTCGTTTTTGGGGAGTTTGTTTTTTTAAAGCCAAGGATAAAACCTACTCTTTTGACTCCTGGAAGTAAGATCAAGGTTCCGCCCAGCACTAGATGTGTTTTCATGTCAGGGGATTGGGCCACCTACATCACTGCTGCAATAGTTTTGGTAACAGAGATGTAGGAGAGTCGCAGTGACTAACCCTAATCCTGTTGGGATTAGCTGGAATATAGTCTTCATGGCTATTGGTTGGTGGTTGGTAGATTCCTGTATGTGAAATGTTATGCCCACATGCTAAACCTGGCTTCCCAGCATGCTCTAAAGTTGCCCATTGTGTTTTGACCGCAGGGGGGGCTGAGACGTTTAACTACCTTTTCCACGGCACCACTGCCAAACACCAGCTTAAAGTGAGGCAGAGGTTACTCACACAGTGAAAAAATAGAAGTTTAAAGAATATAATGATACATCAAGATGTATTCATTAAAGGTGCATCAAGATGAATTGGTAATCAAGCCCTCTGAATTGTATTCAAATTAAGATGAGGATTAACTGATTATCACACCCCTTTTCTCTACTGCACCTTCCGAATCCTACCTTTGTTTTAGTGAACAAAGTTTACAACACATATTCAGTGGTCATGTCTTTAATTGTCTAACATCCAATATAAAGGCTGCTCTGGGCATATAAAGATAGGGTTATAGCATCTTCATCTTCATTCTTAGCATACTTGGAGTAATCATGCCTGCAATAATCAAAGCTGTTAGTGCTGTAACCATAGATGTACAAGTAAGACCACCAGGGTTGTGCTCAAAATCACTCCTTCAGCCATATATTAGGTACTTCCAATATAATATAAACTTAGTTATAACTTAATTTTTTTTCATCCATTGTTGAAAGTTAAAAGGGCACAAGTGCAGTATAGATTTAACGCTCGGGACTAAGACGCTGAACAGAAGGGGAGGGGGAGTTAATATAGTATACTTTAGAAATAAAAGGGACTGTTTTGGTCCCACCTTGGATTACTGCAGTACTAAAGTTTAAAATACTTACCATTAGAAATAATTTTTGTTGGTCAGCTAGGGTTGATTCAAGTATGAACCACTGGAGGATTCTGCTCATTAGTTGTAATCAGCATTGTGAAGACACCAGATGAAGTATTGCTGCATCTTTCCGACAGTTTGTGTTTTCACATGAGCAGCCACAAATGTCCACATTTATTGAACACTCTGGTTCAATGGCTCGCTATGTGCATCTCAAAATACTCTAGTTGTGATGACTTTGTGCATCTCCTCACTGATCAATGGTTAGTCCACACTCAGCAACATTTTTATGTCCTGGCAATCCAGTGTTCATATGGTTAATCTTATTCTCAATCAATGACAGTTTAAATGTCCAATATTGAACAAAGCATTAGTTCAGCCAGAGCACTAAAGACATGCTTGCATTAGCTGTGACACAAGTATCATTCATGCTTCACTATCACAGGTTCATTCATTAGCAGGTTCACTCTAAGCTCACTTGGTAAAATCTACTTACATGCATGCTTGTGTACAGCACTGCAAGTGTAACTAACATTTCTTAATGATGAATGTTTATAACCAGTCTCTTAACAATTATAACCTGGTACTCTTGTCTATGTTACAGAATTTCTGTTCACAAGCTAATAACTAACCCTTACCTTAAACAAGCAAGTTGTATGCAAAATAAAAAAAGAGGAAGAAATAGTATGAGCTAGAAAGAGCTTGCGGAGCAAGAATGCAGAGTATATAGCTGACAAGGGGATAATGCGTCAATGAACTTGTAGTAGATGACACAGTCCAAGAATGTGTGCTATTTCTGTTCCTTATTAACACATCAACAGAAACGGGCACTGCTTCTGTCCAAGTAGAAACAGCAGAGCAGTTGAATAGTCATATAAAGATGTCAAGGCAAATCCTACTCTGTTTATGATCATCCCACCATTGAACATTTGCATGCCTTCATCTATCTCCCAATTTAACTTGTCATTGGAGTTTCTGCACCAAGAAGAAATACTACTCAAAATGAATTGCATAAGTATGACAGCAAATAAAGAGATCTGTATGTGTGTGTGGTGGGGGTGGATGGGTGCTGCAGGTAGGGGATGACTCTCCTTTAACCATGTTGCTTTTGTTAAACTCTCTTCACGCTCCATGTGGTACCGGGCACTGAGGTAATTTCACACCTGACCGGCCTTTCGCTGGTTCCACCAACCGGTGCAAGGCACCCCGGCGGGGTTGCCATGGAAACAAGATGGAAGCTATTGCCAGTGTCAGTCCGTTAAGTGACTGTTTAACATGGAGCGGAGCACACAGTGTCTCATCTGTTGATGCTTTTGACTCCCTGGGCTGTTGGAAAATATGTCATTATCACAGGTGTTCATACAGGCAGCGGCTTGCTCCAGTATTTTATTATCTGCAGGCTGAGTCATAGCGAGGTCACGTGTAAAAGGATTTATGTACATGGTGAGGACGTGATTGAGTGTGGTTGGGACGGAGCAGAGGCATGCCCACACTAATCCTTCTGCCTTATACAAAGCAGCAGCAGAGCTATGTACTTACACTTCAAGTAATCAGTAAAGTCAACAGGAGTACTTGTATTCAAAAACAGTATGCCATCATGCCTAACGTTGGACCCTGTGATGCTCATACTGAATGGGCAAGTGCCTTGCATAGTAGTCCTGTCAATCAATATGTGAGTGTGTGTGAATGGATGAATGAAAGGCCAATTAGAAACAACTCTATCTGTTCATATGAGTGCAGCCCATTTACATTAACCATCATGTCAGAAAATGCACTTAAATTGAGATTAAAAAGAACAGACCATTTAAAAAATGTCTACAAATTATTTTAGACTCATATGTCATTGGCTTATGTGTGTGTCTACCCAATATTTCAAAGGAAAATACTAAAAAAACTTAATAACTTTTTTTTTTGCAACTAAGGGTCAGACTTTCATGGCATTTACTCTTGAACATCATTGTCCTCAGATGAAGCAAGACATCTTAATTATTTTGTGTTCTCCTGCCTTTATCTGTAGTGCCATTGTCAGGGTAAATTTCTCACTTGTACAAAGGCATTAAAAAATGTGCACATGCAATTGCCTGAGCACATTAATGTTCCCCAGAGAGGAGTGTCCTCTTTATGCACTTGATGAGCTTTTATGTTGAGCTTCTCTTTTTGACACACAAGATACACAGATAATCAGAAACCATAACTCTATTTTCAGCAGCTCATAGAAATGGGTCAAACCTGGGAATGTGGTGCTACTCCTGTATCAGCACGCTCACTATCACGATTATACTCTCATTGCAGATCAGACAAGGAACATTTATTACTGTTGAAGATGAGTTTTATATGATAAGACACTGAAAAAGTAACTAAACACAAGTATATAACATGAACTACATTTTGAGTTACTTGTTTTTTTTTAATTTATAGGATTAGCCAATTCGATTTTAATTGTCTTATAGCTTTTAACTCAACTACGAAGCTGTGTAAGATCTTAATTTCACCCGTTGAGACTGTCCTCAGTGGAAAAATGTCAACATTTGTTCAAAGGCTAAAAACAGTCTGTGTAGTCTTTGACTGGTTGTTAGGCTGATTAACTGAGGCTTTAAGGCATTATGACTAGCAAAAATGCTGCTGTGGCCAGAATTAAACTGCAGCGCTGCTACTGTTGGTTCTTGGTGTGGTGACTAGGCTGCCGCTGGGCTGAGACTTGTACTGATAGCTGTGGTGTGCTGTGGTTCTGGCCCAGTTGTGCCAGCTCTTGGAATTTTTTCCCCAAATATTAATTTGTTTCCAACTGATTATCTTGTCATCACATTGCTGGTAGAATCTTATTACTCCACTCTCTCACTCCTGCCTGCTATGGACTGACATCTTTCCATTATTTTTATGTTTTGAAGGTTATAAACTGTACTGTCTCTATTTCATGAGGGCAAACATGTGACTGTAAATGTTTAAAAGGAGCATAGTTCTCTGTTTTAATCAGCACTATTAGGTGGTCTACTTTTCCTCTCCAACATCTTTCAATATCTTTACTCAACTTTATTCTTTCAACCACCTATGTTCTCTAAATAAGGCACTAAAAGAGTGCTTATAGCTGCTCACAAGAATATTTAAAACTAAAATAAGCAATACAAAATAAATAAATAAATAAATAAATAATAATCATCTTGCAAAATGTCACTATTGAGCAGCCTAAATACAAACTATGTCAGTGATGGTTTTCTTTTCACTTTTAAATCTCCTGTATTAGGTAATGGTAATGTGTTGATGGTAAGTATTTACAAGACAGTTAAATCATTCAGCCTAAAAAAATCCTTGACTTACAGTATATAGGAGTGATTTCCCGTTTCTGAGCAAAAAAAGTACCTTTCAACACGGGGATAAGGAAGGACACAGCAGGGCAAGGATGAGGCGGAAAGCTGACATCAAGGAGGAAAAGCAGAAACTAAAGAGAGACCTCAACACCAAAGACACATGGTGGGCAATCCAGATCATCACAGGCAACAAAATCAGTAGCACGTTCATCAAGTATGAGGCTACATTGCTACATGAATGTAACACATATTGAACTTTAGTATAGTGTCAATCAATCCCTTCCATGAAACTGATTACCAGACTTCTCTGGACTTCCAGACCAGAGATCTGAATGATCTCCTGAATGATTATTGATTTTTCAACTTTAGCTGGCTAATACTGTATAAGTTGGGAATCAGGGTTTATCATGCTTATCACTTATCTTTGTGCAGCATCATATTTAGCAGCCCTCATAAAATGTATGGCGTCACTGCCTACTCATCCTGCCTGTTAGCTACTCTCTTAAAAATGTTGGGTTAAAAACAACCCAATATGGGTTATTTTTTAACCCAACACTAGTTAAATATTGGACAGAACACATGCTGGGTTATTTTGACCCAACAAGTTGGGTTGGTTTCCTTAAACCAACAGTTGG
>JAPZDV010000026.1:781211-797754 GCA_029814665.1 Acanthurus lineatus
CAATTAACCCTATTTAAAAAAAAAAAAAAAAAAAAAAAAAAAAAAGAACCAAGGCGTTGAAAGCAGGACAGACACTGTATAAAAGTGATTTTTTTATTGCCTGGTCATCCTTGTGTACAGCCAGTCCCAGTTGCACCTCCACAGTGCTGTCTGTCCACAGTCTTTAGCTAGCTCTAGCTTGATTTTAAAGGTCACGCATACCACAAGGTTTCTGTCTCTGTCTAATTACTGTCCACCTGCAGCCACACAGGTTAACCCTTCTCTCTGAAAATCCTTCATCTGGTCTGGACCAGCAGCTCCATCTGAGAGAGAGCAGCACTGTGTGAGAGAGAGAGCTACTCATTAGACTGAGTCTATCAAGCATTATTTGAACCCACAGGGTCAGAAGTTGCATTAGGGCTGACAGCTGACACCTGTACTGCTAATCTCTCACCAAAATTCTGAACTAGTTAGCCAAAAAGTTTGTGCAAAAAAAGAAAAAAAAATCTCAAAACCTGTCAGGGTTATTCTCGCTTGTTCTCTCAACCATCTCTTGTTTTTTTCTCATTTTCAAATATTCTAGTCCTCAATCGATTCCACCTTTACAGTTGACAGCATGTTCTTCTCCTTTATATTAACAAAACTGCTTGTCGTCATTATAAGGTATGACATCAGGACAAATCAGTATATGTGTACTGAAAAAATCCTAGAAATGCACAAAAAAATCTTTAAAAGAGCAAATAATTTATCTTCTGTTGGAGAGATTTCTGTAACATCATGTATGTGACAAATGTTACAACAACTTGAGTAAAGATGAGAAATTTAAATTATGAAGGCTGTATGTAAGTATATGAAATCCTGACCTGACACTTTCAAAATTCCAACAGCCCCTAGGAACACCTGGAGGGATCATCTTTACCCCTTCCTAAAAAGTTTCAGCACATGCAAAGATGAAAGAAAATTATTTGAAGAAATGAAGTTGCTCATTTTCATCTATGCTTTTATATATCAAGTAATACTTGACAAAATAACTAAATTTTAATTAGTGGAGTTTTTTAATTTTACAATTGCTTTAGGCTATTTCATTACTGATCTAAAGGTCAAACCATTTTTAAATTCATCAATAACCTGCAGGCTACAAAACAACAACAACAACAAAAGAATTAACAAACTGACAGAATTTAAAAATTATTGCAGCTGAAGATCATTGAGTACAGGTTAAAACACTTTAATTAAAAATATGTTGTTCAAGTCACACTTGTGGTAATAACAAAAAGGAGAGGTCCCTTTTTACAACTGATTTATTTAAAGGCTGAAAAGTCCAAATACATGTAGAAAGTCATTAATTAACTGCAGGCTGAAGACAACAACAGCAAAATAATTAACATACTATAAAACATCATATTATAACACAGCTCACATCTGAATTAAAAAATGCTTTACACTGAAATCTTACCTTTCTATGTGCTTCCACAGTGTAGCTATCTCAGGGCCACCGTGATGATAGGGCCAAAGTCAGTGGTCCCTCTCCTGTCACCTGAAGACGATTCCTCATTGGGGGAGTGCGATGGGTCATTGGAACTCTCCCATCGAGCCCTCCATCACTCATGTCCTGGAGCACAGCCAAAACTTCTTGCATAGTTATGCCTAAATCTATCTGTCCATCTATCCATTTGTGCATTTATTCATTTATCAGCCAGTCTATCAAGTCCATCAAATCTAGCCAGTTTAAGCTTGAGTTATGGCAGCCTGTGGAAAAAAGTCATAAACTCCCAGATGCAGGGTTAAAAAAAAGCTTTAATTTGAAAACACTAGGAGGGTAAAATGACCACTAGGATATGGATATTTCCTGGTGTATAAAGAAACTATATCTTGAATTGTAACTTTTACTCTTTATTTGAGGAAGAATCTAACATGAATCTACCAAACAGGCTAAAATGTTAGTCAGAACTAACTCAAGTGTTCATGTGATTGGTAAACTCAGCAGCTCACAATCCAATGATTTCTGCTGCCTTTTATATTCGGATAATCAGGCTCTGCTCAGGCTCTAATTAGGCTGGATTCTACTTTGTTCTTTGGAGAAGTTTAAACGATCCATATTGAACTTCTTTAACTCTTTTTATTGTGTTTCTGACTCTACCTTACTTCTGAAACCAGACCTGATTTCACTGATTATTAATAATGTATCTGTTTAGTATGGGTCACAGTATGTGGCAATTATTAACAAAGTCTGTCAGACACACTCATGCAGCTCAAGCAAGTGAGTTGAATTGGTAACCTGTTTTACATCCTAACGCCACTGTGGTCATTATTTCAAAACATGCTGGGGCAAAAGTAACTATTGTTTGGCCATTCTTTGCAGGCTGTGCTCATTAGGGATTGTGGGTAGCATTGGTTTAGGGCACTAAAATGTTCTTATGGCCAGGCCTTTTGACACTCATGGTGTCAGAGTTGATGGGGTGATAACTTCATTTTTTTTTAGATGAAAATCTGAAAAGAGAGCAGGATACAGTGGTTGTGTTCTTCTAAAACACAATGGGCCCTATCCTATACCGGGGCACAAAGCCGGTGAGCCAGTGGTGCAAGTAGCATTGCCACAAAGAAACACCCATAAATTCATGAGGTGATTGTACACAGCTGATAGGCACATTGCCAGTGGCGCATTGGACGGGGAAGAGTGGGATACCTCTGCTGCTCCTGGAACAAGGTGACAAGGGTTGACCTGGACACTCCCCTGAATAAATTAAAGCCCCTGTGCCACGCTACTTGTGATTGTGCCGGGCACAAGTGTAAGATAGGGTCAAGATGGCAAAGATGAGTGCATCCTTGAGGATAAATGACTATTTTGAATGCATTGTCTCTCTTATAAAGCATAAGTTAAGCCAACTTCACGTTTTACATGCTTATTTGCTGGTTTCCTCTTTTTGCCTGCCTTTCTTTGTGCATGTTTAGCTTGTGTTTGCTGGTGGGTTCTTGCCTGTAGATCAGTGGGAAATATTGTGAAACCGGGAAAGGATGTGAATCGCAGCACGCCTAACCCAGTGTATGACTGCTGAACAAAAGATCAGTTCAAACAAAAGACTCAAACCAGCTCTTTTGATGTGTCATCCATCTGTTGCACTCCTAATCTCCTCTGCTCATTCCTCATGTTCTCTTCTCCTCGTATACTTAGGTAGATGAGTACAACTTTGTGTAGATTTACAGCTGGAGCTGTCCACATAACATGAAAAAATATGTGTAAGCATTGTTTTGATCTGGTTCACAAAGCTGTGCATTAACCTGATTTCTTTTTTCAAAACTTCTGAAGAGAAGAAGAAAATGATGGAAATGTGCAAGTTTTTCACAAGTATCGATAAGCTGTTGTGTGATATATCAGAAATGTTATCCCGCAGAATCAGACCCTTACACACTGCCGGGACCATTTTTTGTGTAGGAAAGTTATAACTCTAATAAATATCAATGTGTTACCACAGACAGACATTTGAATGATCGCAGAGTAAGTTGCAAAAATAAACATAACAGTGAAACTGGCAAACAAAAAAAAGTTAATTGGGGTCATTCTGCATTGCATTGCCTACAGTTAGTATACTATAATTATAAAACAAGTTTAAATTAAATTTATAATTAAGTCTGTAAGAGAACCCTGTAGAATGAGATACAATACAACTTGATGTGGTTACATGAACAGTTTTTATCATTCTGATTAAATTATTCCAGATGAAGATTTTGGATCAACTGTTTACATGTGATGTGATCTAATAAAGTCTGGTGTTTGCATGCACCTATGAATTTAATGAGAAACAGTCGTCCAACATGCATAAAATGATGACTGAATAATGTGACAGATTGTAGATAAAGATTGAGATCTATCATCTTTTCAGCACAGTAGTTGCTCTTACATTGGTTTTCTTAATAAAGTAATTGCTTTATAACAGCATACTCCTAATGGAAGGAATGATTGGGAGAATGCGAGCACGATGAGTCAATTTTGATATTTTGTTTTAATGGTAATCCTACTTTGCAGTGCTTAAACTTAATGTACATAATTCATAGTCTGTAAGCTCTGCAGAAAAGAGTGGAAGCTGAGAAACGTCATGGTGCATTCAGGTTAGTACAGAATGCATGCACAGAAAGAAAGCTGGAAAGAAATAAGTTGCAATGTTTAAATGGTCCAATTTTGCCCTCGATTAGTTTATGAAAAGATTTAAACTACCCCTGTGCAACCGAAAGAAATCTGTAAATCTGCCTATGATCACATTTAGGGGGAGTGCCATGAGGACAGGTTACCTAATATTGTAAACTGTGTAACCTGAACACTTAGAACCACTGAGCTAAACTAGCTAAACTGTAAGTTTATTTCTCTTGTGTATACCAGCTTGAACTCGTGTATGATGCAGTCATGCGCTCACATGATTCATCTGTCTCTACAGTAACAGAAAATAATTGCTGCCTGGCATGTGCTTCATTGTCTTAAACTTTTTTTTTTCATTCCGGCTGTGGATGTAAGAGGAAAGCTTCTTACATCCACAGCCTTCAAGTCTTGTCTTTTTTTAATCTTCTACCTAGCAAATTAAATAAGGCAAGACTTTTAACCTCTGACATCTCTATTTATCTCTCTTCCTTTCTTAATTATTTCTAGACACAATAATTTGTTTTATGTTTGTATATTGAACATTTAGTTTACACTTTAGAAACATTCATTCATACAGCCAAAGTTTAATACATCTCATACATAAAGGAAACAATCCTGCCAATTTGCTGGATGGAGCTGTGGTGCAACAAGAGATATCAGAGGAGAAGCCTGATGTAGCTACTTATCAGTATTTTGCAAGCTCAGTTTAGTTGCCTTTTTAAAATGGCGGTGTTTTTGCTTTCAGTTGCTTAAAATAATGAGCCCCGATGTATTGTCAGAGGCTCTGAAAGTCCAAGAGCCAAACTGTAGCCTGTGGTAGCCATTTTCCAGAGCACTGTTTTGCTACAAAATTTGAGGCTCAAAGCTGTTCCATTCATTCTAAAAACACAGTGAGTACAGGCAAACATGCTGGTCAGCTTTTAAGTTCACATTTCTTGTTTTAACTGTTGTCTGAGTCCAAACAAATCTGCAGGGTGCTGGAAAACTTAAGCTAACTTTAGACTGCCAAAATTACCTTAAGATTCATGTTCAAAGTTCACAAGACTTTTTTTTCTTCTTGGGCCATTTAACAATGAAAATGTACAAAAATTACTTGTACTTAAATAATTACAAAAATTACTCAAACAGTGTTTGATAAGCATAGTTGAAGATGCAGACCACAGGTGTATAGGCTTGTTGAAATAGAGGCAGGAACTATGCAGATCTTCTCATACTGCATCTAAGGCTTTGCTGTGTGCCCTCAAGTTGTCTAACTAAATCTTTGGAGAAAGCATATTATAAAATTAGACTATAATTGTTAATAACTACAACAATTGTTTAATAACTACAACATGGACCCTTGCAGAATCATTAATGAATGGGCTTAGCTTGAGTTCAGCACTGCACTTAGGGGCATCTTACAATCAGCAATAGATGCATAAACATACCCGCTAAACATGCGTCACATAGGTATTAATAAAATTTTCAGTGACTTCTTCCTGTAACAGCTTTACCCTACATGAACCTGCAAAAAAATCATAGAGCCACTGGTTGCCTGTGTTAAAATACTGCATCAGGACAGAAAAGTGTGAGCGTGTTGAGCCATTGAGTGGTTCAAATTGCCGATGCTGTGAAAAACTATAGTAGAGCTTCAGCATCAGCAGTTTCATCACTGCTATTTCCGTCAACAAGAGTATTTTCTCAGAATAGGCTTTGTGTCTCTGCTTGGTTCCCTTTTCCCACTGCGATGAACAGCACTACTCAAGGTCATCTCTGCCTACAGCTGGATCCAAGGCTCACACATGCACATGCCTTACACATACCCATTCAGCTATTCACACACATACATATATACCTCTTTGTGCAACTGTTGTTTAAAATGACACAATAGCATATTATTTTGTGTTGTAACCATGTATAGACTTCTTTGAAAGGAATACAGAGGGCTGTGCATAATGGAAGTTGAGTTATGTTGCAGTTACGCTGCATATGAGAACACACAAGCTCATCTTTCTCCATAAACATTTTGTGGCTCTCTGCAGACTTGTTATTACTGTAATCATTTAGAGATAAAAGGTTAGTGCCTTTGTAAGGGTCAACATATAATGAATGCAGAGGACAGCAGTTATGATGAAGAAAAGAGGAATGAGGAAATTGAACAAATATGCAGGAAATATAACAATATATTCCAGTAACAATATATAAAAAACAAACACAACATGACAGAACATTTTACATTTTAATCAAAATAAATTCCAGATGTGATTTGCTCTGAAATAAATCTGGTTGTAGATTCAACTCTAAAGTGTCCAATTTTTAATAAATAAATAAAATAAATTTAAAAAATCCTTTTTTGTTTGTTTGTTTTATTACATCATTATTTTTCATTGAGTTTCATTGAATTGCCTTTTAATTTTATCAGTGACATTTTCTGTTTCAGAAGCTTTTTCTATATCATACAGGAATATTTTTAAAGTGATACTTAGGTGTTATTTTATGTTTTATTGCATAATGTCAGTTTTAATTAGAGTGCCATTGTCAGTATCAGATTTGCCCTGCTTCTAACATTATCTTAACAAAAAAAAGGTTATGCCTTTTCTCCCTTTTTTAAAAGCCATTACATTCAATCAGGAATGTTGAGATTGGTCATTTTGGAAAGTGATTCTAAACTGAATAAATTAAATAAATGATTTTTTTTCTTTTATTTATTTTCTTTTAGTGACAGTTACTGATAACAACTTGTATGTCTAAGATATAAAGTGGCTAAGAGTAAATCAGGTACTAATGACCTCATTGTGGATATAAAAGCATGACTGTTGTCGTTCAATAAATATCTCTTACCCATTAAAACACGATAAGTGAGTTTCAAGCTTTTGTATCAATTTATGGGCTGTATGTTCCCTCCCGATGCCTGTAATCATGAAGCGAAAATGCAATTCAGGGGGGAGAGGGCCCTTTCCCAAGCATCAAAGTCCTACAAATGCCTCTCCCACTGGCAAAATAAGCCATCTCATTATAAAAATAAGTTGTGAGCATATTGATTAGAGGTGTTTAATTTACCTCTTCTCTCTGACTGAGCAGAGAGGGCCTAAAGGAAGGATAAAGAGAAAAAGAGAAGAGAGCGACATGCAGAGTTCAAAGCGCAGAATCGACAGATTACAGCAAGAGCCACACGCAGAACAAAAGCTGTAACATGAATCCCACACCAAAAGATCTCACACACCTCTTACCAAGTAACAAAAAAAAAATCTGCTTTGTGAAGACAGTAAGTCTTATTTATGAGATATTGGAGCACACAGAATTGTGTGATTTACTCTTTGAATCATTTTTATTCTCTTATTTTCAAAATATCTGGACGTAAGAAAAAGTGATCCTGCTAAACTGACTGACACAATTCTTACTATGATTTGTGGTGCCATGTAGATGGCAAAAGAATATGCACACTAAAGGATGCATAATCATGTATTTTAGCCCAGTTGTCAGCAAACCACAGTTTGTCATTTGCGCCAAATATTTTCCCTCCTATGCATTTTAACATTGGTGTTCACAGTCTGATGCTAAGTGGCAAATTCAAATTGCAAAACCCCAAAAATGTCACAGAAAACCACCAGCACTTTCTAGGTCGTGTTCCTAAATGCACCTTCTTCTGGCTTGGAGATGTTTCCACAGTGAGGGCTATAGCCACAGACACGACTGCTCGCCAGTGATGATCCCTGAGCATGAAATTTGGGTCATCAGACAACTTGACAGACATCCTCACAGACTCTGACATGGTGCTACTTCTGCTCGAGGGACAGAAAATCACAAATGCACCAAACATAACAGCAGCCACAAAAAGGCGTATTGCAGTAAGAGCAATGCAGTGCTGATAATAACTGAGCAACATGATTTGGAATATATGCTCATACGTGCTGCATGCACATTACTGTGCAGTGCTCTGCAAAAGGTACAGTATCTGAACTTTTAGAACAAATATAGAACATACAGCATATGGAACACAAGTCTGCACAAGTGTTCAAAGTAACACCTTCCAAAAGTTATGTTACAAAAGCAACATGTTCCATAATATATTTATTTTAGGCAGTAACAGATATAATATAATGCATTACTAATACAATTCTGGTAATATTATCAAAGTTACTGTGTCTAGTAAAATAATACAACCCAAAATTAAGGGCTCACCAATGTTTTTATTTCAAGTGTATCACTTCACTAGTGCAACAGGAAAAAGAGAAGAAAAATCAGTTGGGTCAAATAAGGAACTTGTTGCAGACTCAGATTAACTGGTTATACTTGCAAGGTTCTGGCTATTTAATTGTTCTTTATCATTACACAATTTTATTTCAAATGTGCATATTAAATACATCATTTAAACGACTGCTTGTAATGCAAGACAGCCTGCATTAGGCTTTTCCTTTCAGTAATGCACCACTGTGACCCCAAAAACCACAGCAAAACGCAGGAGCACATCAACATTGCGGCTTCCTTCTCTAGCTGTTGACCACATTCATTGTTTAGAAATGGTAATAAAAACCACAGTGAGGTCTGACTGTTCTGGGAGGATGAGATGAATGGAATGAGTTTCAGTTTGTTCTTCAGAAAACTGGTCCACACATTCACAGAGATATAATTTGTTTTTGATAACATGCTGCATCATATTAAACAAGGCCATTTTAGTTGATAGAGCTGTTTTGGGAAAAACATTCTTTTTAATGCTGGCACACCAAACCTTTATGTTCTCATTTTGCAGATATACAAGTATATCTGTCAGTGATAGAATAGAAGTTGGATTTTATAAGTCCTGTTTCCGGTTTGGCAGAGGCATAATCTGAGTTCTGTTAATGCAGTGGTGTTTAGGCTGTTTTAATTGGCCGTTGGACTTGTTAAACAACTGACATGACCATACCATATTAAATACAGTAAATATTAATACTATATATTGCAAGATTTTAATATCAGAAATTGTAACAGTAAAAGACATATTTTATTATGTTTCAAAATTTTAATGTCACAAACTACAAATTGGAGCTGTGATGAAGCTGTCACACTCACAGTTTTAATGTCCTCTGGTGTTGCAGAATAGGAGAGTCTAGTCATTTACTTTGGGTAACAAAGATACTCCTTCTTTCTCTTCCTTTCTTTCTTGCTACTTTTCTTTTAAATAAAAGAAACACACTATTGTTGTTAATCCTTTTGTTTTGATATTTGGCCTCCATGGCACTTAGACTACCACCTACAGAACAATTAGTTTTGCAGTTCTTATGTCTAAGTAGTTTTCTGGAACTTGTATCCAATTTAAGAACAATGCAGATTCACTAATCTTTTTTGCATGGGTAGGAATGTAAGAACATTTCATGATTCAGTTTCCTTATTTTCCTCCACTTCTGTTATTTAAAATCAACTTAGAGATAAGTAAGAAAGAATTTGTGTTATAAAACCTTATTAGTGCTTTACAGATTCCAATCCACTCCCCTTAAAGTATGTCTTTCTATTTGGCTTGGAATGCCGGGATAAAATTTGAGCCAAACGTCATCCTAGATTCACACACTATGAGACACACTCTCCTGCCCTCCTTAATAAATTAAGCATGGCCATATCTAAACATTTACATAATATGCTCAAAATAGCTCCTGCAAGTAAATTTACATGCTGCAGCACACTACAAAGCCTCATGCCAATCTCAGACTGCATGTAATACTGCCGCTTCCTAAGAGCTCAAGCACAGCATCTCTCTCCATCAGCGTTTGTCCAGTGGTCACCAGGACCAAATATGGCTTGAAGGCACTGATGGGCAGGAGAAAATGCTGTCTGTCACCACTCTCTTGACCAACTTTCTTAAGTTGGCACTAATCAACAAAGAGCCTGTTGGGGTTGCAGCCCAAGGGAAGCCTCAAGCTATTTTCCAATTAGTGTCACCAGAGAGACAAATAAGAATTCTATACAGCGCACTCAGGGAAGAGAGTGAAAACAAGAAGAGGGGGGTGGAGGAGAGGGGGATGAGAGAGGATAAGACTGTGCTTTGCTGAGGAACACATTGCAAGGGCAAGGAGAGAGAGAGGGCAAGAGAGAGCAAGCAGGCAAAGAGAAGAACTGTGAAAGATGTTGAGGCGGGTATCTCTTTTCTCTGGGGTGAGCAGATTAAACGATTGTGACAGCAATTTGAGCAAAACAACATTCGTAGCCGAGACAGACAGATAGGCAGTGGGCCAAGGCCTGTCTCGAAGAATAGTCATTCATTACGGCGACCATTGGAAGAGATTGTGGAGACAGGGCTCCAGCTTGGCAGCATCAATTAACTGCAGCTCGCTTTGTATGCTGGAGCTGTGTGTGAACCTCAGCAGTCCTCCACCGAGTCCTCAGCTTTTTAAGATGCAAGCCCTTTCTATCAAGCCTGCACTTACAGCTCAAAGGTCTTGCAGTGCTCCTCCAGTGGCTGCAGCAGCACTCCACACACCTGCATCAAACAAGAAAAGCACAGTGACTCAGCTGCTTAACGTACAGGTGTGTGAGCTGACTGTGGGTAAAATGGTGTAATGCACAGTTAAAGTAAAGGCCACAGTGTAATACAGAATTCCTCCCTGCACCTATTAAAGTCACACTGCATGTCTCTGCTTAATAACCTGTGTGGGTAATATGCTCTTTCACACTTTATACAATTTCCAGACAAGTTGGAAATCAAGAAAGTACACCTCATAAATAACACATCAGTGGTTTAGTGGTATTATTCCCACAAGAATATTAATCATAGGGCAGACCAAAGGGCCAAATTGAATCAGTCTTTTGCAACTTGTTTCAGTATGATTTGCCAAATGTTTCAGAGACCTGTTATGTTAAGGAGGGGCTGGGAACCGCACATCCAGATAGAACATTAGCATTCCTGGAGTCTTTTACATTTCACATCTAAATGGGTTCCTGAAGTACTCATCCCTCCCTCTTTTCTCTCTCACTTTCGGTTTTGTTGTTCTATACACTGTTGCTTTAAATAAATCACACAACATTTTTTAACCAACCGTGAATTGGTAGAGTGTCCATTGTAAAACTGTTAAATTGATATCACCTATATAAACCAGGCTTTGTTAAAGTCATGAGTGGCTTTAATTGCTTGTAGACCCTTCACATCCTGAGGACTTGCACCCTTTACACGTGTGTGTGTGTGTGTGTGTGTATATACATATATATGTATGTGTATATATATATATACAAAATAATAATAATAATAATAACCACCCATTATTTCTAAAATATTAATTATATCAAAGATTGATACAAATGCCGCAATAACCAGAAAAGGTTCTCATTAATCTACCAACAATTGGTCATAATAGAAAATATTTTAAAAAATCAGTCAGACTGTACTTACTTATAACACTGTCAAAGCTTTAATCTACATTAACACCTTTTGATTTTTGTCAAACTTAAGCATTGCTTTAAAGGCTGTAAACTGTGTAGTGTTGAGAGTAGAAGGGAATGAGAGGAGAAAATAGAGGAGGGAACAGGAGGTTTGGTGAAACTGCAGAGCATCCCTCCCCTGCCTCTTCTGATCCCATCATCATGCCATGCATTAGTCAAGCCTTGTGGCCCCTCTGACGTCTGCAGAGAATATGTGAGCGAAGAAGGAATCCATCAAGAGTAATGGTATTGCTGTATGCCCTCAGGGCAGCCATCTTTAATCCTTACCCATCATGCCTCAGCCATAAACTATGCAATCACGGCCCAGTTTGCTGGCAACAGGCAGGTCCCTCTCAGTGAGCGTGTGGTCTTCATGCTCTATTTATGAAAGAGTCAGGGGTTTTTCTTTAGTTCTGCTTCTTCCCATCACTTCTTTTTTAATTTTTTTTTACCTTAACCAGATGTGTCAGGTCCCCAGTTTCTCCTCTATTCTATCACTCTCTTCCAACTCCAATCCTCTCCTCCCCATGGCAGCTGTTCCCTCACATCGCCTGCCATCTCTTTCTTTGCCTCCCTCTAGGTATGTCTTTACTTGCTCTCTGTTCATTTCTTAAAGTCTCTTCACTTACTGGGTTTTTGTGAGAGAAATCATAATAAACTGAAGCAGCACAGCATGCAGACAATACTACTGTAACACTGATATTCTTCCTACATTACGTGATGCTGTGAGCAACAAATATATAAATATATATACATACACAATATAATCAATATGATATAAGTTCTTAGCTAAGTTCTTAAATAGGAGCTGTTTTTCCACTCTTTGCTTCACTAACTCTAACAAGCGCAGTAAATTAATTTTGGCCTTGAAAATGATTTTTTTTTAATTTTTTAAATAAACTTCTTCTAAAGTGCAGATTTTAATGACTATATGAATGAATTTTGAAACCAGCACTGGTGTGCACTGCTGATTCTCTGCTCTCAGCAGACAGCTTATCTCCACTGTATGTCTAATTCATTGACCCCATTCTGTCATGTAAGCTCGGCTCTTTAAAGTGGACATTTATTACATGCTGTTTTGTTTCCAGTTAGTGTTAACCACATTCAATTAGAGTCAGGTCCTCTTTCATCCTCTTTGGACCACAGCTCTCATATGTGTGCTGTGACAGGATGTGAGAGAGAAGGGGGACTGTGTGGAGGGCACTCCTAAAGCAATACCATCCTACATGACAGGAACACTTAATTACGGTTCACAGCAGGAAAACAACAAACAGGCAGACAAAGAGTTTCAAGTCTTTAGCTACATTTTTTTTTATTTATTAAGTCTTTAATGTCACTGTTCATCTTCACTTATATCTCCTCCAACCCTTTTTATTGCTTTTCTGTTGGTGCCTATATTAACAACAAGAGACAGTTGAAATTAGATATGTGGACATGGGACTGAGCTGTTTGGTGTATACAGTTCCTCTTTCAGTGTACTTCATTTTAAATGCTATACCATGACTTTTAGTGAAGTCCAGCTGATATTAAATTCCTTTTATTTCCTGCTGCAGCACATGATCTGCTCTATAAATAACACACCCTTTGATCTCTTTTGAAAAAAAAAAAACAGGGAAATTTATATTTCATATGTTTAGCTTGCATGACTCTGCCCCAATTTTAAGTCGTAACTGTCACAATCCTTCTGTAGCAACGTCTTTTGTTAAGGCCAATCAAATGACTCCAGTTAGTTGCTTGGCATGTTAATATCAATGTGTAGCAGTCAGACAAAAGCAGACACAAACATGCTTTTCCAGCTGTGCATATTAGACAACATGCATGTTTGCTTTTGTTTGTTCTAGTTATTCACATTTGGAACCTAAAATTTAATTCAGTTGCTTAACTGATCTTTTGTTTTTTTTTTTAGTTACAGTAATAGCATGGCAGTAGTTATAGCATGGACAGTCTGTTTGTCTGTCAGTACACCCATCCATCCAGACTTAAATCTGTCAGGCAGAAAAGTAGAGAACATAATATGATTTGACAGGTGAAGTATTGTCCTTAGTCAGGGTGGTAGTCCATCAGGGCTGTTTCAGACATGTGCAAATACAAAAAAAGTCTTTCTACCCACCCCATGGCAGGTTTTTTTAACTCTTCCCAGTCTGATCAGATGAGTAGCTGGCTTCCCACTTCAGTTTAACATCTGGTTGTGTTTCTCTAAAAGTTTACTTAGTCTTAACTTTCCACGGCAGGGCTGCTGCACGTTTTTTTTAGTCTAAACTGCCACAGCCTTAACAGACCTAAATTAAAATGAATGGAATACTTTGTGTTTCTGCCGTCATGCCTGATTTGGTCCCAATGAGGCCTTAGCACAGAGTCGGCAGCGGAGCCATGGATTGCTTTGAAATTTTGATGAGACAAATTGCTGCACTACCATTTACAAATCTTAACAAATATTCAAGATATTAAGGGAGCAAATCTCAATGATTCAACTGATTTCATCTAACATCACCAACAAATCAAGTTTCTCACTTATCCATTAAAATGTGTAAAACATACTCAATGGATTGACACAAAATTTGGCATGGAAATCCATGGATCTAGAATGGTGAATCCTAATTACTTTTTAGTGAATAATTTGCATTTAACAGTGTTGGACGTCTTACTTTTACAAGCCCTGAGGACGTGTTTGTAGGAGGGTTTGCTTGCTAAGTTACATGTGCTACTGCAGGCACCTATATAATACTTGGCTCTGACATACAGTATACGTTTTCAGTTTGTATAAATTGTATGACTTAATGTAATGAGGTACATGATATGTGACTCCTTCACTGCAAATTTTTATTGAACTGGACTTTGAGAGTAATTTGACAACTAATTACCTTTGGGTCACTTTGTACAGCTTTCCTTCAGTCCATCCATCTATCCAGCTTTCCACTCAAAAAGAGTTACATTAACGTTTCCAGCCTTATTCCATACTCTGTCATGTTGGATTTTTTATGTCCTCTTTTTTCTAGACCCACAATCAATCAGAGAAGCCTTATTTCAGTGGATAGAGCCATATTTCACAACCACCAGGATTTATGTGGATTGACTGATCAAAGACCTCACATTTCTAAGAACAGGCAACCTGTTCTTCTAACCATGCAGGAATATTTTGATAAAAGAGGATGAAGTCTCTGTAGCTTAGTGATCAGTCCATTGCCAGATTTATTTCTCCTTTGACTTAGTTCTACATTGATTAGACACAGTTGGAAGGAGTTTAAGGCAGAGGGTTTTTCATGCACCTTCTGAGGTTCAGAAATATCATTCAGCTATGTAAATGTCATCTGGAAGGCTAAACACGTAACTGCAGAGAGTTCACACCCACTGCGCTCACAGTTTGAGCTTCTACCATCTGGCCACTGATTAAGGAACCTTAGGGCCAGCCGCAACATATACAAGAAGTCTTTTGTCCCCGGCACCATGCAGTTTTTACAGGCAAAATGTTTGCATAAAGAAACAGTGGTTATGCTATAAGATTGTTCTGAGGTTACATTACTTATCACTTGTCATTAACTGACCTTTGTCACTATGATCTTTGTCTTGCAACTATTATTTTCACTATTGTATTGCATGTCGGAAGATGCATTTTTTTAATGGTGTGTTGTAATGTAATTTTTTTTTTTTGGATTTTTTTTTTTTTTTTTTACTATTATTAGGGTGGCCAGAAGTGAACAATAAAGTCAATTCAATTCAGTATCCCACTGCCTCTGTTGTCGCTTCCTTACAGTTTCAGTTTAGTCCAATCACTGTTATCAAAGTTGTTTCCATTCATTTCTCAGCAAAAGAGCCTAACATTTTTCTCAGGAGTTGGTAGAAATCAAAAGGAAGGTGAAAAGTGAGAAAAAATTGTGCCAAAATTCCATATGTAGACACGAGTTTAACTCCATTTTTTTTTTCCTATATCTGTTCTGCATTCCCACTGCAGACAGTTGCCCTGCTCACCATCTAGGCATAGGTCTTTCTGGGGCTTCTTACCAGCCTTTCACTTTTCCAGCAGTTGGGAAAAACATACAAGACCTTTGTTGGTCTTAAAAAAATAGCATTTATTAACTTACACACTGTAACCTATACCATACAATTTTTGGCACATTAAAAACTAAGTGCTAACCTTCTATCCTCCCCCATATGCATTCACCATCACTTTTTCTGCCTTTCTCTCTCTTGCGTAACCACATATGTACTTTGCACACTTTTGTAGTCTTTATTCTCAGTATGTGGTTGTTCATTACAACAAGAAGATAAGCTCTGTTGAAAAAGGTTGTAGAAAGCAAGACAAAAGACAGCAGGAATAAAGTCAGGATAAGTATGAAATCTCACATCACAGTGAATAATTATTTTCTCTGTCTGTGACAAATAATTAAACTGCATAGATGTTACCCCACCTTTTAGTATCAGTGTGCTGGGAAACTGAACAGACAGGTAAAGTAAAAATAGGGGAATATGGAATGGTTATCTTTATCACATACAAATTGTGACCATTAAAATGATATAACAAGCATTCTTCGAATGTGTAACCATCTGAGCCAAAACAGACTGCTTGGTGAAAACAGGGCTTGTGTGTCTGCTGCTGCTTGCTGACAGAAATCAGAGTGTTAGAACTTTAAAAAGCACCAACAGAGAGAGAGAGCTTAAGCAAATTAAGGTTATGTACAAATGAACATTTTTTTTCAAGTACATTGCAAGCTCTCAAATAGGGAAATAAAATCAAGTCAGGGCCATATTGCACAATGCTGACATTAAGAAAATAATTGCATACTTTACAGTGCCGTTCCAGCCTGCTGAAAACAACCCCTATAAGCTATACTTAAGTTAGAGGTAGGGTCTTTGTGGAAATATCACAGCAACTCTTCCTGTGCTTGTTACGACCCTAGCTCGTGGAGGGGAAAGGGAAGTAACATAAAACGCAATCAATGGTGGATTGTGAAATTAAATTATAGATTTATTACAGACACGTGATTATTTAAACAAACAGAAAGGGCCCGACAGATGCGGTCAACAGAATGAAACAAATATAACAAAAATAGGACTCCTCAAAAATAA
>JAPZDV010000026.1:797854-815786 GCA_029814665.1 Acanthurus lineatus
ATCATCAGTTGCAGCCTATTTTCAAATTGCAGATTAAGTTTGGCCTCCATTTGTTCCCCTCTGAGTTGCAGTGATAAACTTGTGATCAAACTAATCATGTCTATATGAGAGACACATATGAACAACTCTGTGTCACAAGTTTTGAAAATCTTGGCTGGGTTTCCCAAGTTGATAGGAGCTGAAATGGTAACCTTTATTTGAATTTGCAGTGTCAATTCAAGTTCTTTTTTTCATCTACATGAGTAGCTGAACTTTAGTTTGTTTCCCTTGGTTTTCTGATAGTTAGTGGCAATTTTTGCTTTATCAGGATTCTGCCAGGATTGTGGCTCTCCCCTATCTGTTGTAGTGCTTGCAATTCTGTTCTATTTTTATTCCTACATCTTACAATGGACTTGGCATAAACTCTTGGCAGCAGTTTTGCTTTGATTTTATTGAGTAAAATATATCCTTTTGTTTCTGATCCTTGTTTTTTAGCTGTAAGTTGTTTATTTCAAGCCAAGATATGTACCTTTAATTCGGGGTATGGGCATGGCATTGTGTAAAGCAGTTGACTGCTTTCTGGGTTTGGCTTCTTTCTCAACAGATAGGGTGTGAAATGACAAAATGTATTGTTTAACAGCTTGAGGACTTAATTGTGATGTTTACAACTCAGACACATCTTTCAGTGTGGCGGCTGTGTCTCCCCACTAACTTTGTCAAAGCATAAAGAGAGCCTCACGACATTTGCTTGATGTATGGAGGGAAGATAAAACACATGCTTCACAAAAGAGCTAGACTATCTCCACTTTGTTGTTCCAATATCCTCTTCATTTCTTTTATAGCGGCAGTATGATAGGATCATTAGTCATTTGCACACGTCCGTTGAAGCCAAAGAATGATTGCTCTTGTCTGACATCATCTCGGGCTGGTATTTGAAGCAGCAAAAGAGTCTGGCTTTATCACAATGAAAGAGACCAGCTGAAAAATAACAAACGAGGGACCACTTTCTTTCCTTCCCTGCTGGAGATAATCTTGTTTTTGACTTGAGTGATAGGCGAGGATTGCACAGGCGCTCCATCTGTTTCTGACAGCTTTGCCTTTATGTCAAAATAGGATTTCTTAATCTAATCGCAGTGGTTTCGAAACCAGCATGTTTGCTTGCCTCCCTCTCGGTGCACATCACTGTTTGGGATTCCTTTAACCTGTATGGAAATACTTCCTCTGACCCACCAACTATAGACGACACTCGATTACAATAATGACAGAGAAAAGAGCACTACGCAAAGTGCACAAATGATATGATATAGGGTCTTTTGCAAATCCTGCTAGTCCAGTCTAGTATACACCTTGAAATCTATCCCAAAATGATCTTCCCAGATGCCTGCTGGATGATTTTAGTTGCCAGTGTAAAACAGGGAGGACTCAGGGATAGATTGGGCACAGGATCAGGTGGGCTCGGCAGGGCGAGTAGGTTTTGTGTCGACCAGGATTAGAGGAATGATCTGTGTCCCGGTTGTTTCTTAATGCACTGTCACATTATGCAAATCCCGACTCCATATGAATGCCAGAGATACTGTATTTGTCTGCCTGCTACACGTTGTCTCCACATGAGCTGCATGGATTGACCTCAATTTGTTTCACAACCTCCTATTTTTTATCCATTCACTTTGGCTGGCTTTCGCATTTCTGTCAGAGAGAGCGCAGTAGTAAACGACAGCACACCTCTGCCGTTATTGTGTTTACAGGATACGGAAAGCAAGATCACAGGGTGTTCTTGTTGTAAACAAGACCAAAGTTTAGACAGAGGAAAAAGGAATGCTCCTCCAGCCTGTAAGGCTCTCACAGAGACGAGTCAGCTCCTCGCTCTCCCATCTTGATCTGCGTTTCTTCAGAGACGAGTCAGCTCCTGCTCTCCGTCCTCAGCCTTTTTCCCCTCTGTCTCTTATCTTGCCTGCCCTCCTCCCCTCTCTGCCGTACTGCATCCTGCCTTTCTCCACCTTAACACCTCACTAGCTGACGGCTAGAACCAGGCTAATTGACAGACTGACCTGAGGAAAAGTAGTGTTACTCCTCCTTTTGTCTCTGGATCAAACATCCCCCTTGTCTCTCAGCAATCCTCTCCTTTTTCCTTCCTCTCATTCCGAGCTCCACGGACTACACTGGCACTGAAGCCCGCTGCTCGTTGTTCTTTCATATGGACTAGAAAATGAATCATAGCCATGAGCGTGGGCAGTTGGTCATGATAGATGAGGAACACAAGGCCTTGGAGAGGGCAGAGTGGAAAGACAGTTTGACTGGCTTCTGCAAGGTTGAACTTTAACAATATGATGCCCACTACTGAGACTGCCCTCCAGCCCTGTGCTGTCAAGAGACTTTCATCTCATCAGATGCTCGTACACTGTAAAACCCTGATAAGTTACTTTAACTCAAACTGATTATTAAAATTTATGGTATGGTTGATTACTAATTTTATTTCAAATTTATATGTTAGGCTATTTCTTTTTTACTGATTACAAACACTTTTATTGAGTAGATTTTACATACTCTTATGAAAGTCGAGGTCTTTAATTTAGTAACTGTAAGACATTAACCAAACATAAACTGTAAAAAACACTTGCCAAATGGAAATGAGTGTTATACAAACCTTAACTCCTACTCTAACACAAGGTCTTTGGATTATGGTGTAACAAATTTTACTAAATTATTTTTCTCGTCCTTGTACTTTATAACACATCCATCAGATTTTTTTAAACGCCAAAACAAAAACCCCTTTTGTGGCTCAATATATCCAAATACCAGAGGCAAAAGTGCTCATAAAAAGATTAAACGTTTGAATCTAGAAATCCACATCGTCACCATGCTATAAGAAGAAACACTTTTATTGTAGTGATGTCTTCATGTCTTCGTGGATCTCCTTCGATGAGACCTTAAGATAGGGTTAGTGGATGCCTGTGCAGATATTAAATTGTCAATTTTCTCAGACAGATTTCATTTACCTAACTGAAAAATACAACGGATGTTATAAACCTCAAATTATCTGCTAACTCACTCAATGAGTTGAACTGCACTTGCATGTACTAACAATACTTCTCTTTCTGAATGAAACCAAAAACCTTATCATCAGCCTATGAAAGCTGTAAATTTAACTTTTGTTGCCTAAGGTTCAGCAGTCTCCGAAAACAATTTGATCAGAGATTTAATGTCAATATTCTATTTTACAGAAACAAGAAAATCTAGTCTATTTGTTTTAGTTAGGTGTTTAATTAAATGAAAACCATCAACTGTCACAGAACAAATTCTGAATAATTAATATATTGACCTTTTTCATTACAGTGAGAACATATTCTTTCTTGGATGGTAAATATCATAGCGACCAAAAACTTAACATAACAAGACTGAGCCCTGCTATGTCTGAGAAGACAAAAGTTTTCAAAGAAAAGATAAACCAAAATTCACTGCAGTATCATCATTTAAGCATCAAGAAGCACAACCAACTCAACTGGAGGTCATGACCCAAGAAATGATGAAAAACACAGAGCAGATATACAAACAGCAACAAAATGTGCCAACTTATTGCCTGGTTGTAGGAAAACATTGACTTTGTAGTGTAGCTGCTTTTCAGATTTAAGGGAAAACATACAAATCCTTACACTGTTAAATCATATGCTGTTAGTTTGACGTAAAGCTGATTACATTAATTCAAGCCATCACTGAGTCACAAAAGAGTTGATCACTGTACACATCTATACTCTTACTAATTGCTTTGACCGCTCAGTTCTATGGAGCACGTCAGGTCTTTGCTGAATTCCTCCTCAAACAGTGAAATAAATGAAGGGAAAGACAACAGCCCCTCCCTTCTTACTTCAAGATAAATCTTCATGTAATCTGTATCATCTGTTCACAGCTCATTCTCACGCCCTACGCTTTTTGTTCTTCTCCTTCCTCTTCCCCACTCTTCCTCAGTGTAATAAATTTTCACCTACCAGCCTTCCTCCATATATGTTTTGGACTCCACTGGGAGAAGAAAAATAGTCATTTAGAGTACCAAAGAGCAAGCCTCAAAGCTCACTGTTGACAATGCTGTCACTCACCACAGTGGATTTTTTTCCCACTATTGCTTTCCCTTTTTTACCACCAAAGTGCCACTGAACGTTATCTTTATGACTGTGAAAACCGACAGCTGCCGGTAGGAGTGAAATAATTGCCACTGCCAGTGTGACAGACATTATTGGCTCACTTGTACAATAGCAGAACAATGGCATTCTTTTCTGAAGCGCTTGGAAGCCAGTGAATTTCATGCATTCTCATTTTGTGGACGAGCCAGATGCTTGCAGCTGGAGCGAAGGGGTCTGAGCGATTACAATATAATGTTTTGTCACTTTGTACTCTCAAAATGCTGCTTATTTGTGTGTTGTCAATCACAACAAAAGCACCACCCGTATCCACAAGCATCTTGGCAAGATAATTCTCAGCTTAAAAATCCACCCCGCTGCCTTACTGGCACAAAGTAGACCAACATGTCATCTTACACACAGATCGCAGATAGCCTTACAGTCAGTGGGCCTCACAGTGACATTAACAACCAGCCACTCAAAAGAGGCAGATGAATTTGCCTCCATCTTCATCCACTCACATTCACCAAGAAAAATACAAGGGTTTCAAATGAAAATGCTCTGTTCAGGGATGTTTTATGATTATACAGATAAATTGTACATAAATAATAAAAAATAATAATAATGATAATAATACTAAAACCCATAAATATGCTTTTCATTACAATTGTCAGTTATCATTACACATTTGTTACATGGTGTGCAAGTACTGTCATAACACAGAAAAATTTAATGATGATGACTCAAAATATTATTAATGCTCAAGTCAGGTTTGTGTCAGTCTTTATAATGTGGATGGTGTCTCAAACAATTTCATTTACTATCTATTTTGTATGCAAGATTGACTCACTGACATAGCAATAACAATCTCTTTGATTGCAAATAATTGTTTATATTTTTTTCTGGCTTGTATTTTGTCCACATTGCACTCAGGAATTGTGACAAAATTCCAGTCATACTGTTGCTTAATGTTAGTACTATATATGACATGGTTGATCATAGAATGGTAATGGACACAGCAGAAAATAGGTTAAATATCACTGACTTCATCAATGCTAAACTAAAAACTAGGAAATACCTTTTATCATGTGCTATTTAGATACTGAATCAGAGAAAATTGTGTCTTTAAGAGTTGATTCAAGGGTCTAATCGATTTAATGCAATTTCTGTTAATCTACTGACTTTACTTAGTTAAGCTAACAACTAATCCCATTACATACTGGCTAGGTGTGTAGCTACATTAGATGTGGTACTAATTAAACAAGTTCACTAAACAATAAGTTAAAATAAGTTAAGTTAGATTGATAAAGGCCTGGAATGTGACCAAGCTCGCTGGTGTGCTAACTGTCATGTAAGCGTTGTTCTGTAATCTGTAAAAATATTTTTTCAAATATATTACATTTTAGCAAAAAATCCAAAATCAAATTAAAATGACTGAAAAGGAAATAATAATAACAGATTGTTTTAAATATTATGCTAGTAATAACTGAAATGAAATAACTTTACCTTTAATCAAAAAGAAAAGAAAAACATCAGTAAGTGCACAAGAATCTAAGATGACTTTTTTTTCCTTTTCAGTCTCTTCTTTGCTACTGTCATAAAAATAATCAATTTTAATTGAATATGTTTTAAAACTTATGTAGGGAATTCAAAAGTCATAAGCTGTCATAAGAGTGCAAGTCTTCACTCAGACCACAATGAAGGAATAGGAAATTCATTAAAAAAAAAAACTGTCAAAAAGTGCATGGACACAAATTGATGGTCAGTGTCTAAAAGGAATGTACAAGTATTTTTCTGTTCCTCAGCTGCTGGAAAAGCAAACCCTGTAACTGTATTAAAAGACATTTTTGAGACAATTTGAGCTGGTTCATTACAGACCATTAAAATGTAGGCTGCTAATTGCCAAGCAGACTAAGCTAGTTTGAAATCGTGTAGAAGACACGGGGCCCAGGAGAGGCATGCTGCTGATGAGCTGTGAACCCATGTCCTGGGTGCTTCTGCTTCCCTGTCAGAGGAGGGAATAGCTGGGATATAGTGGTTTGCCAGATGGACCTGACAGGTGCCATGTGCCAGGTAAAATTATAAATGAAAAAAAAGAAATTAAAATGAAAAAAAAACTGTCACAGCACGATCAATCGTGTGTGTCTGTGCATATCCGGTGCAGTTGCAGCAGCAGCTGTTGATGATGACAGCTATAGAGGTGGACTGAGGATTTGAAGTTGTGACCATAGGGGTTTTCAGATCCAAACCTTGCACCAGTTGAGAAAGTCTTGGACCTTGCTTACATTCAATAGGTTAAAAATCTGGCAAGTAGCTTTCTGTACATCCACAGAGCAGCAAATGGGGGTTGTGGTTTTTCTCCTTTCAGTTCAAAAATAGCGCAAACACCTTGTCTGAGCAGCTGACAGCTAAAGACCTAAAGTGGCAATGATGATAAAAGACTTATAATTATGGGATCAAAGTACAATTTTCCAAAGGCAGGCTTTGTGTTAAAAATAAAAGTCATGCACTATTAGCTACTGCTTGTTATATAGCTAACAAAAGATAGATAAAAGCCAGATGATTTATGTTTGAATATGTGCTATACTCAAGAATCATTCAACTCAGTTTAGTCCTCAAAGAGTCAGGCTGTTATGTGGTGTTGAAGCAAAGTGATCCAGGTCCACCTAGCTAGCTCCAACACTGTATTTGCATTCATTTTTTAACAAGCAGGGTAGTTTTGGGAAGTAATTATAAATCAACCATTTTACATTGTGTGGGAATCCTAGATCATAGACATATGATCAGATATGGCATGATGTGTAAGAATGGGTATTCCAAATAGTAGTAATCAAAAATCAAAAAGAGGCTAATTCGTATGATTCAACTTACTTATACTAACCAGCTGCTGCACAATAAAGGACTGTGACACACAACTCATTGAGAAAATTGAAACTAATGGTGTATGATTGGAAAAAAAAATGAAGTCAAAACCTGTTTTTCAGAAATATATTTGAACAAATTTTAGTAAAACACAATACACAGACATGATACAAAGTTTTGCATTCACTGGGATTTACACTTTCTGAGGATATCTAAAAAATGTTTTGAGTTGTGGCCCAGAATATTTCTCACTGAATCCATGGCATCATTTTGTTTGTTTAAATCCTCCATAGTCTCATGTTCAGAGGAACAGTTCCAAAATGTTAAACCTGATAATAAACTGAGCAGAACTGAGCTGAAGGACACTTATGCTAATGACAAAATTAATAAATATAAACGTTTTTTAAGCATTTCACTATGTAGAGTTTTTGATATTGCTAAGGGTAAGAAAATCCCATTAATGTGGGTATGTGTATGTGTGTATGTGGAAGGGTTGAACCAAACAGGTGAAAGCGACTACCTTTTTTCCTCTGGTATTGTCTCAGTTCATCCTTCTGTCTTTTCACTAAACAGGAGAGAAGACGAACAAAACAGCATCAGTGGATTGTTATTTTATTCACTGGCTTTCAGAGCCAAGAAAGACTTGACTGTTAGCATAGTTTGTGGATATTTTTATTATATATGAATATCAAACAGGGTGCAGCTAAAACAGACCACAGAACACAGACAAGCCTGCATCAAAACAGGTTAAAAGAGGTACTTGAGCATTAGACACATGCAGGATGGGGGTTTGGAGGCCATCTTCATTCATTCCGTCTATTGTGGTTGGCAGGAGAACGAGCAGAGGAAGAGGATCTCTGAGCCAGACAGGGGAGAGAAAATTGCCTGTAGCTCTGTGGATGTAATAGGGGAAGGCAGCGATGCGTTTCTGCCAGGCTCATCTGGTCACCAGGGAGTTTCAGTCTCCAGCGTTCGCCACTCGCTCTCAACGGCCAGAAACTTCTCCTTCTCCTCCTCATCTTTGCCTTAGTTTTTCAGTTCTCTCCTCTGCCTTAACTCTGCCCGAGGTAAATATAACCACAGCCTCTCGAGAGTGGGTGGGTTTACATTTTCAGCTCGATGGGGAGTTTGCGGCATGTGTTTGTGTGTGTATGTGGTTTTTCTCCCACCATTCTGCAGAGGGCCATCTCTTTCAACCTAAATCTGTTCATTGCTGTGGGCTTGTCTCTGCTGGGCATCTGCTAATGCCTGCTCAATTACATCCAGCCCTATCTCTGGCCAGAAAAGCACAAACACAGGATACAGCCTGATGTGTGTGTGTTTGAAGTCGTGCAATGCTGCCCCAAGATGCGTGGTTCAATGTCTTGAGGAAGGAAAAAAAAATGAGCGGATAAACACACAAACCAGTTAGAGGCCAAAACAAGCTGGCCTCTTGGTTTGATGCCCTCAGGGGAAGCTAGGAATGCTGTGTGTGTGTGTGTGTCTGTGTGTCTGTGTGTGTGTGTGTGTTCAGAGAAGGAGGTGGAGGTGGTTGGCAGGGTTAAATGGTCAGGCAAGTCTTCAATTTGTGTGACCTGTACAACACTGTGGCTGTGGTTCATTAGGGAGTGCCATATAGGTGGCTGGGCAGGGACCCAGGGGACTCTGTTAATTACACTGTTCACACTCCTTGATGGGGCTACTCTCTAAGGGGGAGGGCCCCATGTACTGATACATGAGTGTGTATGTGTCCTGTTGGGTGTAAGTACAAACTACACTTAGAAATGCTGATTCTTTTAAATAAAAGAAGAAATGTGTGCCATGTGTGTAAATGATGCAATGGAAACATGGAAGAAGTGCTCAGTCATTTATCACTTTATTTAAGTGAACTGGTTCCTTTGTATCTCAAGAGAGATTATAAAACCAATTTCAGTCTATTCAACAAGATAATTACAACAAATTTTCACTAATTTTTGGAATTTTAAAATTATAATTTTACTCATCTCAGCTCTTCTTTTAAGTCTTAGCAAGTCTATTAGTAAGATACATTTTCGTCTGTTTCCAACTAACTTGAAAAGTGTGTGAGACCAAACTACTGTACAAATATAAACTTTCATATTTTTAACCACAATTTCAATTTTTGTTTCAACCAAAGTTTTTATCTTAAGCTGGCAGATTTACTAGTGAGTTTGTGTTTAGATTATTGTCATTATTTTTTTTGTGTTAAAAGTACCACTACTACTGTAGATGAAGTTTGTTTTTAGTATTCACCAGTTGAAACAACATTGGTATTATCATGAAATTGGGTGCCCCCCATAGTTTCAGACCACAACACCACAACATGTAATGCACCAGCCAACTACAACGAAACTCACAAAACTAATGGCTTTGTAACAATGTTGTGTCCTCAAAACGTATGTCTTGAAGTAAGCATGCATGCTATTGTTTTTGTTTGTTTGTTTTTCATTTGTTTTGTTTTTTGCTGTGCAGCAGTCAACATTTGCACATGTATTTTACACAATTAAGAACAACAGAATGCCAAGACAATGTAATCTGAACCAAATTCACTATGCTAACATCTGGCTAACACATGATAACTGGCAAATTTCTGGCAAAATGGACTACCCAATGATCTAAAACAAGCAAGTCAACAACTGTGTTGACAAAGCCAACCATTGTGCAAGTGCAGCAACACAGAACATCATGTGGTAATCCAGCTAGTTTTCTAATAAAAAAGCAAGAAGTCTTCTTTTGAGTCTTGCAGTCTATTAATTTGCAAACTCTAGCCAGTGACTGAAAATGAGTCTGTGATCTGTGAGCATGTTAAAAAAGGTTTAACTAGCAGCTACAGTGGCATCACTTTCAAGTCACAAAGCAACAACTAAAAAAAAGCTTCAGTCCATCTGAAAATTTTAAATATCACTCAGAGTTAAAGTAGAGCAGCCATCAGAGTCAGAACCTATCAAATAATGCCAGCACTATCTAAAGCTAATTACCACTTGGTTACTGAAAAAAGAAGATTTTATTCATTTTTTTTCTTTTTTATGGCAACCAGGATAAATTTTCCCATTAAAAGCCATAACAGCCTCTTGTCCAGCAGCTTCTTCACATATTTATGCATCCATGCTTTTCATGGTGCTGGAAGACATACATGTGTGTTTTTTTAGAAGGTGAAAGTTCTACACAGTAGGTTTTTTCTTGAAAATTGAATACTTAGAACTTAGAAGCTATTGTTAAGTGCATGGTTGCCTGTTCACAACTCACAGTTTGCAGTTCAAGTGACTTTTGTTTCATACAATACCCCCCTACCTTTATCTATCTGCTTTCTGTATGCCTCTTCAGCTCTAACATCACGAAAAATGTCCGGAAAAATTTTAAAAGTGAAGTGTTAATACAGTAAGTGACAGATTAGCTTTTAGCAGTATGAATCACATTTTAAGACTCTCACTTGCACAAAACTACCCATAACATAGGGTAATTCATTACATAGAAATATACTCAAACTATTTTTGATTAACATTTAAAAAAAATCAAATAGCTGTATTAAATGATGATCACAAACATGGTAAGAACTATGTAAACACATACGCATTCTCACACTCATTATTATAGTGTGATTTTCTTTTGCACTTTCCACAACATTAATGTGGTCTGTTGTATTAGAATTCCAATACAGTTAAATTTTAACATGTCATCTTGATTTATTTCTGGTACTTTTTTTGTTCCTTAATTTTTTTACACTTGCCTTCAAATAGTCACTTTCTTTAAGTTCTGTCATTGCAGTAATTAATATTTATACTGTGTCATTTTATATCTGTTAATTATCTTTACATCGCCAAATGTTTTCCTTTTTCTTTTCTTTTAGGTATTTTTGAGTAGTCCTGTGTATCTGTGTTCCAAAGACAGTGCAAATTGCTTACTCTGATTAACATGCAGCGTCTCTCTCTCTCACTCTCTTTTTTTCTTTGGGTAAATAAGACACTGAGTAAACAGGCCCAAAATGACTGAAATTTCTGTCAGTTGCAGAAGGGTTGTTTATACCTTTTACAAGGCACAAGATTAAAAAGTTATTTATTTGTTCTTGTGAACAGAACAGGGTTGCCACAATGAAAAGAAAGTTTGCAGTCTTTCCCAACACTAAACAATAGAA
The DNA here is from genome assembly GCA_029814665.1 of Acanthurus lineatus. Taxonomy (NCBI): domain Eukaryota; kingdom Metazoa; phylum Chordata; class Actinopteri; order Acanthuriformes; family Acanthuridae; genus Acanthurus; species Acanthurus lineatus. The sequence continues at coordinate 808,937 of JAPZDV010000026.1, forward strand.
CAGGATAAAAAGAACAATATATACTTTTAATATACATGTAAACCTTTACGTCAAGGAAATAATCTGGTACATTATTTCTTTCTCATAAAGATTATCAGGTCATGTTCAGATGACTTGTTTTAACCATGTAACTGATGCAACTGGAAATGAAGCAAAGTGCAATACTTGTTATACAGAGTAATTTAGTAACAGTAAAAAATACAGATTTTAAAAATGTACAAAAAAGTACACGTACACATACACAAAAAAACAAAACAAATCAAAACAAAAAACAATTGTTGTTACTGAAACTAAAGTAAACGTTGCTGCCTCTGCCCTCGGTTTTGGTTTTAGTTCAAGAGTCCTGCAAATTCTTGGCTGACTGACTGCAGCGTAGCCAAAGTGTTTGACATTACATCGATACACCTACTTATAAATTAAGCTGACTTAACAACTCCAATGCTGTCGCTCCAGCTTGCGATTAGAAGTCAGCTCAGGCAGGTAATTAAACGGTGCAAAGCTTTGATTTCTCCAAAAATACACCAAACTGCTTCCAACAGATGACATGCACAACATGATTTTGTTACGTGATCAGCTGTGAATATTCAAATGATCGCTGTAAATAGATGGCTGAATTAGAAATAAAACCTGAAGAAATAATTTGTTGTAATGACAAGCTCCTTCAAAAGACCACAGCATGCCTGCCTTTCCCTGCATCTTGACAGCCTTTATTCACATCTCAGGCTCCTGACAGGGCTTTGTATGCGCGTTGTCACCACAAATCTGTTTTATTTTCTATCCCCCCACCCTCCCGCCTCCACGCCTTGTCTTAGAAAGACACTGTAATGTAAGATTTCATCCGGTAGTCATTTTTGTGGTCGATCAGGTGGGCTCCCAAACTGAGGACTCATAGCCACGTGGGCGTTTTTATTCCCTTCACCATATCTGATACAGATCCTGTTGACATTACTGATCGTTAGTGCAACACAGTGACGCTAATTCCTGTTGATGGCCCTTTCCTTTCAGCTTCGTTGTAACCTGATTATGCCAATCAGAGTGTCTAACGAGCGAATAACATGAACTGTTGGCAGATTGCGAGCCCCATTTCTACAGCTAACATTTCTTCTCCTTTTGCCGCAAATTAGATGAAGATGCATCGACTCCTCAGAGCTTAGGGAATGTTCAGCATGGTCCACCATTAACCTTGAAGCTATACTGGTTCATATGAAATCTATGCATGAAATATCATAGAATAAAATTACCCAGGATGGGCAGTAAGACCGCATCTCCTCAAATTCAGTGAAGACAAACCGTTGAAACTCAAACCAACAGTTTTCTCTTTATTTTATATTTTTACTGTGAGGTCTTATGTGTGTTGAAATCACATGTGGTGGCATTCTATCTGCTTTTAAAAATCCACTTTGCAACCCTGCAAAGTAAAGATTTATTACAGTACTTTATTAATAAAAAGACCATATATAATTTCAGTTAGGTTGAGATCAATCAATTTAAACAATTCATTGTCTGTATATTAGCAGAGGAAGTTCTTAAGGATCCTGTAAAATGGCTACTAACAAGCACCATAACTTCAGTATTGACTCGCCCCAAACTACTGTAATTAAATGTAACTAAAAATTCCAATTAGAAAAGTCAGGTTTTCAAAACACTGTTTTCTGTCTATCAAATCAGACATCAGTCCACCTGATTATTAGTCATCAATTGTTTCACACATTAGATTGACACTGTAATTGACCAGTTTTAACAGGAAATATTTAACAAAGAACAAGTGAACAAGGTACTGCAGAGTAAAAAGCTCCCAAGAACTCCTAAAAACAAAAATGAATAAAAAAAAAAATCAGAAACTATGAAAACAGATAGGAATCTAGATATGCTTAAATTGTCTGTTACTGTGCAACAGTGTGTAGACACATTTAGCTTATTGTATTTCTGACTTCCTATTGTGACAACATAAAGTCACAAGTTCCATTTAAGATGCAGCATTACTCTCTCTTTACTTCAATTTTTGACAGCTGAAAAGAAAAAAAAAACAAAACAACAAAAACTCTTTGCTAGCAGAGCAAAGACTCATTATATATACAAATGGTGCTCAGCGGGGAGTGATGAGAAATGTTCTTTACAATGACTGGCTAAAATAGTTTTACTGTGTCGGCTGAGTATAAGTGGGTGCACCAAAAGAAAAAGAAAAAACATTTTCTTCCTGGGGAGCATTAAAAATCTGATTGACAACAGTTATTGATGGCATGCATATTGATGAAGCTCATACATGCTCATCAACAATACAGCAGTAAGACACTGAAAAATAAATGTAAGTTTCCTCTAATGTGATGTGGTTTGATTGATTTTATGTCTATGTGGCAGGGCCTCATAACTTTTACTGTTTATATGTAACACTGTAAAAATCAAAAAGTGTGTATTTTTTCAGTTACCCTCCGTTGTGTCTTTGAAAATGTAGTTTTATACCAATTTTTCATAAATATGTAAGATAAGTAACACATTCATTTGAATTATAGGTATGATATTTATAACTGGTTTTTGAACTTGGCTCAAAAATAAGTATCTTCACAGATACATTATTTTGACTCTACTGAAGCTTTTTACTTGCTATTTTAAAGCACTGTTACAAGCTATTTGTAGAGTTTTCTCCAGTATATGTATAATTCAGAAACGTCTAAGTAAAATACATAATGTATTTCCTAGAGCTAAACCTTCCAAAATTACTATTAAAATTTTACACCCACACACATAAACATACATATTTGTAAGATCCACTTTTATAAACATGTTTGCATTATTAAACACATTTTCAAATTGTTGTGAAGCCTTTGCTCCCCAATAATATTTTAGTTTTGTAGTTTTTCCGGAAGACAAATATAGTCTAATCATGTGTGGCAGTGAGAAGGAAATGTTCTGTTTGGCAGGTGTGACAGGTTAGTGGCTGGACAGCAAAAAGAAACATGAAAAAATATGCATAACAAGCAGTAGACATTTGGTGTCTGTTTATGACCCAAACTTACAGAAACAAATCTTGAAATGCTTTAATTTTACTGCAACAAATTAAACTCAAGAGTGTGGACTAAACATGTTCTGTATGTTAATGTCTTAAGAGGACTTAGGTTGTGATTTGATTCTCTGTTACTAAAATTTGGTACATCATTTACTACTGATAAACAACATTACAAACCATTAATTCAAAGTTTATATGGAATTTATTTATTTCATTCTATAAGCAACATAAAGCAAAAATTGATCTGCTTAGTGTAAAGCTGATTTTCTCATTACTGAAAAATATGTGAAAAAGTTGTGTTTTACATTTTTATAAGCCTAGGAAAATGCTACAACAGAAAATAAAAACAGAAAAAACTGTCCAATACTATATTGAACAGCAAAGATTAGCTCCATTTGAACCAACCAGAACACTGAACTACTATTTGTACATTCATACATCAGGAAATTTGGGTCATTATCTTACTTAAATGCAAGATAAAATGACAGTAAGTGCATTTTATTTATAAGTTTAACTTAAGTGACTAATTAAAACGAGAACTTTAACTCGAAATTCAAGTCATGTACCAGAGTGGCATTGCCACCGTTACGTAAGAAAAGAATTGATATGCTTCTTTCACAGCTGCATGGAAAGATACAATGCAGCTGCTGATTTTCAACATGTATAGCATCTGTAATCCAAAACAGGGTGTGTTTTTATTTTATTTTATTCTTATCTGGTTACACAGAAACAAATATAAAGGACCTGCTCACCTTTACAACAAATATGTAAATATATAATATATGTAAATATGTAAATATTAAAATATACACACACACGCACACGGACCACAAGGTTAATATAAAAACAGGAGACAAAGCACAGGCAGCCTAATACGGTTTGGCAGTCCACAATCTTAAAGTAAAGTAAGACTAGAACACAAAACCCTAACTAATACATCAAATACAACACAACTTTTTAAATTAACATCAGCATGAAGCAATTCAGAGAGACATTACAAGCATTTAATGAATTTGAAATTCTGACCCATTCCGTTTCCTTTCCAAATAACATATAATTCCATGACATACTCAGGATAACTAAAATAAATTAGGACAATTTTACCACTTTTTCTGTTGTAAATGGTTTATTCTGTAACCGCATGGCCCTTGCTATGAAATATGCATATAATTACAACTTACACATAAACATCGACCTAGGAAATTATTAGGTGCTTAAGAAGATTTGAGACCGTAGTTTGAAGCCTGCTGCCTTAATTAGCTGCAAAGTCAAGGAAAGTTTTCTTGATTTTTTCTTAAACTGATGAAGTGATACTATGATGTAAATGCTGTTTTTTAATGACATGAAATGAAAATAAAATACTTTTTAAATGCTTGGCATTAAAATAATTATTATTCGTAGGCAAGAGGAGTCAGCTACTAGCAAATGTCAGAAGCAAAAACTCATTGCATCTGAAGCCTCCACAACACTTCTCAGACTGTGCTTTAAGGAAAGGTTACTGTGTGGAGGAAAAAACTCTCCTGTATGTTTCCGTATAGGTACCAAGCTTATATAACTTATCTTTAAGACACTCTGTATTGTTTCTCGTGTACTCTTTTTGCAGTGACTTTGCTTCATTGAGATAAGTGCTGTGCAGTGTGTTCTGTAACCCTGCACAGTACGTCCTGCATTATATTTACTTATTTGCTTTGCTAAATACATGATCAGTGATTCTGGTAGAAATAAAATTGCTGCCTGAGAATCTGGTAACAGCTGACAATAACATATTAAAATTACTCTTTTTGTAGTTACAAAGTTATTTGTATTTTATTTTTGTTAGTTTCTTGTGTGCTTTTCTTTGTTTTCATTATTAAATAATAGCATCTCGAAAAATCAGCCATTTTACCAATATTTCTCTAGAAACATTTCTTGAATTTACAATGTTAAGCATTTGCATATTTGCAAATTATGGCACACATCAAATACCAGCATTCAGGAAATGCACAACAATAAAACATAATTAAGAAGTAATGTCATTATGGATTGTATTAAGGTTAAAATTGTATCTTGGTATTGGCTGTTGCTCCAGATATGATTACAGAGACCTGTACAGCTCAAAATGCTGAGGGAAACTATAAAACTGTGAGGATGACAGTGGGATAAGAGGATGAGTGGTTATGGTATGCATTAAATGTGTGCAGAGTTGAACCCTGAGCACATTGCGGGGGACTCTGAGATGAACAAGACTCAGAGCACAGGTTCACACAGGAGAGTACAATAACAAATTCAGTGGTGGATGTGCTCTCAAGAGAATGTCAACAACCATTGTGTTGCCTAGCAATATGGAACTGTGTGTGTGCACATGTAACACTATGGTGATAAAGCCTTTGTATTAGTGATGCTGTTTGCGATAAGTGACCCCAGCGGTTGTGAGGCTATTTCAGTGGGGAAGCATAATACCCTTGCTATTTAGTAATTCGTTCTTTATCGGATTATCTGTTATTTCTCATTGATAAATAATTGTTTGTACAAACTGCAAAGTGCCCATGATTAAAAAAAAAAAAAGTTATTATGGTTGATTTTAACACAAGGACTTGGTGGCCTCATGTTTTACAAGACTAACTTTAACATTTTAATGCAATTTATTTTCTAGGGTAAATGTCTCTTGTTGAATTGTTTCATCATAAATTACCATGTAACACTCTATCCTAACCACCACCACTTTTAAAATTAAAAAAAAAAAATGTGCTGGTCTATTTGCCTTCCCATGTCCTCATTACAGCTCTGCACAGGAGAAGCTTATTAATACTGCTCTCAGCAAAGAAATAGTTTTGCACAAAACCCCTTGTGCAACTTTTACAACTTTCATTTTAGGTTTAGTTTCTTGTGAATTTGGGGATAAATTTATAAACAAAACATAACTAGGTAACAGTGACAAACAGAATAAAGGAAACCTACTGTAGTATCCTCTCAAATAAAAGCCAGGAAACAACAAAGGACATTGCCTTGGTGGTCCAAAATAGACATTTAGAGGAAACCAGAGCTGATAAACTTCCAAAGCCTGTAAAAACAAAACATTTCTGTTGTATTTATTTAATAAACTCAACAATATATGTGTACCTTTTTTACACATTTTGTGGCTCTTTAATAGTCATTTAAACGTAGAGTCTAACAGGAGTCCAATTAGGGTTTTTTTTGTATGTTTCCTTTTGTCAAAAGACTCTGGTGACTTTTGAAATGGTGATGTAACAGCTTCTTACACATACAAACTTAATGTTTTATTAATGTTCTAACCCTATCAGCCAATCAGTATTGTTATTGAGCATGTCTATCATGAGTCATACTGTTTAACAGCAACTGTAGTTCCTATTAAAAGGATCAGAAAGACAGAAAATGAGGCAAATGTACTCTAAATAGAAATACAGAGTCTGAAATAGAATCAGTCGAAGAGTATCATTGGTAAATTTGTCATTTAAAGATGATTACTAAATTGGTATCTTAAAAGCCTCATGTTGAGATGTTTGTAGATTAGACATTGATCATGATATTTGTAACATGTGGCAAAACAGTATTCCTGTTTTTCCTCTTTGATGGTCACAATGTGTTTGCTGTCTGTTCAGAGAAGAGTTCTGGCCATGATGTTACAAACTGTTCTTCCAAAACCCCTCTATCTGAAAACCCCTATGCCTCCATCGTATCAACTTAAAGGGGTCATATTATGCAAAATTCACTTTAGAATGGTTTTCTAACAATAATATGCATCCTCAGCCTGTATACAAACGCCCCCGAAGTGAGAAAAGTCTATCCTCTCCCTCTCTCGCTTGCTCCACCTTTCAGAAAATGTTTGCTCCAGCGGGCGAATTTGAA
>JAPZDV010000026.1:818246-832398 GCA_029814665.1 Acanthurus lineatus
CAATCTGTAACAACTCAACAAACTTGTCTTTCAACAATGTGTCTTTCGGAAATCTGCTAGCTCAATGCTAATGTCTACGAGACAACACATTGTAATGCTAACCATTAGCAATTTTCAATAAATAGGAAAAAAGATGATAACATTTTTGTTAATGTTTTGTTGAATTTATCTGTTACGATCTAAAAGTCATACGACTAATTGAATTACTGTACATAAGAAAGCCCAAAACTGCCTCAGACACCATCCTGGTAAAGACATAGTAGTTTGAAATAAACACATTTATCCTTCAAGAGAACAAAAGAAGAAAAAAAAACAAAACAAAAGAAAAAGTTTGCAGTCTTGATTTACTCACATTGTCCTCATCAACTTGCTGTGCAGAAACAGCAACTGTTTTTAAGTGAAGAGGCTCTGATAAAGCTCCTGTGCACTACCTGCTCAGCATAAAGACACAAATAATGACTGGCTGGTGAACACAGGGGAACATTTAGCAGCTGAAGAGCTTGGTATTTCTTCTCTTGAGACCACATCAGATGAAATAGGAGAGTGAATGTTAGACCCTTATTTATCATGTGGACGCAGACATGCCTCCAAAAGAATGATAATGTTACTCTATTTCTGGTTCTGTGACAGCCAATAGGCAGTTTGCTAACATGTTAGAATGAATCTATACTCCTTTACAGAGAACCCATGAGGACTCTGCATAATATTTCTGGGTTATCAACTGCAAGCCCAGCTACAATGGCCCTATTGCCACTTCAACAAACCATTTAAAAGGTCCACAGAAACTGCACAAAGCATCCTGTTTGAAGAACCATATGTTTGGGAAGTTTTAAACATGAGTAGTCTCTTTACTACAAACTATGTAAACAAATGCTGTGTTCAGTGATAAACCGAAGGGACAGTGGCTGATTGGTACATAGCCACCACCACTTTTCTGAACTCAGAGCCAGAACTATCGAGCCTGCTGGGGATGAATATTTGATATTAAAAAATAGATTTCCAGTGGGGAAGACAGCAGTGAAAAAGAAAACGGTCCAGGGCATGGTTAGTCCAACTTACCATCGGGAAATGGCAAGCAGGAGTACATTCAGTACAATGTTCAGTCTTGTATTTATCTGGCTGTGGAATGATGCACTATAGCTTGAAGAACAATATGGCTAATTTATTGGCATCAGAAAATGACCCACTGACTAATGCATCAGGACTGAGGTTGTCGGGAGGCTATAAATAACTGGCATCTGCTGTTACTGTGCTTGATGCCAATAAAGTATTAAAATGAAACACAACACAGGCTCATAAAAGTGCTGTACAGATTTATGCCGTAGTGTGAATATTAAGCAGTGTCACTTATTTCATTTAGCTTTGCAAACTGACAGGCATCAGAGTACATGGGAGAGTGACAGGCAGGGAGACCTCAAGGCAAAATAACAGGATGCAGATAGATGGGGGGGGTTATGATGCATCTTTTATAGCTTCACTTTACTCCTCCATTTGCTCTACTTTGTTTTGAGCTTGTTTTTTTTTTGTTTTTGTTTTTTTTTAAATTTATCCCTCTTTGTCTTCTTCCTCTGTTCCTTGTTTGTTTTTGAGTGCTTTCCCCCGGGGACCGCCTGAGTAAGCGCCTCCCTGAGTGTGACAAGCACTTAAGGGACCATTGAACGCCTGTGTGGATATGAAAACCAGCCACTATCTCACACACACACACTCACGTACTAGAGGCTTTTATAAGCTGCTTGTCATAAGACAGTCATCTGGGATGGTCACAATCCAAAATCTTTTATGCATAAGGAGATGATACAGTTGATCTAATCAACCACAAACTGAACTCTGACCTTTTTTGATTAAACCTTAACCTCTACCTCATATTGGTCCAGCAATATGCTTTCCATTCCTCCATTTCTCTGCCTCCCTCTATTTTCATTTTAATCAATTTTGATTCTGTGTGATTCTGATTCTGTGCAATAGAATCAGAGTTGAGCCAGTGAGATGAATGCAGGACATTAGCAGGGCTTAACCTCGCTTTCCCTTACCTTGTTTATATTATCATTTCCATCTACGGTTTCATAATTCAGAATAGAAACAGGCAACAATTGAAGCCACAGCTTACTTTAAATTCAGCTTACTGCTTAGAGTACCACAGAGCAAAGTGTTTCCACCACTGTCACAGGAGCTTTGAACATCTTGCAGTAGGAAGTTTTAATTCCAAAGCAAAGACTGCTGTACAAGAGCAATGTCAAAATTGGCACCACAACTGGAGTCAGGTGAGCTTGTGATGAAACTGAGCTCAGAAGATTCTGCAGACATCACAACAGGGGCAAAAGAGGACATTATCGGAGGAAAACTGAGGAGTAAAAAGACAAAATAGGTAGAGGCTGGATAAGAATAGGGTTTAAATGCTGATAGAACAAAGAAATTATAGATTCCAAACTTGATGGTTCCATCTGTTCCAAAAGCCTGTCCATAAAAATCCATGTAAGGGATTAATAATTTGTGTGTCATTTTCCTTTCATATTAAGCCATTGACAAGGCGACAATTTTCCATTTAAGTAAAATTAAAGAAGAGAAGAACCAGACCTATTTATTAATGCTGCATCCTGAAACCATATTTTGTACATTTGAATATTCAATTGAATTTTTTCTGTGATTCACTTTATTACCCTATTACTTCGAACTCAGTTGAGTCCATTAGATTTTCAATATAAGGATGCTTTAATGTCTTTTTATATCATTTTAAATAATTTTAAATATTTTTTTACACCAATTGAAAACTGATGTTTTCCTTATGGCAATTTTATTTCCAATATTATTTTGCATTAAAATCCACTCTACAACAGGATCAAACAAGTTGCAGAAAACTAAAGTATAAGAAACATAAACTATATCCAAAACATCAATGTTAGGTTATAAAAGTGTTTTGAGACCTTGCCTAGCGCTGATTGTGCACTCTAAAAAAATCTGTCTTCAAGTAATAATTTGATTGATTGATTGCCTGATTGTTAACCCATCAGTATATACATCAGTTTATGTTTATTTATCAAGGTATGTTCCCTGCATAAGCCTACTCTTGTGTTTTTGCCTTTGAGTTCTGCATGCTACCATTTTTTTTTCAAAATATACTAGTCATGTTGCAGGCATACAAAGTTTGAATTTCTATGTGTATCTATTTTGCTTCTTCCTTTTTTTCTTGTTAAGAACTTTGTAGTCTCTGGTTATGTCATTTTTGTTTGTAACACCTGGTTGTGTTTTTCTATAATAGTCTAAGCATCACATTTCAGTTATGCTGTGAGAGACTGTTAAGTTCACTCTTTTCCATGTGTTATTTATTGGCAATGGTGCCTTTGTGACTAATGGTTTTGTCCATTGTTTACAATCTAGGTGTTGAACCACGAGCCCTGAGAGATGCAGTAATGTGTTTATATATCCTTATAATGTGTTTCTTCACAATCTCTGTGAGGCTAGAACTGGATTTTATTCTTCATGTCTACAAGTTTTCTTCTTCAGTATTACCTTCTCTCTTCCAGGAGCATTCCAGTGTTTTTCTCACTGCATAGTGTGATTTGCTATTGCAACTTATCAATCTCGTCTGTGTTATTTATCATACACGATGCTTTTGTAAGCTATGGTTTGTGATTTTTACAATAATATCCACAGCTTTTAATCATCAATGAAATTATGGAATAGTTGGTGTAATTATCTTTTACATTCCTGACAATTTCTGAATAATTCATAGAAAAGCATTTTGAAACATACTTTATTTGCCAAGTTTAGAAGTTAGCGTGTTTATAATTGATCTTTAATTTAAGTACTGAAAGGCAAATTAATTTTCATATTGAACCTGTGATCCTGAAAAAAAGGGTGAGAGGAACATAAATGAATATCAGTTAACAAAAAACCACACAAACAAACAAAAAACAAAACATCAAAAAACCTCGAAACAAAACAGATTTTACTTGCTCTTTATATAAATAACAACCATGTATCAACAGTTCATAGACTGCAATAAACATTTACAGTATCTTTGTAGCTGAAGCATCTGGCTGAAGCTGCAGCTGTTTGCAGACGAGGTAAAGCTGACGTCCAGCTCTAATGTTATAATGGTAATGTTTCATTACTCCAAATGCCCTGGAACACTAATAGTTCTTGAACATATCATGTGCCAGTGAGTCAGGACAGTTAGAGGAGGCTGAGATGGTGTAATGCCTTTCAGTGGAGTAGGGGGAAAGCAGGAGCTGGTGGCTCGCTGTGCTGCAGCAGCTTTGTTCGTTTTGCTTCAGCTTAATTTAGTTTGTTGAATTTGTGACCATTTTTCCTCAGCTTGTGGGTCAGTTATTCAAAAAGATTTTATGGTCTTAAAAATGTAAAAGGCTGGATAATTTGCAAAAATTGCCTGAGGCTGGATAGTGAAATATATTACTACATGCACAACTGAAGCCAGTCGACAATTACACCATGTACAATTCACAATGTCCCAGTAAGATCTGCATGGCATATATGCTGCTGCATTGAAAGCAATGGTGATAAATAAAATAATCCCATGCGCTGCATGTGGATAAAGAAGCAGTGAGCAACAGCCTGGTATACACAGGACTAGTGGCCAAGGCAAACAAAACCTTTTCAAGGGATTAAACTGGAGCGACAATAAGGTGAGCCCTCTGACTTTAAGATATCACAGGCCATCTGGGTGCTTGTCCTGGGAAGTCCCACAGCAAACTGGAAATATGTTTTTAAGAGAGCGTGACTGACTGAATTGTATGATTCATATTTTTAAAAAGCAAAATCTTCTGGAAAAGTGATGCTTTTATAGAACCTTTTTCTTAATTTAAAAGCACTTATACCTAATGTCAGAAAAAAAATACTGTTTAACTGCAGTTATGTTTGCTGATGTGATGGCACAGGCTAAGAAACAAATTAAAACAAAGTAAACTTTATTTGTCATAGGACATTTCATTTTAGAAGTGGTTAAAATGCCTCAAAAAACCCAACTTTTTAAGCATATAAACAGGCAAAACTTACACGCCAACAGACACCATAAAAAAGTAATGACTTCTGTTACTATCAGAAACTATTTCACAAGGCACTTGCATTTTCACCCTGCTTTTAGCAACTCTATTGTTTTGTCACAGCTCACGCAATCAGGTCATGTATTTAAGCAGATGGGACAAAAAAAGCAGTGTCTCCTTAACCAACTTTTCATTTGAACTTCAAACAACTAAAAGGCCAAAGTCAAAAGATGTAAGCAGTCTGATAAGTTCATTTTAAATCTAAGTAGGTCAGAGAGATAATGTGGAACAAGGCCAATTTGTTTCAGAGCCCTGCAGGCACAGCAGGTACAGAGCTCTCTCCACCCTTCCTGTTATTTTAAGTCATTGCTGCATGGTTGTCGGTCCTTACCAACACGTGTCTCCTATGAATCTGGAGCTTAAAGTATTGGACCAAAAACTGGCAGGTTGATGTGCTGGTTATCCATCAAAGGCCAAAAAACCACCCATTACTCTTCCAGACAGGTTGGGGTAATTTTGCTGTAGCTGTATAAGAAGGTGGCGAAGAAGAAGAAGAAGAGGAGGGGGAGGATTATGCTCTTTGAGAAATGAATTTTTAATTAAAACATGTCTTGCACCTGCATGAACATTATGAACAGCAGAATTAACAAGAACAGCAGCATCCCACACAAAACAGTCTAAACAATAACAAACAATATGGTAGAGGTTGGTGAATCTCATTACTGACTTTTCCCATTATTTATTTGAACACCCTGCCTTCAAACTCTCTAGTCCCACTCTGTTGGTCACTGCTGTTATCAACCAGCCAAAGCACTCCTTTCTCTCTGATTCTCTGGCTATGTGCCATCTCACCTTCTGTTTTCCTTCTGGATCCGCACTGACGATACTAACTATAAGAAATCATTGAACTGCTACAATGCCTCAACTTCCCACTACATAGTATCTTTCCCACTCAGCCATGGTCACATCCTAGATTTGGTCTGCTTCACTGGTCTTACATTACATCAACTCTCCAGCCTCAACTTTAATATCTCTGACCACCTTTCAATCGCCATGGTTATTGCCATCCCCCTTCCTTTTCCAAAAGATAAATGTGTTATGTCCCTCAGAAAGCTCAAATCTATCTATCCTTAGCTTTCTCTAACTCTCTCGCCAGTAAAATTTCTGCTTTCTGTCCCACACTGTCTGCTAAACCTTGTCTTGTCAACTATTTTAATGACACATTCTCCTCCTGTCTTTGTCAAGCTGGCTCCCATTACAACTGAGACAGTCTCATACACACACTCAGCTGCCTGGTATACCTCAGAACTCCACCAAATGAAATCTTGTAAGTGCCAGCTTGAAAGACAAAAAGAAAAACTGGTCTAACAGTGCATCTCCAAGCCTACACAGACTACCTTCATTATACAAAGACACTCTCATTACACCCTTGTCCATACTCTACATGAACCACACACACACTTGCTTTATCAACCCTGTTACTCCAAAATATACAACCTTCTTGAACACTGTGACAAAAACCTCCAGATTCCTCACAGTGCAGTTGTTTCTTTTCATTTTCTCAAATAAGACTTGAACATATTCGCCTAGGCTAGGGGTCTTGCTGTTGTGACAAACCAGTATTGACTAGGGGTGTAACGATATATCGATCCGGATCGATATATCAATTTGTTAAGTAGCGATCCAATCAAATCGATGGAAACTCAAAATATCGATAAATATCGTCACCGTTAAGATAAGCCTTTATTTTGAAATTCCAACCTGTCTTCTGTTCTTTTTCTGCACGCCTTTCCTTAATAATAACATGATCATCATGGTCTCCACTTCCAAGCCTAACTTGATGACTCCAGCTCTGCATTTCCACTAAATCAATCACCAGCGCAACTTACTTCACTCTGAGTTTCACTCTGTTCCTCAACCCGTACTGCTGTTGTCAGGCGCTGCAACTTCATCAAGCTGTCAAGGTGTCACAGCTTTTATAGAGCCTTAATTGTCAGTATCTGCACTTTCTGATAAATATTACCAAATTTTGGAGAAAAATAAAAAGCCTTATGTAAAGGATGAAAACTGATACAGTGGCAAATTTTAAGGTTAACTTTACAAAGAAGGTAGAAGCTAAAGCCTACAGATCATAGTGCAGCCAAGCTTTAACTTGTGTCAGGCTTCATTCATAATACAAGAGAGAACTCTGATACTAACCAGTTTCGATAAAGAGAGGACATTTTACTTTGTATAGTAAGGTTAAAGTAAAGTTAGACTAAATTCTTGGTTTAGAGTTTGGGTTATCTGCGCTGCAGCTGTGTATCCAGAGCCGTTATCTCCAGACTTCAGCCACTAACTTCACTGACTGGGCTCGATGGTGCCACAGTGCAAAAGTAATTATTTGTCTTTGGGCAGACAAAGCTGGGCTTGTTATTGTGATTGTGATTGATTCAACTGGGGACGAGGTCCACCCAATTTTATCCACAGCCTATCCTTTTCAGGATTTGATTTTTGTTTTTGAAATAGTAAGAAACACATTTATCCTTCCAAACTCTCCAGGTATTGAGCATTTTGATACAAATGACTAGCTTTATATACACAAAAACAGTCTGAGAATGAAGAAAATCTTAAATAGTTGTATGAGAGTCTATGCAGCTGAGCAAGGTGTTAGACTCCAAAATCACTCATTTATTTTCAACAATTTTGAGCATGTCAATCAAATAACAAAGAGTTTTTACACACACACGCACACACACGCACGCACAAATAAACATAACTTATCTTTGCCCATCACTCTCCTGCTACAGCATGTTTTATTTCACATCATCCACAGTTCTATATAAACTCTATATAAACATCAAACAAAGCTGCGGCTTGAATGTTTAGCCATTCACACTACTTCTTGCAGATTTTGCTTTACTGACACCAGCCTCCTCTTTCTACCACTCACAACCACCAGTTACCAGACCTGACGTTACTAAAGAATAAGAAGTTGGTCACTTTGCTGAGAAATTAAAGGTTACAGCATGTCACCCATAGCTGATTATTGAGTAGTTCTCTGTGGCTGCTCCTTTGATGTTCAGTAGCTTCCGTTAGTGACAAAAGCCATGTTTAGCTCTCTAGCTATGTTTAAATGAACCAGATTCCTTAAATTCAATCAAAACCTTCACTGATTGGAAGTTCCAAATCCACTGTTTACATGGACGCTAAATAAAGTGATCAGATCATGACATGTGAGTACATGCACAAAGTATAATTGGAATAAACCATTTTGACAAGGGCAGAGTTGTCTGTTAATCCAGACGGAGTAGAGGAAGAAGTTGTACTTCCACCTTTGTCATAAAAAAAACTGCACTGCATGTTTACAGATATTCCTCCTCAGTTTGACTGCTCGTCGTGGTCCAGATGTTTAATTTTTCACTTCTCTCCTGCATCCATTTTTTTAGTGTCTGTTCATGTGCCTTTTTCCCCTCAAATGTTTGCTGCTTGCTGAAAAACAACTGCCTGCCACAAAGGTGGAAATGCATCTGGCTGACGTAGGGCAGACAGGCGCAGTAAGGATAATTTTACTCTAATCATGACAAGTGTCACATGAACACTATTCAAAATAAGGATTGGCATAAAATCACCTCTCTCTTTGGGAATGAAATTTCCCCCCGAATGGGTCATATTGGATTAGAATTTTTATAAGAAGCATTTTTATTTTGATCAGGCTTTTAATCTGATTGTTTGTGTCCATGTAAACATAGCTACTGATATATTGCATTTTTTGTCACAACTACATAATCAAAATCAACTTGTGTCTCACAAGTTAAACAGTTTTAAAATGAACTAAGTGTGTAAACAGCTTGAATCTCTTCCTGACTACCAAACCCTTCACTGTCCACTGGTGTCTGGCTCTGCCCTGCCTATCTTCAGGAATACATACACACACACTAACACAAACACACACACACATTCTCACTCATTAGTGCGATATCTCTCCTACCATTTCCAGTTGACAGTGTGGCAGCTAGGGTGTTTTTGGCAATGTGGCCTTGCCTGGAGCGCAAGCAGGGACTGTCAATGTGGATCACACCCTAACACTGATGTAGAAGTACCTCCTTTATGACCCCCCAGAGTTACCCCTTTCTGCTCCCAACCCCTGCAGAGAGCCCAGTGTGTTCTGTCAAGGAAATTTTTAAACTAGCACACCAACCTTTTAAGTTGGTAAATTAAATTACCTCCATACCTTGATTCAGCCTCAGGGTTTGGTATTTTGTTGTTAACATCATAAATAATCTTGGGAAAAATATGATTCAAAAATACAATTTGTCTTCCAACCATTCAGCACTTCATCTGCTGCCCTTGACCTACAGTACTATTTGGCATTCTTGTGCATTTTCTCTTTTAAGTGTAAGTAAAAAGCATAGAATAGGGTAGAACAGAACTGAATAGAAAAGAATAAAATAGGCTTTATTTTCATCGGTCGACTGTGCAAAACAACAGAATTAAGAATTATTCCCTGTGTATTGAGAAAAACACAATAAAAAAACACTGCATAACACACAGGCAGTACTTGAAAAAGCATGTAAGATAGTAAAATAGTATGATGTATAATGCTAAAAGTAATATATTAATAATATTAAGAACTCTATGGATATGGTAAAGTGCTTGTGAAGTGGGAGTCTGTGAGTTAAGGTTTGGGCTCAGGTGCTTTTCAGCAATTTAACAGCTCTGGGGAAAAAGCTATTTTTCATTCGTGCTAGGTCTGAGTGTAGAGTCCTTTGTCACCTACCAGAGGATAACAGTTCAAAATGGAGGTGTGCAGGATGAGTGAAGCCTCTGATCTTTTAGGCCCAACTGAAACACCTAGACAGGTGGATGTTCTCAATGGCTGGCAGCTGTGTCCAGGTGATATTTTGGGCCATCTTGGCGACTCGCTGCATGGCTGTCTGGTCCAGGCTGGAGCAGCTGCCTTTACCAAGCTGTGATGCAGTAGGTCAGCACACTTTGCACTGTACAACCTTAGAAGGTTCTGAGAAGGTTCTGGGGCAGCCCATCTTTCTTCAACCTTCTCAGAAAGTAGAGGCGTTGATGTGCCATTCCAATGACAGTGTATGTGTGTTTCCGAGGAAGGGTCCTCTGTAATGTGCACCACCAGAAATTTAAAGCTGGTGACTCTAAACAGCCTTGCCACTTTTGAACACTGGGTTAAGAGCAGATTTCTTTTTTCCTGAAGTCCATTACAATCAAGACGTGTTCAAGGTCAGATTGACTGTGCAGCACCAGGCTGCCAAATAGTGTATTTCATCCACATTGCTGTCTCTTTGTTGCTGGTAATCAATACAACGACTGTTGTGTCGTCAGCGAACTTTGAGTAGGTGTTTGTTGCATGGAGAAGGCAACAGTTGTGAATGAAGAGCGCATACAGCAGAGGGCTTAACATACACCCCTGAGGCAGCCCAGTATTCAGGGTGAGAGTAGTAGATGTGTATTCTCTCAAACTAGACTAACGTTCAGGGGGGTGTTTGTTTGTTCAGGAAATTCAGGGTCCAGTTGCAGACGGCAGACTTAGACCGGGGGTGTGGAGTTGGGCACCAGTATAGTGGGGATGATGATATTAAAAGCCAAGCTAAAGTCACCAAAGAACATTCTGACACATATATTTGTTTTTTCCAGATATTCCAGGATGTAGTGTGAAGAGCAAGACTGATCGTTCTCTGTTGATCTGCTTGAGCTGCAGGAAAACTGATGTGCATCCAAAGTGGCGGATAGAATTGAAATGAAAGAATTAGAACTATCATCTTCGGGTGAGGGCAGCTGGGCAATAGTTGTTTAGCCTGTTCAAGTTTTCTGTTTGGGAAAGGGTACAATGGTTGTTGCTTTGACGCAGTTTGGAAGCATGGAGGTGGTCAAGGAGAGGTCAAAAATGTTTTTGAAAACCTCATACAGCTGTCCAGAGCACGCTTTAAGTACACACCCTGTGATACATCTGAATGAGCTGCTTTCCTCACACTGATACTGCTAAGAGCCCTTCTGACTTTGTGACAATCCAGTTTCAGCAGATGATGGTGGTCAGGTGGGAGAGCACGCCTGACTATCCCCACCTCCCGTGTTCTCCCTATCAAAGCGAGCAAAGAACACAGTGAGTCCCTCTTCCAGGGTGGCTGTTCACAGGTTGGTTGTCAATCTATTCGTAGTCTGTGACAGCTTGCATTCCTTGCCACAAACACTGGGGGTTGTTTTCACTAAAGCTGTCCTCAATCTTGAGTTTGTGGTTCTGTTTTGCTGCTCTGATGCCTCACTTTAAGTTAGTGAGGCATAACTGTAGGCTGCAGTGTCATCTGCCTTATAAACAGCATCTCTGTTGTAAAAGTTTCACCTCTTTGGTCATCCAGGGCTCATGGCTGGAAACTCTTGGATTCTCTTTACTGTTGAAACATTATCTGTACAGTCATTGATGTAGGACAGAATAGATAAGGTGTCTTGCTCAAGACTGGTAGAAGAGGTGTTACTGGCAAATCAATCAATTCAGTGTGTTTGCCGAAAAATAGGCACATTTTAGGTGTGTTATACAATGTGAACAAACAGTTAAAATCAACAGTTATGATATCAAATTCCATTGGCAGGAACTTTTTTTTTTCAGAAAAATGACTTTATGCTTAAATATCTTCTTTTTTAAGAATTCAAAAGTGTTTTCTGACTGTTAGAGTTTGAATAAAAAACTGTTTAATCAAAAAAGCTATCAGGATTTGTCATCCTGTGGCTGCTCTGTTACCATGTCAGCTCAAAGGCTTAAGCCTGAAGCTGCTTTAGGTTCTAATGGAGGAGGTGTTATATTCTTTGATTTATTTATTTATTTATTTATTTTATTTTGGTTTAATAAAAGGTTACATAAGCGTACTTGTTACTTAAAGTCAGGTTGGCAACAATAACAATAAAATGTAAACAGACATAAATAAAAATAGGTTGTCAAGGGCATAACAAACAAGTAATTCATTGAACAGCACGTCCCATATTAACTAAAACCGAACACAGTCAACAAGATGGCAAGACGTGTATTGCTGCTGCTGTTGTTTAGCAGAACCTGTCTTGAATTATAGTTAAGGCAAAGGACACACAGTTTCTGGTTTATTTTTTTGTCCTTCAAAAGTGAGGTACATTACCATTCCTAAACAACAAGTGCCATCTGCCTACACTAGTTTTATGCTCACATTCTGCAAGTTTTTTACATTAATTATAGAAATATTGTTAGTCATTATTTTTTGTTAAATTTGAACAATAGATATTTCCCCACAAGTGCAGTGACATTCTTTTTCTTCTGACACACAAGGGCTTGCTGAAGTAACACAATCTGCAGTGTGTCACATTGTCTACACACCAACACAAATGTGTGCACCTGCTACATCACACTATAGAGCACAGAACATAAGTGAAAATTGCCTGACATCATTTTATAATAGTATAATGATAACATGTGACAAATGTCTTGGTATGTAGTAACTTGCAGATGAGTTTGTGACCAGAGCAGAGCAAGATAAGAATGCTGAAACTTCAGCAACCATTAAAACAACTGAGATCAAGTTTATTTAGCACTTGCAATGCAGGGTCTAAGCTCCCCTCCAGTCTTGTGATGTTGGTGAACTGCCAGAGGACACTGTGCACCTCTGAGCCAATACAGGCGGTAGAGCATCTAGCACTGAGCTTGTTCCTAATAAATGTAATTAATATTTCTAATTAGACATCGCATGTTTAATTAATTTGCAATTATGCGTATTGCAAGGTTCATTAATGGGTAAATACTTCATGTACCGGCTAAATCCATTGAGGGATTGAGAATAAAATTGTGTTTTAGCAAAGTTGAAAAAGAACTGGCATAATTTTTGATTACTTTGCTGTTGTACTTGCTTGTTACTTGAATTTAGCATCTCTGCTCTTGAATGAGAACACAAGAACCTATGACCAGTGTCACTAACTTGAAGGTTCTGGTCAGTAGTTTGAAAGCTGTATTTATTAGAGACAATTGTTTCCTTTTTTTTTGCTATTGCAGATATCCTGGCTTCAGACTGTCTTTTACTAGGTTCCTCCTTTCATACACATCCTTGAGAAGGTCAAATTTGTTCTTGAATCCACTTTTGGTTTTTGTTTGCATCCCTTACTATGATCCATGGTCATTATAGTCTGAAAATTATGAGGATTTTCTATAGATGCCTGCTAATTGTTAACAGGCTGCCAAGGGACTCATAATTAGCTGTGTATGAACTTCACTAGTTAGTATTTGGTAGGAACCATCCTGATAAAGGTTAATTAAAAATAACCTCCTACTGTGCTATTGAGTCTCGGGCTATTTTGGGTCTTCTCAGTAAATTCACAACAAGACAGCCAATCACAGGTAGGTGAACATGGCATAATCCATTTTGTCAATACATGTGCATTTTGGCATTTTTCTTAGCTTAAGACTTTTTTACTAAATACTGGTTAAAAGTTGGTCTCAGCAGCTTGGTGAGTCAGGTTTAAAGAGAACACACTAAGCTAAAATTTTCAATGCTATTTGGGAGTATGGTGAAATATTTGTTTCTAGGGGCCCGGGTCACAATATATATGCTGTCAAATATGTTATAATATTCATTTCCAAATGTTAAGTCAAGGAAGGATCCATGTTAACTTACGGGACTCGATTTTTGTAGACCAGGCGCAGGCGAGGCGCACCTGCCCTGCGCCACACCTACGCCGCACCAATGGGGTGTGGCCAGCTAATTTTGCAATTTTCGTGAAGGGTGCAGTCCGGCACAGCACAGCGCACCCACGCCTCCGTCCCTCCCACCGGCGCAAGTGACAAAGGGGGAAGAGAGAAGGCGTGAGTGGGTTTAGCACAGGTTTAACACAGCCGAGTGTAATCTTCACCAATCAAATGAACGCCTCTCACTGCCTTTAAATGCGGGTGAAGCGAAGTGCAATTCCACCTCGCCACCACCATGGAGGAAGACAGCAGCAGCAGCCGCTCCAGGTGGCCAAACTTCTCTCAGGAGGAAACTGATGTGCTGGTCCCGGAGGTCCAAGCTCGCAGTACCAGAATATATGGTAATACGAACTTGGACCTCCACAGGCTGGTGATGCAAAAACAGCCTGGGAGGAAGTTACTAATATTGTCAATCAAGTTTGCCCAGATATTCTGAGAACCGCTGCCC
>JAPZDV010000026.1:832974-874128 GCA_029814665.1 Acanthurus lineatus
CTGTTTGTGGTTGGCTGAGAGATGTGAACTCGTTAGTTTGCATCACACTTCCAGCTGCCGTCAGGTTGAGTTTACGCATGACAAACGTCTTTAATCTGGCATCAGATGTGACGGGACAATTAATATAGATAAAAATGTATACGCTGGCTCAGACGGTTACATTAAATAGTGGTTGCTGTGATTGTTTATTGCATTGAAAGTGCGTGACGCTATGAAAAACCTGCCTGTGAGGTTTTGGTGACGTGTGCGCACCGCGCGCCTGTCAACCAAATTACTGTTACACCGGGCGCGCTTCGCCTGCGCCGAGAATAGACCAGGTCGGAGCTGGCGAGCTTTCAGCCTAGCTGAATCAGACCCCTCCCCCTGGTGCGCCGCCACGCCCATCTCTGCGCAGCCCGGTCTACCAGATTACCAAATTGGCGGGGCACGGTGGTGCACTGGACGAAATTACCACTGCGCGGGATGCGCCTCGCTCTGCCAGCCTGCGCCACCTTGCGCTGCGCCACGAAATTAGAGCCCAAGTTGTTTTGATCATTAATAGGAATGCAATCCTCATGTGGCTGCTTTCAAACTTCCCACTTCTGGGTGTCACACCCTGACAAAAAGCTGCTGTGCAGTTAGCTACTGCTGCAAACGTTAAGTATAGATACAACTAAAAGCACTGCAAATAACATTTATACTATAATAGACTTCCTGTTTCAATTTCAGCTTCCAGAGCAGAGATACTAAGAAGGGGTTTGCCCAAATTAAAAAGTGTGTAAAACAATGCAGATTGTTTGTCATTGTTGTTTTCCCTCCCTGCAAATGCTTTATTAAAATTATAGATTTGTCTGGCTTTGGCAGTTGTTGAAAAACTGAAGATTGCTGGAAGCAGTTGTGCATTTTTCTTTGAGCTCAGCCTGACCCATCCCATTAGTTGTATAATACAATTAATGATCAAAAAATGTAGGGTACTGACTCAGAGTGTGGATGAGTAAAATGAGGTTTTTTCATATCATTCGGGAATTTATGTGGATACAGAGAACATCCAGTATTCGAATGCAGAGGAGAAGAGGACCACTCTAGGCCAGTAAACCTTTTTTACTTTATAAATGTAGATAGGTATTATTGTGAATAGCTAGCTTTTCCTTTGTATGCAGGTTAAGATCTTTCTTATGTGTTTCTGTTTTAGGGCTACTGATTTTCTTTTTATAGGATTTTGGGATCAGTCCAGTCGGTTGATAAAGAGAGCCACCATTGTGAGATCTGAGAGTTGACAGTGCAGCACATAATACCAGGGCACATGAGAGCATATGTAGCAGCGTGTTGCTGCTTAGAGAAAAAGTGCTCACCCTGGTGTCCTTTTTTGCTCAGATTGTTATGTGCAGCCTGAGTGCTTCCGGTTGAGAATATCGACACTGTCTCTGCTTTCCAGTAACCAAACATTTATATGATGGGGAATCATTTTTCACCCTGGGAACTAAGACAATGGAGGAGAAGCTTGTTCTGGCCACATCTGTCTGTCTTGAGCCTCATAAATGTCAGAAGAAACTAGCTTAAAAGAGACAGGAAAGCCCATTTGTGGGAGAAGACTTGCCAGACTCTTAGTGCTGGTGGTGGGGTGTTGTGCTGGAAACATAAAGAAACATACACCAACATGACACATTTCATCCAAGTGCTCCCTTTTACCTTGCATGGGCTTTGTTGCTATGAAAAACATTATACAGACCTATACTGTTGTATGATATGATGCTTTTTTCCACTGACATAAAATTACAATTACACATAAGTAAGTTTCCCAGAGGATAAATCAAACTGATTCTGATGATGCCTTGAGTTTTTCTCTCATGCTGCCATAAGCAGAGCTAGATAGCACAGAGATGGGGGGGATGGGTGACAGTGACAAATGGTTTAAATGGCAGGTCAGGTAAGAGCACTAGATTTCTGCTTAGGACTCCAGGAAAGCTGGAAGTGGCTCTTACAATGAGATTGGTATCTTTCACTCTTAAGTAAATGTCCTGACAATGATTGAATGGATTGCCATGATTTTTGAACACATATTTACAGTGCCCAGAGGATGAAGTTTAACCCTCTAGTCCCCCCAACAACTTTTTTAACAATACCCTGGCTTATATTAAAACAAGCACAATTAATCACATGTAGTCATCTACAGCTGCAGTTAGATTAGTATGTGAGTGTTTGCTGACTTGCATGAAACACTGAGGTGCGAAACATGGTGCACAATATACTTGGTTGACATTAGTATGCTTTATGCAAGCTGTATCCATTAAGCTTAAAGTGCTGATGGCAGAAGCCTCACAAAGCTGCCAGCTAGTCTTAGCTCTGTTAAGGTAGCACTATCTAGACGGTCCTAACATCCTGCAAACTGATATGTAAAGAGAGATTTGTCTTAAAAATCTATGGACGAGCATAACTTTTCATTTTAAGGACTGTCAAACCTTTTGTTTTGACTAAGAACTGATGTAGAAAATGTACAGCACAACTCACAGGTAAACTAATGAAGTATGTCAGAGTTTCAAGCATAAAATATTTTTTTATTGTTCTCCTCTATCACATTTATTCAAAAGGCTATATATCATGAAATGTCTGGTTTGATGTTTCTGTTACTGAAAGCTGTTACTGCTGATTTGTCAGCACATAAGGGTTCCCTTTCTATAAAATTCTAATATTGATCATTTTCTCTTTTTTCACGTTTGTCACCTGAAAATATTTTTATACATTACATCATGCAGTGCTAAACATCTGAAGCGATCTGAATCAACACATTATTGTCAGTTTAATCCTAGTTCAGAGAAGAAAGGAGGGAGGTGGGGGGAATAAGTGCTGTGTGGCTGGTTAGACAAGATGGGATGTGATGCATTTATCCACAGGTAAAGGAGACGGAAGGAAGGGGAGGGACAGAGGGATGGCTGGGCGACAGAAGGGATCACAAAGCCTGGTGAACACAGCCGGGAGATGTCAGAGCACTTTGTGGCTTCCCTGACAGACAGACTGTACCTATCACACACACACACCTTCAGTGGTGGTGTGGATGCAAGAGAGGGACAGTGCTAGATGGATGATCTGAAAAGGTCTTGGCAGCCCAGGCCTGGTGTGTGTAGGCAAGTGTCTTCAAAGGTATATGTCAATGTGTGTTTGGGCTTGCGTGTGTGCTCAGCCATATGTGTGGACATGTATTGCTGAAGTATGCGTACATGAGCCACTGTACCAACTGCTGTGCTGTGTATGAAAGGGTAAATATGAAATGACAGTCCTCTGACAAATCAATCTTTGGTCAAAGTGCAGTCACACACTATCTGAAATATTAAAGGTGCATTTTTGTGCTATAAATGGCAAATGTCTCCATGGCAGACTTCTGTGATCCTCAAATAACATTTTGCACTGCTTCGATATTTTTTCTCTTCAGCATCCATAGGGTGAAATCACTGGACCTCGAACACATCTGAAAGTACCTGCAGTCAACAGCAGCACTTGAAATATTATATTTTCTAGTTTAGAATCAGGTGTAAGCCACACCATGTGTTTAACTTATTTGAAAAGCATTCATGCAACTGTTTCAATTATATCTGATCTTTCAATATATCCCTCATTCACTGGCTGACACTGAGCAGCGGTTAGCTCTTGTGCCATATAAATGTTTCATCTAATGAAAAAAAAAAGATATTTGGCATATTTTCTAATCTAATCTGTAGAGCAGTCTTGCTCTCTCTTTGATGAAAAACTGTCAGAGATGCTAGTTGGTTATGTGCATCAGCTTTAAACTCTTAAGCTCTGTACATCACTGATTGAACTTTTTTTATATATACAACATATTTTAAACCCTTTAGCCTCCTAGACAGGAACAGCTTGCAAAACAGCATGCATGTAATTCAAAAGCTTTCTTGAGAAACGAGATACACATGAATGCGGTTCCTATGAGACTAAAGCGTTTTTTTGGGGGTTTTTTTTGCTGAAAACACAGTGTTTACACTGCTGTCGTGAGTCAAATAGGACGGTCAACTCTTGCGGATACTTGGATGACACCACACAAGTAGTATGGAGGCATGTTGTGTTTTTCTTTTGTTTTTTTTTTTTTATTTTCATTTGAGTCCATGGCCACTGTAGGCTTCCATTGCATCAGCATGGCATGGAATTCTTTCCCTTCGTGAAACTCCAGAAGGGCTTTGTGGATTAGAAAATGTCACCAGAACCTCTGTCAACATAATGGTGGGTGGAAATTGTGTGACATTTCAATTTTGGGTGAACTATCCCTTTAATGTTGACACCTAACTTAATGGAGACACTACACATGAATAAAAAAAAAATACTATTTAAAAGTGTTTTGTAGTTCATATAATGAACAAACAAATACACTGTGATTAAATTGTGGTAAGCCACAACAATTGATTTTTGTAACCACTTAAGATGCAGAATTATTTGTCATTTAAGCAACAAATTAGCATTCATGTGAACTTCATCTTCTGTCTACATTCATCTGGAGGCCACCCAGCTTTTCCCCTACTTTCTCTCAAGTCCCCATATCTGCGCCTCAAATGTTTTCAAACAGTGTGTGCCCACCACTGTAGAGACCAGGCTGATGAAAGAACAGTTTGTCGACCTGAAATCTAAATCGTTGAGCTAAAAGAAGCTAAAGGATACACAGAGCTCAGTGTTATTACTGTTGTACTCCTTGGGTTTGTCAGCTGCTCAAATAATCAGCTGTATTTTCTCTGCTTGTTTTGTCTCAGTTACATAGGTTACAGTAAAGTGATTTAAGGAAATAACTTTATAAATTAAAAATGAATTCATTCATTCAGTTCAGTTGTCAGCCCTTTTTATTTTGAGTGTCTTCAGGTGTAAAAGCAGATATAAATTATCTTTGCCTAGAATTTGTTAGCCACTAAAGGGATTAATATGTATATTATATTATATAATAAATAAACAAATAAATATACAAACAAACAAATAAAAGACAGAAGTTTGTTTTTTTTTTGTTTTTTTTCTAATGTTAACTTATGGGAAAAGTCTTTCTGGGCCCATGGGCAAACACTGGACATGTATTTACACAGTTTGGCCACTATTTCAGTTTGACTTTTAAGTCTGACATACTTCCCGGAGGCAAAAAGGAAACAACAATTTAAAGTATTTACATTAACATTATTAATCAATATGAATATACTATTTATGACATTTAGTTTCATGTAATGGGGTATATTATCTGAAGAAGTCTGTTAACTGTATGGAAAAGGCTTAAAATTCCACCCACAGTATGTGTTCCCACTCCGTTTTTAGTTTCCACTCTATCTCTCCGAGCAAGTGTTTTACATAGTCGTGATTGACACTGCTTTTTAGCAAGCAGAGCTGTCAAACTTCACCAGCCTTTCAAAACAGTGCAACAAAACCCTACAGCTATACAACACTAGCTGTCTGTAGGGACTCAATAAATCAAGTGTACATGTGTACATATTCTAAAAAAGCTGAAAAGCCTGAACAAAATGAGGGTAAGCTTTCACATTAAAGTACTGCCATAATGTTTAGAGGTGGATTCTGTATGTGCAAATTATCCATGACTGTTTTCATAATGTCTGCATTTTATCTATATTTCATTGCAATTCCCTGTCCACTTGAGAAAATAACAACCATTGTCCTTTATAAGCCTACATTAATTAGAGCAGCTTCTTACTCGGCTCTATCATATAGTAATTAGGTTAGTGTAAGCTCCATGGCCCATTCCAAGGGTACAACTCATTTAAGCACAAGGCGTGGCATACACCCTGCTTTCTGTACAGGCCAAGTGAGTTCAAAGCTGTCTGGGCCTTCTTATTCCCCGTGTTAAACACATGCACATGAAAAGGAAAGCAACAGATTGTGGAATGTTTCTCTGCATTAGGTTAAAGCTTGTATGTCTCCAGTCAAGTGCCATGGAAATCCTGTTGGGACTGAGCACACAGCTCCATTCACTGCGGCCTAATCAACTGGTATCTGAGCTCCAATCCTCTTATGCTGCTTACTGGACCACACTTCTCTAAGGATGGATTGTAGTTGCTGGCTGGAACTCCAGAGAGAGACTGAAGAAGTAGGGAAGGAAGAGAGTGAGAAAGAGGATCTGCCTATGTTTCACTCCCTGCTTTACTCTTTAACACAGCCCCTAACATGTAAATGCATGCATGTATTGGAAACACACTAAGGAATTGTGCATATACTGCTGCTTTTTATATGATTTGATTAAAACAGCTTTGCAAAACAGGAGCAGGGTGGAAAAAGTCCAAAGAGCCATAAAAACAGAGTGTCTCATCTGTCAGGCTCCATTTACCTTTGTGTGATGTACAAAGGTTGGCCCTGCTTCCTTGATGAGTTCTTTTCACATTGAACGCCACAACCCTGAGAGGCACAATGCAGTAGTACAAGGCTTTAGAAAAGCCTCTAAGACCAAGCCTCTTTAGCGAGAACAAACAAGCTCATTTCGTGCTTTCTTATATTACGTGAAAATCCAGTTCTTTCACTTTTCAAGAGGCAACAAAAAGGCACCCTCTGAGGTTTGGGGCCTCATGTTCATAAAAGATGAAAAAGATGATAAAAAAGACATGACTCAGGTCCAGGTTGATGCTTGGATGAATTGAAGGAGGTAATTAGCATTCCCATGGATGGGGACTATGGATCAACCCATGTTGTGTCCAGATGTTGGGGCCAGTGCTCAGGCTATTAGCTCACTGGTCCATGAGACTTGATCCTGGATGGGAGACAATGTCTCAAGCCCTAATTAGCTCTACCAGTCAAGTGTTCCTAATTGGATTATAGGCCTGTCTTTTTTGGACACTGTGTATCCAACAGAGAGCAGGAGCTGTTAGGGTGTACTGAGCACAAAGGGGCCCCATATCAACTCTTAGAAATACAGATAAATAGTCATGCATAATAACCATTTGGATTTTTCAACACATTACACTTAAATAGTCCACTCACTTGTGTCCTGGCAAGGTTTGAAAAAAACTAGAGGAACAAAACCACAGGGCCACAGATTCTGCTCACACTGGTGTCTTTGTTTTCACTCGTAACTGGATAGCAGATACTTATCACATGTTTTGCAATGACATACTGAAGAGGCTTGTTTGGCATGCATAAAAAGATTCTCTTTGCCTACAAAAAACAAAAGGCATTTCACTGAGGCCACAATACACTGAAAAGGAAACAGCTTGCACAAAAGACTGAACACACCATTGTAGAGCATTTCACGCTCTATTCATCATTTGTCTGAAAACAGCAAGGTCAACAACAGAACAGTGAATCTTTTTAATGGGCTATAGGATAAAGAGATTTATGCAGCGGAAATCTACAGTAGTTAAGGCGTGTTGAATTATCTGACTCTCTTTGTAGAGTTTTTGTGAATTATATTACTGGAATTAACAATCTCAGTTATTTCTTTCATTGTAAGCTGTGAATGAGTTAACATTCATAAACAAGTGCTTCACTCAGGGCCTTCATTTCAGCTACAACTGCAATTGTGTGCATATGTTGGTATACGGTATGCATGCATAAACGTATTTATGCATAGTACAGTTTTAAGTGGATGGACTTGCATAAAAACAGTTGCAAACAAGAACACAAAGTGCTCCTAATTACACAACATTCTGGAGTGGAGGATGCACTCACGCATGCCCAGAGGATGGGCATGAACAGATGTTTGGTGGCTGTGCATACTTGTCTGAACTGCTTTGCACAGCCACATCTAATTCTATGGATGTTTACGCAGAGCCCACTTGTACACCTTCCAATGATCAAAATTAGATGAATATGGTACCCTCACAGATGCCATTAGTATATTTTTGCCTTTAGACCAAACCTTACATAGTGACATTTCTACAGCATTTAAAATTTAACAAATATTTGCCCATTTCAATATAGTTTTCTTGAAACACTTACTTTATCTGGTTGGTAGTTTATGATGATGTTAACAAAACAGAAAATGAAAATCCAGGTATAACATACAATATAGTCTGTAGTGGTCAGGAGGATTAAGCTGTTTTTTTTCCACTGAATATTGCTGCATTAAGATAACTGGATGCCATTTAAGCACAGATGGAAGCCTGTTCATTCCAAAAGAAAGACGCTCATCAATAATTGTGTGAAGAAAAAAAAATACTGGGTGTCATATGACCAGCAATTACACCTGTGCCCACAAAAGGAATATATAAAAGGATTTTATTTGTACTTGAACAAGGAATGTTGCAGTTAACGGTGACACAAACTGGTAAAAACAGTGATGTATAACATTGTGACATGCATGCTCTGTGTACTCTGTGTAGAACAGGTGGAAGTTGGTATAATGACATCAAGGTGTGTTTGAAAAATAGGATTCTGTCAGGCTTTGCTCCTGCCCCAGCACCTCTTGAATATTTGAGTTTGACCATCTAAACCAAACATCAAAATTATTCTGTATGTATGTGTGTGTGTGTGTGTGGGTGTGTGTGTGTGTGTGTGTGTGTGTGTGTGTGTGTGTGTATATATATATTTGTATATATGTATGTGTGTGTTTGTTTGTATGCATGGGGGTGTGTTTGTGCATGAGTGTGTGTGTGTGAGCATTTCCTAACCCCTGGAATCTTCAGGTTATGGAGGTATTGCAAAGTGTAAAAACCAAAGTAGCACTTTTGACCTTCCTGTCTAATTTCTCAGTTGCCTCTGGGGTGATTTGAATTTACTCCTACAAACTTTTGCTGCCCTTGGACCCAAAATCTCTGGGTGCAGCTCATTTAGATAGACAAGAACAATCAGGATAAAAAAATAATGCTAATTGTTTTGTAGTAAATACCAAAAGGGGAAATTAGAGAAAATAAAATGGATAAGTAAAAATTGTGCTTTTAACCTTGCAGTTTTGTTTTTGCCCTAATGACACAAGCAAATGCAATTAAACAGAATTTGAAACAGTCATGAGGATCATCATGATTTAAATCATGAGTGAGCTGAATAATAAAGACCACAGTACAGACATTCCATTCAGAACACTTACTTATATCCAAGTGTGTGTGTATAGTGTGTGTATGTGTGTATGTGACAATGGTGTATTTCTGTTAGTTCAAACTGTTAAATCAGGAGTAACACTGGGAGGGGATAAAAGAGAAAAAAATAAGTTATGACATTCTCCAAAGCATTTCTCACATCACTATTTAACTTAAATAAGCATCAATTGGGTGAACAGAATGAGTAGTAGACTTTAACCATCTTAACTAATAACCAACACAGCCTCTAGTTTCAAGGCCAAAATAGCCCACGGTACACTACTTGTCAATCAATATTAAACAATTTGATCAACACCGTATCTGCAGATGAATTTGCAATAATTTTTAAAATAATCAGGCCTTGAGACTAAATATACTAAAACAGGAGGCTGTGTTGGGGGAATGGTGTTGCTTCGTGTTTCATTGTGACATGAAATGCAATCCTGGAAGTCAAGTTTGAAAAAGAAATTTGTGAATACCAAAGCTTGTTAAATGACAAAACACTAAACAGAAGTTTAATATGGGCTATCATGAGACAGGAATCGAAAAATACTAACAATTATGAGGGGAATTATTCAATGTAGATACACCTTTAAAATAAGCCTGTCAGTTTACAAAGTAATTTACCAATATTTAATGCAAAGCATTTGTTACTTTTACTGAAGAGCATTGCTTAATGATATTGCGTTGCAATTTGGCAAAGGCTCAGTCTAGTTTAATAATCCTGCATTGTTGAACTTATAAGAGAAAGGAAGAGGACAGCTGGTTTATCAAACAGATGACATGACTGTTTTACTAGTGTTGTTGTCTTTACAGGGCCAAAATCAGTGAAAGCAGCCTTAAGGTCTGTCTGCATTAGAGGTCTTCAACTATGATTTTTGTTCAGTTCAGTTGTTTAGTTTAGGTATACAGGTGTAAAGAGCCTTGGAGTCCAAAATGCATGGGTGGTATGCTATCACAGCTCATTAGCTGCATTGCATCATTCTCCCTCCTCTGTTGGACTACAACCTGCTCCTCAAGAAAGAAAAGGTTCACAGACAGTTAGAAAACAATCAGTAGCACAAATATGTCCTTTGAGTGTTCGTTTACTGACTGTTAGGAGAACAACACGAGTTATTGTAACTATCTTAAATTAGCAAGCAGGCTATTGATTTAACATTTAGCTTACCAGGAACAATTGTTTACCACCATGCAGGTATAGCCACTATACATCAAAAAACAACTAAAATGGATCCTCAGGTATTGTTTCCTGCTTTGGCTTTTTTAGCCTGTTATCACATCTGCCTGTACCATTAGGTCAGCTGCAGGGTCGTCTGCAGGAAGCTGCAGTTCACTGATATTTCATTCCTATACCAGGATAATTTCAATGAAGGGGTGGGAGGTGCAATGGGTACCTCTCTTTCCCTCCCCCCACAGCTGCCTTTACGGGGCTGTTGGGTCCCAATGGTTGTCCTTTCTCCAGAGCCACAGCCAATAGCTGATGTTCTCTGATTCTGTCTGATCCTTCATGGCTTGTTGCAGATCTGACCCCATCTTTCCAGCAGTTGGACTCTTGCTTTGACAACAAAGCCCCAGAATCTGACTTCCACAGGGTAAATCTTGACTTTCCAGCCAGCCTCTTGGCACTCCACTGCCATCTCTGAGTACTTGAAATGTTTCCTTTAGGAGATGGTGTCATACCCTCTTCTCAGGAAATGATAGGCTCAATGATGAGGACCCTTTTCACCACTGCAGAAAAATGTACAAAAATATGCAGTTTAATTTCACCTGAGCACTCGTGTAATCATGCACACTGCGTGGTTATACTGAGAACTTTAAAATGCCCTCTACCAAAATTGTTTCATACCAGCACTGACAGAAATATTAGTTCAGGATCCCTGGTGCTGTTATTACAACATAAATACAATTAGCATACAAATTATCTTTAAAATTTTAAATGGGGTGAGTATGTAGCCAGAAGGCTATTTTGTATATTGTAATGTACATTATCGTAACATAAAATTCTAAATTATCACTATGGTCACACAGGTAAGATGAAGTTATTTAAGATACATTCACTTGAAATTAATCTGATAAACAATTTATTTACTGTGTATTTGACTGCTCTTAATCTCTAAGCAGTCCCAGCAGACAATTCACACCAGACAAGAAAAGCATCAGACCCCCTGCTCACCTGGGCAAAGGTCTGCTGGTTCCAACCCTCGGCAAATGGCTGGGTCATTGCAGCCTGAGGCTTCCCACCTTCTCACACACATGAGAACCTAGAAGAGAAAGGAAGAGGACAGCTGTGAGGATTAGGCTGCACATGAATTTTTCATGTGGGGTTAATGTTGCTCTAAATGTTACCTAAGGTCCGAGCTCTCCATAGTTAAAGTTTTTAACTAGGATTCCCTTTTTTGTAATTTGGAGTTGGTTTCTGTTTCCCTGAATGCATATTGGCTCAATTTACCTGCATAGTAATAGCCATAACACACTAATTTGCATATTAGTACTTTTGTCTGTTCCTCATGTCAATTAAATAATTCACAATACACTGACAATTGCTTTGGTCTCTTTTTCACCATGTTATATATGTAAATTCAGGCAATCTTGACTGCTTTTAGTAGTCACTAACTTCTCACAAAAAGAAGTCAACAAGTCAATTAATAGCCGGAAAACATCTTTTTAATCGAAGTCACATGACAGTTATGACATGTCAACAAGTACTCACAGCACCCCTGGCTGCATTTCTTCTGTAAATGCAATGCATAGCTTTATTACTACACCATGGTAAAGCCAACTAGTTGACAATTCTTCTACAGATTGATTGAAAAAATAATCCCTGTAAAAACTAAATTACTGAAATATACACATCTTACTGCATACTTAATTTTTATAAATCTCAGTTCATCTGCGAAAGAGTTTAAACATAAACCTCTAGACCCTTTGCTGTAGGCAAAGATTTATTTTAAGGCTAAAAAAGGTGATATGAGGTAAGGTGGATGGCAAAGTTCTAGGTGGCTATGTATTGTCAGTGGAATACAGATCATTACATTTAGGGGGGAAAAAGGCATAAATGTAGCCTACAGCTGAATCTGTACCATAGTAACATGAGTTCATACTTTTTGTTTACATCACCTTATGGGAACTGATGGCAACTTTAGTGCCAAAACTCAGCAAAGATATATACCAAATAGAAAAAAGAGGAAAATGTTGTCTAGATTCTATGCTGTAGGCTTGTAAATAAAGATAATGAAGACTGATCAAAGCAACCAAGGTTTCAAAGGGTAAAAGTACCATTTTACAGTTATATAATACACAGTGGGGTTAAGGCCGAAACATGTTGAAGCTGAAAACAAACATGAGCATTAGATGTGGGTGTTTTGTTCCACAGAGCGCCCAGCATCATCATGGCCTTCAGGCTGCAAAGCATTGAGGTTACAGATCCCAACAATCCAGCAGGCTTCTCAGAATTTGGACTTACTCTGCTGGAGATGATACCTGATATTGGTGGTGGAGCTGGTGTTTCCTCCATCATGCTAATAAGCTGGACTGCTGCTCAGGGGATGCGATGTCAGAGGTACAAACACTCCACAGGAGCAGTTGGAATTGGTAGCCAACCCCTGCCTGTCTACATAAAAGACTCTGATTGTGCTTGGTGTGCTTGGTGAAAACTCAGCCAGAGCTTATTACAGTAAATACAGTCAGTTTTTTTTTCTTTTTGTTTTTCTTTTTTTCTGCTCCTGTTTTCTCTCCATCTTTTTAATCAGTCATTACATTCCCCTCTTGCTGTGTCCACACACCCATTTGATTCCACCCAGCTGATCCTTGTTTTGGTGTATGATAATATATTTTTCTTTGAATGTTCAAAACCGGGTGAGAAAAGTACAACAGTGCAGCTTGTTCACAGGGTGCAAATCAAATACTAATTTGCCTTGTGAATTCAGCCTCAGTGGGATGTGATTTTCCTCTAAAACCAAACTAATGCACAGACTTCTGTTGGTGACAGCAGGAGAGGCAGCAACAGCAAACCCACGTAACAGCTCTTGTTTACGAGCAGTTATATCTTCCCATTCGGCTGAAACTGTGACAATTTAAAGACTTCCTTTAACAGGAAGTCTGAGCAGTAAATATGGTTGATGCTGTGGTAAAGTCAGAGGTTTCTCGCCATAATAAGATTTGTTCCTGCGGATTTGTGGCTCTTACAATTCCTCTTCATAGGTTCTTCTCTCGTCCGTTTGATCACCTAACATGAGATTACGTTATGGCTTGGGATTAGCTTCCGAGGGAGCGGCCTGGCATCCTAGGTGTGTCTTTCTGCATTCTAAGAGGCTTATGAGAGAAATATGTGCTGGCTAATAGCCTTATACTTTTCAGCCTTTTTTTGAAGAGAGAATCAGATTTCTCTTCCTCCTCTCTTACTAAAAAGTTTGTCACATAGACGCTGATTTGTCATAGACACTGCAAATCCAGTTTTACTGTGTAATACGTCTGAACATGGCGGTAAAGCTTTGGCTTTAAGTCTGACTACACCACAGGAGAGGGGCTTTACAACAACGCAGGCCTGTCAGATGGGTAGTTGGAGTATACTCATGCAGGCAGAGTGGGGTTACAAGCTTCACTGTTGAGTTCTTTTACAGATGGAAATATTGATGTTTTGTGTATCTAAATATGCAGAAAGTGATTTTTTCTTGTCCTTAAAGCAAGCTACACGATGTGTCCTTAAGCACCAACACTCACTTGGGCTGGTGAATATTACACCCATATGTGATTGTTGACTCAGATCTAAATATAATACTGCACAGGTGTTTTCATTTAGTATAACCAGCATTTTTACAACTACATGCCCATCAGCAAAAATACAAAAAGGCACTCAGAACTACTAGCCTTTAAATGATGCATTCTATAAAAAATACATATACCACCTGTTTAACCGGATACCATTAATATTTATTTGAAAGTCCTATCTCATTTGGAATTTAATATATGTCATCCTTATGTTTCAGCTTAGTTATTATGTCAAGTTTAAGAGAGAGAGTAAAAGAAATAAACACAAAAAGACTCTTAGAACACACTTCACTTGCTTCAAAGAGAGCACAAGCAGCTCTTGATCTGGCTATAGAAGCACCAGATGGCTTGTAGCAACTGCCCACCACCCACATACCCTTGAAACACTCTGACAAGATACAGTACATGGTCAGAAGTATGTGGACACCGGCATGTAAAAACCATATGTGAGCTGTATGGTTTCATTTTAAACCGTGGACATTTTGGAACCAGGCTGCTTAGATTTGTGCAAAAACAAACCCAAACAAGTACAGTCAGTCAGCACAGGTTTTAGTTTTAATCTCTGTATTTTTATGTTTCCAAACCTTGCTGTGCAGGAACAGTATTATCCATATACTTTTTGCAATAAGGTTCATGTAAATATTGTCCCATCCTGTCACCTCCTCTCAATTTTATCCATCCTCCTCTTTTCTTCCTCTTTTGATTTAACTTTCTTCTTTATCACGGCTGCTCATTTTTCATTTACAACGCCCCCCTCCCCATCCCCCTAGTCCTTGCTTCAGTTTCACCTCCTCCCCCTCGCCTCTCTCTATCTCTGCTGCCGGCCGACCAGCCAGCGAGCCTGCCGTGTCAGCAGAATCAACAATGGTGGGGACATTTTGCAGTTGGTACCATGCATTGCTAATCAGCTTCTCATTCAGCATGGATGGGGTTAGGCAGCAGGTACGTAGAGTCCCCGTATTGTAGCAGTGTAAATCAAGGCCCAGGTCTAAAACGCCACAAATTACCAGCAAGTGGCCTGTCTAGTGAACCCAGAGAGTGGGGTTATATTGTCCTACCTCGATGTCTTCTGAACCCACAGGCATATTTGCTCAGGAAAAACACTCAGAGAGCACCCAGGCACACTCAGCTCTGCTCTTGCAGTCCATGTTTTGTCAACAGAAGCTCATAATGGTGGACAGTTATGAGTCTGTGAAATATATGATGGTCACTCTCTGCTTTTACAGGCATGTTGGAAGAATGCAGTTATAAATAGGCACGTATACAGGGGTTGTATCACAG
Organism: Acanthurus lineatus; assembly: GCA_029814665.1. Lineage (NCBI taxonomy): Eukaryota > Metazoa > Chordata > Actinopteri > Acanthuriformes > Acanthuridae > Acanthurus > Acanthurus lineatus. Next base: position 847,995 of record JAPZDV010000026.1, read on the forward strand.
CAGGTTTATAACCAGCCAAGGATGCCAGTGGGCTTTTGTTCCTGTTATGTTTTGTTCCTGTTGTAGTGACATTTATCCTACACAGAAAAACAACAGACAGAGTACCACCCCCGCCCCACCGCCCTAACTGAGCACAGCCACCTTCAGGTCACGCTTCCATCCTTAGTCAAACTCAAATGTCAATCATCCTCTCGCTCTCTGTCATCTGTCCCTGTCTTTGTCAGACCTTGATGACTGGATTTTCGACTGCTGCAATTAACTTGTCTCCTTTGAATCTGATGTTAATGTCTGATGAACCCAGGAAAGATCTTATACATGAATTGACTCCTTTTGTCAGTTTGAATTGCAAAGGCAGAGATCCCTTGACATTTCTAATTAAAATGGCTACAAAAGCAACATTAGAACTGCGCAAGTCAATAGTTCTATATTAAGAGTGACTCAAGTTACTGCATGAAACGTGAAAGGGCTCTGTTTTCCCTAACTCACCAATATATGTTTTTTTTTATCTAACTCAATGCTGCATATTGCTTCTTTTTCCTATTCTATTTCAGTGCAGTGTTTCAGAGAGTTAATCAATAAGTCAACATAGAGAAAATATAAATGCTCGTTTTAAGAAGAAAAATGTACCAGCCTCAATTCTGTCAAAATCATTCAGCTGTAATGAGTTAAACTGCAAAACACAGATGTCACACACAAACCACTGAAATCATCCAATATAAAATTTTTCTATTCCGTATTTCGGCATTTAGTTTTCTGCATTATGAGGTAGCTGATTGTTCTTTACTAAGCAAGCTGTAAAGTGTAGGTGTGGGTTCTTTGATTTATCCAAAAACCATTTATAATAATAGAACACCAACTTATCATAGTATATGTTTTCAGTGTTTGTAAATCTTCTCATATAAAGCCTAAATCATAGTGTTTACACAAGAAAAATCTGCTTTCAGTAAAGGCTGAACATTCTGTCAGTGGTGTGTGCCTCTGAGGAAGGAAATGTGAGAAGTAACACAAACCGAGAACAAGAAGAACATGGCAGTGAGAAGTACCAGGTCCAATTATGGAAAAGCAGCACCACATTAATGTATTTAGTGGAGAGTTGTGCTATGTATATTGATGTTTCTAATGTATATTGTGATTGTTCTACATTAGTAGCAGTTTAAGAAGTACTGATTTCTTTTAAATACCTCCTAAATCAACTAAGAAAACTAGAAAAGTTTACACAGAATGACTTTATTATTTTCACTACAAACTAAAACTACATTTTTTGATAGTAATAAACAGCCTTTAATCAACATGGTTCTTATATCCCTGGAACACTGGCAGTCTCATCTTTACATGCTTGTGCTTGCCAAAAGCTTCCAACTCACAGTAAAGACTGTAAACATACATCACACCACCCACATGCCAAATGATGGCACTCTTAAGTAGCTTAACTTAACTGAGAACCAAAAAACAGTAAATGGTATGCATGCCTGATTCATATAATGACTGTGCAATTAGTCTCAAGAAATTGAATGATAGGCCACAACATTTTAAGCTTCAGTGGATACTGTATTTAAATTATGCTAGAGCTAGAAGACTTACGCCATTAAAACATTAGACAATCAATAGAAAATTAATAGGCATTACTTAATTAAGTCATTAAGTTTCTCTCACTCCAACACACACACACACACCCGTAAGCACGCACACAAACACACGCATGCATACACTCACACATGGCTCTAGCCCGTGTCACACAACTTTTCATGATCATGAAGGACTACTGTTGGGCACCCAGTTTGTGCCACAGTTCACTGATCAATTTGAACAACACAAAGTATCATTTCAGCTTTTCACAGTCTATGTATTTCAGTACGCAGAGACTATTCACTCCAATGTTTTCTGCTGTGAGTGGTGAAAAGCTCAACAGTGATTATTCTCAGGATATCTTTCCTTTTTCAAAGGAGCCTCTTGCTCCTGCTGACCAGCAGGTCAATGGTTTTCTAACACAGCCTCTTCATCATCGTGTTGAGAGAGCATGGATCCAAAAAGTAGGTCACTATTTCCTCGACGCTCCGTTCTGCACGCTGCTCCAACTCGTAAACATCAACCTCCCACTAAAGCTGCAATGTCCCTGTGTACAATATGACTAAAGCATCTCAGATCAAGTGAAAGATGACAAAAGGCAGGGAAAAAAGGAGGATGTTTCACTCCAGCATATCAAGGGAGTTGCTTTGTTTACCTGTGTGGGCTTGTTACTCCATAGTAGGTAAGGCATAGAAGCACCACCAGGCCCAATAAAGCAGAGTAGAAAGTTATGCTTTATTCTCAGCTAGCAGCTTCTTTCTCACTGCCGTTTGAAATGTGTAATTAATGTGTGCAGAGTTTGTTTATACATAGGTTTATTTATCTGTTTTTCTGCCTTGTGTATTAGTTTTTTTCCCCCTGAGTTCTCTGGAGGTTTGAATAATTGAAGTGATTTGTATTCTCTTAAAGGCAGTTAAAGGAAGGGCCCGGGGGAATGGCTGAGATTGAAAATACACAGGGCCTAAAGTTTGTCTCCATCCGTCTCCTTAAACACCCCTTTTACTGTTTAAATATCTCTTATGAGTTTTTAATATGGAGGGAAACAGAGGGGAGAGAGAAAATAATTGTAACTGACATGTTTTTCAAGGGCCCAGATGATAAAAAGGAATAATAAACATTTGTTTTAAAAATAAATATACACTTTTCCTTGAACCCTAAATATAGATGTGGCTTTATTTGATGTAGTAAGCTGTATATCGTCAACTGCCTGCAAGCCTCTCCCAGTACAGAAGGTAAAATGTTTGCAAAGACAGTATTATTCAAATGTTGCTCAGAGTCTCTGCAGCGTTTTGAAAGGTTAAACAGCACTTTAAATGTAGGCTGTCCAAATGTTAAAAGCACAAAAAATATTGCTTGCTGCAGCGTTCAACATGAAAAGCACAAAAACAGATGAGCGCCCACACACACAGACTCTCAGGCGAGAGCTGGGAGCTAACACAGTGATGTCACCACAAAGTGTTACAGCCTTTGACAAAGGTAAACACTCAATACCTCTTGTTAATAAAACACAGGGTCATTTACTTGAAAAATTAGACACATTTGTAGTATAAAGCATTGCTTTATTAAACTTAAAAGGACAGCTGGATAACCCTCAGTTATAAATGTTCTTTTGCCAATGCATTGTAACAATGTTCTGATGTCAAAATGTCAGAAAAAAAAAAGACAGGGTTTTGATTTCAATTCTGATTTTGATTAGCGCTTATTACTCTGTTTAACGCCACTGTCAGTCAAAACTCACAGATTCAGACTCACTGACTCCAAAAGGTAGCTTAAAGCACATCTGACAGTTATTCCTAATTAAAAAAAAATTACATTGTCTACCCATATCTTCTAATTCATTTCAGAGCTTTACTATCTATGTGGCTGCGGTCACACAAGATGCAGCTAGCTAACCATGAACCCAGTGTAAAAATGAGAGGGGGTCACAGGCTAAATACAAGACAGATAAGATACAAAATGAGACAGAGACAGATCCATAGATATTGCTTCTTTAATGAGAGCCTATTTAACAAATGTTCTTCTATATATTGAGATAAGTAAGAAGGTAATTGAGAAAAGCTTTATTGATATTGCACTTTTAAAACAGAGTTACAAAATACTTCACGATCATCCACAATCATGGAAAATTAAAAGAAAACTAACAGACTAATCTCAAGTTGTATTTAGAATACAAAAAATAACCGTGTGAAACAGACCAAACTTAAACAAAACAACAGATAAATAAAGGAGGTGAAGTCTGCTTAGATAAGTTATTTTTTAGGTGCTATTTTGAACAGTCCGGAAAATGATTCTGTAGACTTCAAGTTAAGACTGCAAATGCACTGTCACCCTTTGTTTTGCAGTTAGTGCAGGGAAAGGGTAAGATGCCAAGATTAGATAAACAAAGCGGTTAAGCAGTGGAGTGACGATTAAGGAGGTTAGAAATGTTGCTAGGGGCAAGGTCACTGTGTGTCTTATATGTAAATAACAGGATCTTGTACTTGACCCTGAGTTTAACGGGAAGCACAAACAGGGGTAAAATGAGAACTACATCTTCTGGATCGAAGAGTCATTACTGTATCAAAACTTAACCATTTTTGTGCAGACTGAGACACATATGAAATGAATTACAGCTGTCTAGCCAGGAGAAATGCACGTGTGAATTAATGACTTGGACTAAGAATCATGTACAAAGAAAACAGGGTTTACCCAAGGACATTACCCTGAGGGACTCCAAACTAGAGGGGTGCTAATGAGAACGTATTGTTCACATGGACAATGAAGTATCTATTTGTTTTTATTTGGCAGAAACCAGTTTAAAGCAGTTCCAGGGATGGCTATCTATCATGTAAAAAGGCATTGTTACAACAGTTAAATCAAATAGGATGAGAAGGGAATATTTACTTTGTCTGTGTGTATGAGAATGTTCTTACCCCATCTAAATACCATAATGGTAATAAAAGCAGGATGAAGATTTTGTGATCCTGAAACAACTTTAGGAAATAGAAAAACTCAAGGATTTTAGACAGGAAAGTTGTTAAGAGATTAGTCTATAATTCTCTTACTTTGATGGACTGAGATTGAAGTTTTTAAGGACTTTTGAAATAAGGTACAGCCTCAGAAGTGAGTGAATGATTATAAATAGAGTATAGGTTGGGACCTAATACAGAAGGATGGTTTTAAGAAATTTTGTAAGGGTCCTACTACATGAATTCGAGGCCACACATATTAGCTTGTGTTTAGAGAGACCGAAAGGGACCAATGGAAATTCCTCAATCTTGCCAATGAAAAAAGATAAGAACTTGCTCAGTCAGTAGAAGATGAGGCAGGACCTGTAGTGAAAGACACATTTAAAAACTAGTTGATAGTACCAAATGGGAAATTTCTAACAGTGTTAAGTTAGAAAAGTTCGACACTTATGTCTTTCAAGCAGTAAGCTAGATAAACTTCCTTGCTGTTTTTTTCAATGTGCATACTGCCTTCCTGTCTTCCCTTCTTCACTGTGTGATAATGTCTTTGGCCCTGAGACTTATGTTAAAAGCATGGACAGACCTGCAAATTATTGTGGGGTTGTAAAAAGAGCTGTTGTACATAAGTTGTTGAGCCAACCAACAATCATTATCATAAACAAAGTGAGGAGAGCAATTCTCAAAACCAGAAAAATAGTTTGAAACAAGACAGGTGAATGATCATTAAAGATGGATGTTACTTTTTTTAAATTTAAATTAGTAGGTAGAATGTAAACATCAAAAATAATACATTTATAGTCATAGACAAACTTGGTCTTATTCAAATATTTAGAAAAAATGCCGAGGGTTAAAATTTAGAAAAGGATGTTTCCAAGGTTATGAGAAGGCCCAGAGTTATAAGTGTAATAAAATTGAATATATTAAAACAATCTAATGCACACAAGTTAAATGCAGTTGTCAATATGAATGTTTAAATCATTAACTCTAAAGCCTTGTCAAATTCAACCAAAAAAAAAAGGACAGCAATTTTGAGGCTTCATCAAGAAAACAAACAAATTGAAGTCAGTGATTAATAAACTTTTCCGCAAGGGGTGGTCATGCATCATTTTAAAATTTTATAATTGGTAGAAAAGCCAAAGCTAAGTGGAATACAGGCAAAACTATTCTTGAAACATTTGCATTGCCTTCCCAACTTCAGCCACTGAACCTAGGAGCCTTCATAAAGTATAGATGGTTGTGCAGAGCTGCAATCTAGCTCCACCAGATCTAAGCCAGGTCTCAGTGAAAAATAGAAAATCAAGATTGTGGGCTGTCATCATGTCTTTGAGAATGAAAGATTTGTTAGACACGGACTGAGTGTTGAAAAGAGCAGAAAACTGAATTGAGTGACTTGCTGTTCTTGAATTGCTACAGCAGATTGTGATCAAATTATACATCCAACTGGATTGAAAGAATTTAAATGATGCTGGGTATTAGAGCTCTGTGAAGCTACAAGCCTTACAACCTTACAAAGGTGCCTAGTTGCTTCAGTGCTGATTGAAAGAAAGCGTGAGACTTACAGGGATGGAGGTGATCACATTTAAATGGCAGAGGCTTATATAAGATTGCAGGTATCTACAAAGGGGATGTCTCTGCTCCAGCAATAACCTTTTAACCAGATGTGTAGTTGGCATAGACCGAGTGGAGTGGCTCTAAAATAATTGCCTGCTACTTGCTTTTAAGTGCCCAGCAGACTGTCCATGTGGCACACAGTACTTTTTTGAGTTTTTCCAATTGTTGGTGCTCTTTGTCATCGGTTCCGCCATGAGCAGATACTGCAGTGACAGAGCTGTGCTGTCAAGTTTGCAATAGAACGGTGGTGTTAATGTCCATTATGCAGGTGCTGGTATAGCAGAAGGTTTGACCATTGGGCAAAGCCATGCATCAGGCCAAAAAGTTTTCTGTGACAAGAACCAAAGGTGCATCGCAGCCTGTCCACCTTTCGAGCTGTGCAGGGCAGTCACAGGCAAGGCACAGTCTGCCAGGGAACATTAGGTTTCACTCGTAGAAGATGTAGAGAAGCCCCTTGTAAAGTGTGGCCTGGAATGGCAAGCAATGGGATGAGAGGATTGTCCTGGTATGGCTGCTGGAGAGATAGGAGGTTACAGTGATGATGAAGGAGGAGGCTGAAATTCCCTATACAGAGGAGGGAAGTTTGCATTGCTGGTGTAAAAGAGGGATGCTTATTTACCTCTGTGATGCACTGACCCAGGGTTTTTGATGGAAAGAAGTGAAGTTTACTTCTTTCCATCAAAAACTCTGCTAAACTCTACTTAAACCTTATCTGGAAATGTTAACTGGTGAGGGGGCAGCGAGGGCAGCAGGACACAGACCAGGTCTCATTCACACAGCATGATGTGTTTATGTGTGTTAATTTGTGCTGGCCTGAAGATCATGGGGTTCTTCTTAGCTTCATGGTTCCATTGGAAGACAGATATTCTACCACATAATTGTTGCAGAGAGACAAAAGCAGCTGAAAGAAGGGGAAATTAGTGGGGCCATAGATTACTGATAAGATGAGAGAGATGATGGTTGTCAACGATGACTGACGTTAATTTTAGCTAAGTTAGCTTGATCAGTTAGAAAGCTAACAAGCTAAAAACAAACATGTGTGCCAGGTCGTTCTGCCAAGAGCTTTGAGCATGTGCTTAGCTTCTTCATGTCTGCTATTTGTTACTTATGATCCAAATGTCTGGTAATTAAAAACCTTTCTCTGATCAAGAGCTACAATAAAAAACAGCCAAGATCTTAAAAATCTATCCAAAACTAGCAGCACTGGCAGCAGGAGGGCAACAGTTATTAATTTCTGTTAGTAAAAATGGTACAGCATTCTGGTTAAACTAAAGTCTTTAGAGACTTTCTGGGGCAGCCTGGGGAGGAAGGAATTATGATAGCTCAGTCTGGACAATCTTCACACCACTTTTAAAGAAAGGATGGCTTCTTACAATTACAAATTTTGCAGCTTCAAAACTTTAAGTTAAAAGACAAGATATTGATTTTTAAAGTAAGCTAAAAAAATAATAATTTGTAGATAATACAAATTAGGACTGATCCCTCTGGTTGGTTGGCCACTTTGCTTTAGTTGGGCAAAATTTCAGTTCATCTAGCAATAGCTTGTGTTACTTTTTCAACAAAAAAAAACCCCAAAAAACAAAAAACACTTTTGAACAAGTCTTCCAAATTATCCTTGTCTCAAAGGAATAAAAAATTTGGTTGTAATCATTCACTCATCTAATTCTAATTTAATTTTAAACATGGCCTTTGACAGTCACTGATGTTGTGCAATAAGTCCTGGCTCATAGTTTGCAAACCAGTTCATGTAGACATACTTTTGACCTAACATGTTGCATTTACACAGAAATTTATTTAACCTGGTACAGGACAAGGTGAAGTACTGTTCACCAACTGTAACTTGTTTAAACACCAGACCTGACCTATGTAAAACTCAGAGTCCACTTCCCCTCCTCCTGCCAGAGTCATGCTCAGAACACAGTTCACCTATCTATTGCAACAGTTTTATGTTGTGGTAGGGACAATGCTTTGCAAAGAATCGGGCACAATAGCCTCTGATTTTGCTGCTTAGCCAGAGAGAGCATTATTTCATACATTCCACTTTCGTGCTAGCTAGAAGCAGTCCAAAGTCCAAGCTGGGCTTAAGGATTTTATTCCAGCTCTCTTCTCTCTTTCCAAAGCAACTGGCTCCTCTTGCTCAGTGGCCATGGGTGGTGGTCAAAAATCTCATGTGATTCAAACCATATTCTTCCTTTTCTTTTGACAGGTGAATTTCTCCTTATGTAATATGTGTTTCAGCAAATGAAGATGAAATTAACTTATTTAAATAAAAAGGGGTCTGACTAAAGGAGCTATGGGCCACTGCATCTGAATGTGCTGCTGATGCCACTGCAAATATCCCTGAAGTATGTTCTTTCTTGACTGCACAACACAAAACAACAACTAATTTAGTGCCAGCCAAACACAAGGAGGATGCCATGGCATTGTGACAATAGAGCATCCTCTATTGATTTTAAAGACAACATTCCTTTCATGGCTGGGGAGTGATGGGTGCTCTGCAGCTTGGCTCTGACCCTGCATACTTGGCACTGATACACATTTCAGAAGTAGCTGTCTGTCCCCTCTTCTCTGTGAAAAGATGTAGGTCAGTATGAAGGCCAGAACAACTGCCATCACTGGTATCTTTGGGATGAGTTAGGCAGAACCTCGTGTGCCTCCTATGGATTATCCTATCCCACTATAATGGGACACGTGAAAATGTTTCAGCCCCCACAATTCCTACAGTCTCTGACAGCTGCTTCCCTCTTTTTTTAGATTCTGTGTCATCTGCGTAAACTGCCAAGGCTTAAATCAGAAACAAAAAACAGGTGGAAAGTGTGTGTGTGTGTATGGGGATGTGTGTGCATATGTGTGTATTATGCAGCCAAAACAAGGTTGGTAATGTGGTTGTAGAGCACTAATTACACTTTACTGCATTGATATGGATTATAAACACCATCAGCTTTATGTTGGTGGTGATTATTATGTATACACACAAACACTTTCATACATGTAGAAAGAAACTCAGGCACTCATACACACTGACGCAGATACACACATACACAATAACACACACTCATGCTTGAACGATAGTTTTACCTGCAGTGCAGCTTATATTGAGCAACTTAGTTTCAGTCAACCTGATTTCTATTGATGAGCACTCTATCTCAGAGAGTAATAAACAGACACCACAGATGGTGATGACTAACTGCTGCTGATGATGGTGTTTGTCTGTGCACACAGTCATGAACTCTGATCTATATCAGTGCTTTCATCTCAGACCCATCACAGTAAACGGGACAAATTAGACCTTCACATTTCACAGACTTTCACATTTCAGCTGCGTTTGATTTGCTTCACAGTGCTAGGTTTTCAATGGCACTGCTTGCGGCAGCAGGGGAGCGACAGGCACCTGGCGCTGCTTATGGAATCTCTAAATGTGTTTACAGCTGTGTTAAGAACTTGAGCACCACCAATCGTTACAGAGAGAGGCAGTCCTTTTGTATCAGACCCTAGGAGGTTTATCCGCAACGGCAGCTCTTATTTGGCCCATCAGTTACAGCAATATGTGAGGGACTAGCGTTAAACTTTCATGTTTCCTGTGACTTCATAGACCAGTTTCGATTGTGTGCAGTCATGTGACCTTTACAAAAAATGTTCATCTAAAACATGACCTTTTCATGTCTTTATCATCATATTTTGTATGGAATAAGCCCTGTTCCAGACTTCTGAATACCTGTCCACTTCTGTTTTTTGTCAAGGATTCACATGGGTCTGATTTTGTTACTATAGATTTCCATTAGTGTTACTGTTGTCAGAGTAATAATTCATCAATCAGAGCGAACTTGAGAGACCTGTCCTCCTGAGTCAAAGCTAGGATCTTGCAGATAAAATTAACAGAAAAAGAACAGATGATGGTGATACAATCATAAAAGTTGTTGTCAAGTCAGCTTACAAAAATAACGACTACTGGACTTGCATATTTCTTTAATCCTTATGACAAATATTTAGCAATTCAACATCCAATTTACCAGCTTCTCTACTGGCTTCAGTCATCAGTTAATCTTTACAATATTAGTCATTACTTATTAGCCAATCAGATAAGAACCGACCTTAAAAAAGCATGAAAGTTTGAGCGGAAGCATAATTTTGCATGATCACTAGGCTAGCATAGATAACCACTGTCCTCAGTGGGTGAATTTTTATGCTTCTGTTGACAGCATGCAAAAAAAGTGGGGAAATCAAGTTGAAAGACAAAGTAGTATTACAAGGAAAGGAAAAATAATTATCAACATGTTGCGTCCAGTTTTTGAAGCTAGCAAAATTTAGTGCACATAATTCCTTTTTTTTCCTTTAACAACCCCTTGACCTTTTCTATGGCACTTCAGGACAAATTTTCACTGATACACAACAAAAAATTAAATCATGCCATGAAATCTGCCGGCACATTTTCTGAGCAATTTAGCTGAAGCTGTAAGAGAGAACAAAACAGCAGTGCAGGATCTGCAGAGAAGAAATGAGGAACAAAACAGAGTGAAACATGAAACATTCATTGCCTGTCAAGTACTTCACAATCCACAGATATTTGATCTGATCTGATCTGCACTGTACATGTTCTACATGAAAAGAGGCTCTGTCAGAGGCCAAGAGAGAGATGGAGTCAGGAATGAGGAATTAATTTCCAAGGCACCAAATCATTAGCAGCAGGCTGTTCTTCATGAATTAATAAACACAACAACGTGTTGCTTTTTGAATTCAATTACAAACTAGGTCAATAGCGCATCCCAAATAATTAGACCTGCACATTAATAGATTATTTAATATTTCAGAGTAATTTAATCAACAGCACTTTGGCATGTCAGACAGACATTGATTGATCTGAAGAGGAAAATGACTCAACCTTTATTTACGCCTGCAAGGTTAACAAAGCAAGTCAGCAGGAGCTCATGTTAATTTATTAAATGTCAGACAGGATTAATACTTGATTTTAGTTTTTTGGTTACAAGCTTACATTTTGTGTAAAGTTTTCTGTATCATAATATGTACCATCAACTTTAACAAGGGGTATTGTTGCAATTATGTATTTTTTAAGTTTTAATATTATTATTATTTGATCTTGTTGTTTTCATTGTCAGTCAGTATTCCAGTTAATTACCCTACATTTTTAAAAGGGGTACTATGTAAAGCTGTAAAGTAGATTATGTTAACTCTGGACTAAATTTAAGTCTTCAATAATTTCGTTTCCAAACAAGCTCCAACAATAAGAGGGGTTTTTTCAGGCAGATGAATGGTAAGTTAAGTTTTAAATGTGCCTTGTTGTTAACAAATCCCATTAAAATAACAAAACTAGCAATTTGCTAGTGTTTGTCATTTCATTTTTCAAAAGACTTAGAAGTAAATCCATAAAGTAGTTTCTTTTATAAAATGTTACAAAAGAAGTGGAGTGCATTTGTGAAGAGCTATTTTCAGTGGCTGATTAATCCACATTTGGTGCCCTAGTGAGTATTTCTGGATGAAGGACGGTGTATGTGGGACTGAGTCAAAAAAAAAAAAAACTCTATGAGTGTTCATTGTAATAAAGAAACATGTCACCCAGCATAACAGAGTGACTCATTGATGTTATTCAATACGTGTGGCCAACAATGAAGCTGTGTGATACAGAGAAAGAAGAGATGTCAGACTTTGATACATGTGCAATACTTGTCAGTAGGAATCATTCGGTTTTGATTTCGGTCTCATGGGATTAGGTGACAATAAGGACATCACATACCATAAGTCACCAGATTTATCCTATAATGAAGTGCTCACTGACAGGCCGTCAGTCAGGGATAAAAGGTCCACAGTTCTGCAGCTCCTTTTGGTATAAGTCTACTGTTGAAAGAGAATGGATATAATGATATTATAAGATTTTTTTTTTCCAGGACACTGCCGGATTTACTGAGCCTAAAATTGGGAGAACTTCTCTTGTCCTTAGCGCAAATGACATCCTAGCTTCACAGCAACATTCTCAGTCAAATAAAAGCAACTCATGTGAGAAAACTGAGGGAAAAAAAGGGACTGACGTTAAAAGTGAGACAAAGGAAATACAACTGCCTGTCTTTGAACTATGAGAAGGTAATAATGTAATCAACCAAACTCATATCAGATTGGTTATTATGACTAGCTTTGACCTTTAAACGACCCCAGCTCATTTATAAGTGTGCGCTTGTGAGTGTGCATGCCTCAGTGTGTTTATGAGGGTTATGTTGCGAATGCAAACTAAATAAGGCTCAATAAAACTGCTTGGCGAGTGCACATTTACCTGCTTTGCTTTGATAAATGCCAGAGCTAGCTGCGGAAAATTGGCTGCAAAGGACAGGGTGACTAATTCCCTTGCAAAATGTTGTAAGGGCTTTTGTACGTCTGTGCGTGTGTGTTTATGTTTGTGTGTGTGAGTGCGTGAAGGACTTACAGGTTCTTTGGATGAAAATGAGAACTGTTCAATAATACATAAGGCTGTCTGCGGAACACTATTACCAAAGAATATGTTTTATGAAAGCCCTTGTAAATGGTGGGGCTGGATATTTCCTTGCTGCCATATATTTTACAGATTTGACAAATTGCGGACAGGAGTCGATATTGCATTCGGGTTTCATGCTTGGCTGCTTAATATATTCCCTCAATTCTGAAAACATTGAAAAGGGGCTAAGAGAAAATATTAAGGACATTTTTTTCATTTTATGACATTATTCCGCTGGTGCGTAATCTATGACATCACTTGACATTATGGGGTTATCTTGCATCACAATATGGATATAAAAAGCTAGTTCACCTTACCCAAGTTGTAAACTTAAAAAGTGTCTACATTACACTTTTTCTACTTGGTTAAAAAAATAAAAACTTTCTATTTGTCCTTGAACACCTTGTATATTGCTACTGTGTTTTCAATTCAACCGATTCACAAAAATGATTTCCAGTTGTACTACAGTGTGATTTGTTTTTGTCAAAGAGCAGCAGCCTATGTGTGGCTTGATTTCACTGTTTTCCTTGTTAATTTTAACATCACAGCATTCTTTTGTGAATTTGTTTTCTGTAATTCCTTTTCATGTGCAATACACTGCAAAGCATGCCTCTCCAAAGGAATGACATTTAGATTAGATTGTAGTTTTTGATATATTTTCCAGTTAGTGTTCAATTAAACATCTACCTGTGACTTTTCAATACTTTAAGGTGCCTGCCACAAAGTGGTTGGCTATAAACTGCTTTAATGAAATTTAAGATGTGTTTCAGTGGCTTAGCCTTGAGTATCTAATAGCTTTGGCTGAAGGAAGTTGCAGGGACTCGAGGCTGCAGGTACCAGTGAATTAATCCTTGAACAATAGTCTGATGTGAGACAACATTTATCAGTGTCGACTCTCTCTTTTTTCTCTTGGGGCTTGGAAGAGGTATGCACTCCTTCTTGGCCTGAAGGAAGTTTGCACCCTTGTCTCTGTGGTTTCCTCCATTTTTTGATTATTTGTTTGTATAATCAATCATCATTTGTGCATATTTTGTAAATTAGGGGAGGTTTTGTTTAAATATCAAAGTGTCAGAAAAAATTAACCATGTTTTCTATTATTGTAGGCAGTTTTAAATGCATTAGTTTCAAAATATATTGCGGTTTCATGCACAGATTCATATCCCTCAGAGGATAAATCCTGTGGACTCTGATGATCTACTATTTTTTTTTTTTCGCCAGTGACATGAAGATGACATTTTAGAAAAATTTTAACTGTAAAACTGTAGAGCACCCTCCTCTTCATCATTTCATTAGCCTCTCAGCCTCAGCAGGGTCATCAGTAACCATCACTAGTGTGTGGACTCCATGAGGGGATTTATCCTGCTGGTGCTCAGGGCAGAGACTGTCAATTACAAAATCTCCCTGTCGAGTTTAAGTGTAACATTTTTTTTACAGGACATTATTAGAACATTTATAAATATTTTTACTTAATTTACTTTACAGCTCCGATTGAAATAAACATTAGCTACCAAAACAGCTAGTCAACTACAAAAAGAGATTGGCTCTCTGACTTGCATCAAAGTCACATGACACATGACAGGTAGAAGGCTTTTTTTGGTGACTTGTTAGGCACTCCGTCTTTCAGTGTTGCCACCAAATCAAGTGGTTTAAGAAATACATGTATAAATTGTTAGCTTGTTTCCAGCATATCTGATCTGATGTGGTTGTGTTTGTTACTTTTAATTTTCTTAACCTACTCTAGCAGTCGGCAAGTACATCATTAGATTCAGGAGAACCTGAAGTTTTAGCCTCGTCTATTTTTAAAGTCCTATTTTTACATTTTCTTTGTTTGAGATGGGATTAATTTAACCCTAACCCTAAGCAAATAAGATTTTCTCAGGCAAACATGATGTATGTGATACCACTGAAAAGCTGATGACATACAGTTAACATGACTTTTCAATGCATGTAGGTTGCATGAGCAATTTCAAAGTTTTAAGCATTAAAAAATTTGGGTCTTGAATGATTAATGAAAATGCAATAAAACAGATGGCCAAAACAACAAAAGCAAAACCAAATTTGCATTAAAAAGACATGCTTCTTTAAGTTTGGAAGAAAAGTGGCCCCAATCAGCAGTGAGAGAGTGTTCTGTTGACAAGGAGGTGACTTTACCAGTGTCAGATCATTTGCTTCCCTCCAGTCCTTGGCTTCTGTTATAAGAAGGCAGATTGTCTGGTTTGGTACACATGCCATCTGCAGTTCACCGATGTCAACAAGATTTCAGGCTACTGAAGCTCAGTTTTTTTCAAACAAGTTATCTCTTGATACCATTTGGAGCTGCCAGAGAGAGAAGTCCAGCTTTCATCAGACGACTTCAAATACTTTGTGTTTGCTGTTTTGATTTATTTTGGCTCTCTTTCCCCGTCGTTTGGCATGAGCTTCAGCCATTACACCTCAGGAAGCCTTCAGCTGTTGGTGTTCTGCAGCACATGTAGGGCAGTGGCCAAGCAGCTATGTTGGTCACACATGGCTGTGTTTGCTTGATGGGGTTTTATTCCTTCGAAAATGCCAAGGAACGTGTCATAGCTAACCTTTTCTGTAAATGCATGTGTTTGTGTGTGTATGTGTGCGTGTTTCCCAGCAGCTCCCTGCAAAATAACAAGCTTTCTTTACAGCTTCCCTCAGGGAATTGAAGTCACACAGCAAGTAGCAAAGGCTGTTGTAGTTTCTGACATTGAACTCTGATTTAGAATCCAGGTATACAAGAGCATGTCTTTTGCGTTTCATTAGCAATTTTCTATCAAACTGTTATTAAAAAACAAACAAACAAACAAACAAACAAACAAACAAAACTTCAAAGGCCTAAACACTCTAATAACACTCCTCTTCATTTTCACGGGACATAATAAATCTACAGCCACACACACACACTTCTCTCTTAAAAAGGCTTTTTATCCGTTCTGATTTGAGAGGTGACAAGAGAGGCCATTTGACAGACACACAGACAAATTAATTGAAGTGAAAACTCAATGCACACTTTAAGAATCAGGAGGCCACCCTGTGTCAAGCACACACAATTCTACATGCACACACACACTGACACACACACACACACACAAGCTTAGCTATGAAAAACAGGAATTTTACCATTTCCTCTTGTATATGCTCCCAAGGTTGTTTGGGGTTGTTTGCAGTGGTGATGGATATGGAAATACCAGAGAGGCTTTTTTTTTTAAAGAGCTGAAAAAGCTTTGAGTGGCCCTCTTCTGTGGATTCGCCTTTAGAAAATATTCTCTGTACATGTGTTTGTGTTGTCCTTGAGCAGTGTATTGTATTTAGGGGCAGAGTGGAGGGTAAACATCATTAACCCACCATATCCAATTTTGAAGACGAGAAGAAAAATAACGAGCTTACCTGGTGGTGAACAAACTAAGCATTTGCAGTCAACTTTCTGCGAGAGCACCATGGCCTCATCCTGGTATGCATGTTTCGTGTCTGTTAGCATTTGGATGGTTGCAAAATTTTGGGAATTTTTTCTCTTTATACCACCAAAATGAATTTTAAAATTAAGCATTAAACCATTAAGAAAAACATTCCATTTCTTTTCTTAGATGAGATCTTGGGTTGCTTTTGCAGCATGTTTCGGTTATTATCTATCTGCTCTGTGAAACACTGGTTTATCTCTTTTTTTTTAGCATTTGACTTAATCTGGGAAGAAAGTATAACCCTTTGCTCATCAGAAATCATCTTGCTACTTCTATCAGCAGAAAAATCATCTGTAAACACCAGTGACCTAGTTCCATTGGCAGGAACACATGCCCATGCCAAAACACTGCCTCCACCATGTCTGACACACAACACGGTATGCTTCGGATCATGAGCCAGTCTTTACCCTTTTCACATTTCCTCTCTTCTCCCTCTGATACCAGTGGTTTGTATCTTGTCTTGAACCTTCCGTACTTTGATTCATGAAGGTGTCTCTTGATTGTTGCCTCTCACAGTGACAAACCTACCTCCTCCAAAGTATTTTTGACTCAATGATGTTATGAAGAGGTTTCACTTCAGAGAGAGAATTTTGTGGTTACCCACTGTAGATGTCTTCCATGGTCTCCCAGGTGGTTTGATTTTGTTGAGCCCCCACTTTGCATTCAATAAACCAAATTACTAATTTAGCCTACCTTGTAGTAGTCTGATAGGTCTGTATTGTTTTTCAGCCTAGCAACAGCCTCCTTCACTTGCACTGACACCTCATTGGATTGCATGCTCAGTGGTCCTAGGACCAGCTATGGCATGCCAAGCCAACATTTCAGAGCTTTAATCCGCTTAATATGTTGTGGTATGTAGAGGAAACAGGCCTTAAAACTGCTTGCCATTCAATTGTCCAATTACTTCTGAGCCTGTGAAATAGGACTATGTATACAAATGTCTGGTATTCTACAAAAAGCTCATTGAATACTTTTGTTGAACCTTTAAATTATTGCTTAAAGTCTACACCACAAAAAGGCCATCTTGACAGCTTCATTTGAAATCCATTTGGTGGTGTAAAGAAGCAAAAATACAAAAAAAATGTGTCACTGTCCAAATAATTATGGACCCTACTTGTTTCAATTAAATGAAAAAATGCTCTATGAAATGGTTATTTCCTACACCTTGTTTAGACTGTAAAATACACCGACTAATTAAAATAAACTCTAATCTATAATCACAGGTCCTTTTCTCCATAATTGGTTTTCTTTCTAAATACACATCTTAAGATACGAGTGTTCTTGAAATTGCTATCATAATATTTTGTTGATTCAAATGTAGCTCAATTATGACATGTGATCTGCTACTTCAGTACACTTGAACAACAAATATTTCTGAGAGCACTGCAAAAATGCAGATTAGTATCTGATACCCGGGAATTGACACAACAGACATTACTGCTGGCTTTTGTCAGAGCCCTGTGCGAGGCATGCACATCTGAAGACAGCAACAGTTTATTACAGCAGGCTTTTTTCTGTTTTGTCTCATAGTTGATTTTTGTTTCATCAAGATTAAGAAAAAGGAATCTGTATCCTTCCTTCAGGGAGAAATTATCCTCTGTACCCAGTACCCTAGCTGTGTGACTGAAGTCGCCCGTGACATGAAACTTCTCTACAGTGTGTGTTTAGAATAAAAAGACAATCTCCCAGTAACAATCAATATAGAAGTGTGCAGCTTCCGTCTTTCATCTGACCTTGGCGGAGAGATTGTTGTAGTTACTTGCATTTTGTGGAACATAAAAAATATATAATGAAAAAAGACATGTTTTTTTCTCCTAACAACAGATATTTAAAGAGACTGTCCCAGTATGTTATTTTAATCTAATTGCAATATAGTCATTTAAAAAAAATGGTAAGCTGTCATTTAGTGGGCTGCCAGTTGTTTGTTTGTTTGTTTGTTTGTTTGTTTTTTTAAACTCTACTACAGTGAATCATATGATTATGAAATGTGGATTGCTTTAGAAACCTTTAAATAAAGTTGATAATAACCTGCCACAAGCTATAAATATGACTTGGCTCTCTAACCTATCCAGTGGAAAATCCACAATCCACCAATGAAATATTTACAGTTTTTCATATCTCACTACTACTTTTTAAAATTTGAGTGGTTAGTTGAAGTGGCTAGTTCTGCTTGTGGGATGGTAGCTCTTTGCCATCAGTGTGTTACTGTGCTTGTAAAGTGTTTAAAGTTATTAAAACAGTTAACCAGACTTAATATGGTCCATCACACCTAAAAATAAAACAAACTGAACCAGAAAACTCATTCTTTGATCACAGCATTTGCACCACCCCCTGGGTCTGACTCCCCTCTTACTTACCTTACCATTATTGCAGTCTCTAGGCTAAAGTTGTGTGTCAAGTTGGAAGAATGCATCTCTAAATTCCACTGCTGTGCATACTGGTTTGATGGATTGGGAGGAATGCTAGTAAATTTTCCCTAAGCGCTCATAACCAAGCAACACTGTCAAATCCGATGAGTGACTGAAACCCTCGTAAAATCTGCCTGTCAGCCTCTCTAATGAGCTTCAGTCCATGAGTTTGAGGTGTTTTTATGTGTTTTTGTGTTGTTATGTGTGGGCGTGGGTGTGTGTGTATGTGTGTTTGTTTGTGTGTGTGTGTGTGTGTCAGAGTTTGCTTGTTTGGATGGGTCTCAGCTTGTGTTGATGTATTGTCTTTGATGTTTCACTCAAACTATTATTACTAAGCGAAAGTGAAATGGAGAGGCATTAAAATGGCCATTAGTGCTTATTAAACATCTGTTATGCCACAGTACACAGTGTTATGTACTGTACTATCTGAATCACAGCACAGACTGACACATCACACCCGCTCCACTTGCAACAGCTGAGCACATGTTCTCAACTACCGCTACTACCATTTACGATCATCAGATTCACTGTCTTAACTCCCTTACCCAATGTTTTTATATGAGACATTTAAACAGCTAACTATTTAGTTACATGGTATGACAAGCTGCCATTACCATTTTCTCCTTAGAATAAATTAAAATTTAATATATCTGTATAATAACTAATAAATATGCTATAAATCAGACCTGTACATTGTTTGGCTTTTGGGACCAGGCAACCACACTGTTTCACTTAGAATGCACTCGTGATACATGACAAAAGAAAAAAAAAACTTTTTTTCCCCTTTCTACTTCCTCTTTACCTTGCACAGTTGATGATTTGATGTAAAAAAAACATTTGCTGAGGAACAACATGACCGTGGAGTTTCATGAGGTCCTTGTGATGCAGTTGCTGGCGGTATAATATGGATTTACCTGTGACAAATAAGAACTAAAAAGTGGAAGGTCATGGACTGTTTTGAATTTTTTATGTGACAACAAAGCTGAATGCTTAGTTTGCAGTGTACATGTGGCTGTATTGAAAGCTTCCTATTCAGGACAAAACATGCGAAAAAATAAAGAGATTGAAAGATGAAAACAGCAAAGGCACTGCCAGTTAAGCTACAGATTCACCAAGGACTTTTTATTAGGCCTCATGCAACTAGGGCCTTACTGCTGCACACCAAAAGGCTAATGGCCCATGCACTTGTCATGGTAACAGTTCTTTTTAAAGACACAAACAGAAATACAGGAATGGTTTGTTGTGTCCATGAAAGCATAAATGCCCAACATGTTGAAATGTACTTCCATGCGTAACATTTTGTTAAGCTGTTTGGTGTTTTTGGCATTGGCAGTCCACAAACAAATCATGTGGGATTTACTTGTGGGAAAAAGTAACACATGCTCGTGTGCATAGGTCAGTAGATGGTGTACTGTTTGGAATTTTCTCTTCTTTTTTTTCTTTTCTTTTTGATGGAAACTTTTACCCAAAACATATAGTTCTTACATTAAGTTCAAAGACTCCCGCATGTAATTTTTTCTTAGTAAGATATTGTTTGAAATGATTTTTTTAATACAGTAAATGCTAAAGAATAAGTGCAATGTAAATGTCATTTGAGATAATCCGGTAGTAAAAGTAGAGATTAAAGCATCACAAAAAAAAAAAAGAAATCCCCTCAGGAGGGTGTTGGTTTCTTCTGTGATGCCCAGGAAAAATAATCATAGAACTCTTTGAATTATATGGTGGCAAATCAAGCTAAGTTTATAAATTAATAAACTTTTAAGCTTTAGACAAATAACTGAAGTTGTATCACCCTACATCAACTGTTGAGAGCTCTGTTGTATGACAAACCTTAGTTCACAGATAAGTGCAGACAACTAAAATTGGAAATAGAGCGTTAAGGAGTGGACAGTACCAACATGGTTTAAGGAGACTAAATAAATATTTAGCAAAGCACTGACAGAGACTAAACTGTAGTCAGTGCTTTTAGTGGGCTCATACACTCCTTTACGCAGTACTGCTACTCCTAGATTTTACCAGGGCTTTTCCCAACATTAGGGAATTATCACAAGCTATCAGTACCTTCTCCTGTCCTCTCCTTATCAGAGTTTCTTTTTGCATTTCATTATAGCACTCAAACTACATTACCCAAGGCGCACTACATGACACTTGACTCCTTTTGTTAATGTGGGTGTTATGTGATGCTCACTTGTTTATTCTCACGGAAGTGTAATGCTAACTCAACAGTTACCACAGGTTTGGATAAACAGGAAAAAAGCAGAAGTACAAACAAAATGTCAGGCATTGCAAACGAAAGAACTGTATCATAACAACTTAGACAGCAGTGAGAGAGAAAGGCTGATTAGTGAGAAAGAAGGAGAGAAAACTGTAAACCAAAATAAGTTTATCAAAAAAAAAATTAAAAGTTTGAACTTTTGCATGAATAATTTGTTTGAAAAGTGTTTTACCTTTACTTTATGGATGACATTTTTTTTCAGTGGGTTTCATTTTCTCTCAACTTCTTATTTTTTGTTTGAAATTCAAAAAGTTAAAAAAGTTTTGTCTGGCCTCTTCTGTCACAAATTTAATTTCATAAACAAGAATGTAATATGTGATGATTTACCAATGCCAGCTGCCCAATTCACATGCCAATAGGTGAATAAGGGGAGTACCAGCGCTTATTTTTTTCCATTTAAAACACTGACTACAGTGCTGTAAGAAACCTTAACAAGAGGGTTTAGCTAACAAATTTGCTTCCTCTTAAGACATCTCACACAGATTACCAACTAAAAATCTGACATTCCTAACTCTGTTGTTGACCTGTTCATGACAAACTAACTTTCTGTTGATCTGAAAGACAGAGGGACAAACAGTTTGGGAACAACTGCATCTCCAGTCATTAAGCATCATTCATCAGGGTTCGGATGTTTGCAGATGACACTACCTTAATCAGGCCAGTCTCTAACAAGGATTTATCTATTTACATATCTTCAATATATTTTTATTATATTATCCATATTATCATTATACATTTCTATTCTATTTCCATTGAATTTGTCTTCTGTGAAAATTCTTTTTTTGTTATTTATTTATTATTAAATTACCAAGGCATTTTTTTCTTTACTGAAAACCTGATTCTGATGATAAACCATGATAATACTTAAAGATAATATCACATCTTTTGAAGCTATTTAAACCCTGGTCAGGTGGTATCAGTGTGTAATTATGCAGTTTTCTGAGAGACAGAGAGCCACAAAATAACCATACTTGTCAGTACATCAAATGATATGCATTACAAATCCTAATTGGAATCTGTTTATGCCTCATTCAAACAAGATTTGGTCAAGATATAACCTATACTCTGGATCCATCTTTCCATCGTCCAAACCATGTCCGGCTTGGACCTAAATTTCAAAGTGGTACATCCAGCTCATCCTGTGTTGAACCTCTGGACCCTAAATGGGGTGATTAGGTTATAATGTCAACAATCCTTGACAGTTTTTAAAAAGCTTAAACTCCAGGGTTGATCCAGAGGCTGTCATCAGCAACATAGTCCCTCTAAAAGAGACCAAAGGACCAAAGACAAAAACTGACTCTGCCACTTCAGAGGTTGATGATAAGTCATTTTCCCACAACATTACAACATGAGATAGTTTTTCTTCATTATGCTTTTTTTTTTTTTAAGTCACCTTTGATAACTTCAAAGATTGCTTTATTAACATAGACCTATTCCTGGTCACATATCTTAGAGAATATTTTTTTAAGGGAAAACCATTTTTTTCTTTGACAGTAAATATGCTGTTACTTTGTTTCAAATTATTGGATTTCTGTTTTAACATGATAAAATATGCATATTTAAGATTATATTTCTTATTTATTTTATATTTATTTTATTTATTATATTTATTTTATTTTGTAGATAAATGCCACATGTTTAAAATTTTTGTGTAAATATTACATGTAAAACATTCATATATACATGTTTAACCAGAAAACTTATCATAGCCAACAATAAGACGCAAGTTAAAAAGCCGTAATTACTCTCATATTGCACTGACCTGTAGGGGCATTTTTGTAATCACCTCAGAGATAAGAAGGTATAGAGGTTTTCCTTTTACCAGGACGCTAAAATTTATGTAACGTTAATCTTCTAAATCATTTATTATTATTATTATTATTATTATTATTATTATTATTATTATTATTATTATTATTTTGCTGGATTTTGATTTTATTCAATGTAAAATGACGTGTTTTTTTGGAAATGACTTTTTTGTGAGTTAATGATAATTTGTTTTATCATTAAATATTAACATTTTATTGTTTTTCTCAGCAGCTCATCATCTGTGTCTGTTAAAAAAGAAAGAAAGAAACCAAAAAAAATCACTGTCTACTATAAAATATTGCCTCGAATTATATTCAATTCAAGAGCTTCAACTAATAATTCAAACAAGGTTTCACTAGCTAACAGGTGTTTGTGTTTTAGCAGTTAGTTTTATTTGTTTTTTTTCCAGCCCACCTGCTGACCTAATATCTCAAGTATGTAAAAAGCCAACTGTTCACTTTCAGAGGACTTGGCAACTGATGACTGCAGGTGATTGCAGGTGCTACATGCTAGTTTAATCCAAAGTGATCGAATCGAGTAAGTGTCAGATGGTGTCTCACGAGAACAATGGACATCATATGAGGCAACCCTGTATTTAAACTGATGGTCCAACATCAAACACAAGCTAGAAATTGTCAACATATCAGCATTGATAAATCCATCAAAGACCTCAATTATTTCCATGCTCGACCTCAACTTAAAAATCAGGTGAGTGGCATGCTTGTGGCTGGGGCAGATCGATACCAAATCCCCTTTAAACATACATGAGACAAGCATGAGAGCTACACTAAATTTTTAAATTGGCAAGTCAGAAGTATTGATATGATAACTTGTACATAAAGGGTGGATATTGACTTGCCACCACAGAGCTGCCTGCCAAGTATATCCCCTCCATTATGGGCCTTAACTCTTCTTCCTCTAAAAGGTAGCAGAAGGTGGCCTTCATCTGGTTCTGACCATCCTTTTTTTATAAATAACTATTTATTATAAATGTAGACTTCAAGCATCATCTGTATCAAGTGTTAGTAATGAGAGCTATTAATCAACACCACTTGATAGAATATTTTTAGGTTTCATCCTGACTTGTTGCTAAGTTAGATTTGACCTTTTACTCCTATTAAGTTGACACAGAGTCACATTACCAACACTTGATTTACTGTTGCGACATCATTTTAGCTTAATTTAGGCAATCATAGTTTGTCAATAATAAAGCGTCGTACCTTGATAACCATGAGATAAATATTAGTGAGTCAGACTCTGCTCTTAGAGGGGAGAGTCCTTTTTTTTCTTTTATTTGCGTTTCTTTGATTTAAAGAATTATATTAATTTTATCTCCATTTAAGGTACAGAACAAAAAGAAAAAAAAGAAAGCCAAAATTTGAAAAGAGAATTAGTGGAATTATATCATTTTTGGGCTGCCCTGCCCAAACCCTTTAACAAGTGAAAGTTTTGGTGTTACCATGTCAAAGAGCCGGGCTAGATAAACTGCAAGCTGAGAAGCAGGTGGGCAAACTGGGAGGGGAGATGAGCTGATAGGAGACAGGTGTGAGCACAGCCGAGAGCCACAAGAAGAGGAAGGAAGATCATGCCCAACAGAGAACAGAGACAGAGAAACAGACAGGCGAATTCTGGGAAGACAAGGGAGGGAAAACACAAGAAAACACTAGGAAATCATCTGGGGGGTATAGCTACAACAGAAACAAGTGTATATTTTTTCTCATTTTTTTCTTTCTTCTTCTCTCTATCTCTTTTTAAATGGTTTCACATCTTTTGTATGGTAGATTAGCACTCTAAGATATGAAAAAGAAAAAGAGGGAATTTTCCGGTAAGGATGAGAGAACTGGGGAAGAGGGAGAGCTGACTTGAAACAGGCAGAAATGAGTTTTCAAATGAAACAACTAAAGTAGAGTTTAAGCAAGAGGCAAGAGAAGACTTTGTGTGTATATATATGTGTGTGTGTGTGTGCGTGTGCATGTGCGTTTGCATGTAGAGGAAACAGAGGAGGCAACAACCTTGATCTAAAGGGAAGAACACATCCTGCACTTCCTGAAAGGCAGGGTTTTCCATGGCGGAGCAAAATGCTTGACGGCAAACATCTTCAAATCGACTCAATAATTCATTTGTCTGTGAGGTATTTCTGAGGTGAGGGCTCCTTTGAAGTGTTTGAGGCACAGATGGCTCGACCGCTATGACGCTCACACATAGTCTTACACACACACACAAACACACAGTATATACAGGTGTAAGTACACTTAATCATTGTACAAGCTTGAACATACACACAGATTTTTGTGACTTACCTAAATTTATGCCATAAGGCAGCAGGCTACACATGTTTATATATATCCTGTTTCACACCTCTCTTACTCTCTCCCTGGCACACACACTCCCACAGATATTAATTAACTCTCAGGATAATAAGAGAGAAACCTCACAGGAGGTAAACACACCAAAACCATATGTTGACATCATAAACTCCATTTCCACTGCAACGTACGACTTTGCTCGGCTCAACTCTACATCATTTTGTTATCAGGTACTTGTCTTTTCCATTGCTGATGGTACCCTTTTAATGAATGTGGTATTCTTAGCAGATCATTTAAGTGACATCACATGAAGCTGCCATGAATTATGTTCTTGTGACACAAACACAGGCACAATGGAGAATATTAAAAAGATGATGTACTTGGATTTCAATGTGTGGCTGTTTTTCACAGCTGAAAGACCAACTTTCAAAAAGGGCAGTAAGACAAAAACCGCTGACAAATAATAGGAGAGCTTAGGAAATCCTACACCAGAGCACCGTTAATGACATGACTCTGGTTGCTCCATGATGCATCAGTGGTAGGTCTCTCTGACTTATCAGTCGCCAATAGTATTTTCATTCTTTATTATTAACCATAATTATTGGGAACCTTGACAGAGGGCATACTAAAGGTACTAGATACTAACCAAAACTTATAGCATTAGAGAAGTAAAAAGGAACAGTTTCAAGTGGGTCGAGGCGAGGCAAGCTGTGTTATGTTGATAAACTAACCTAAGCTCGAATAGATCCGTGGTCTGAGGCTAGCAAACCTGTTATCAGTGTCTCACCCTACTACACATTACATTTGAAAATATGACAGAAACATCCCTGGATGAACTGAACCTTTCCTCTCTGGGATGGGAGGGTTGGGAATAACTAACTGCTGGGCTTTTGTCTTTCTTGTCACGGCTAGCTCATTCAGACTCAGCAAATTCTTCTCGGACAAGCCTTGGGAATCACTCTGTTGGTCCATTTGGCCAGCCAGTTTAAAAAAAAGGTGTTAAAAAAGAGTTGAACATTTTCTGTTTTCTCATTCTTTTTCTGTACATTAAACCAGCAAAACAGGAGATAAAGCAGTGTGACTGCCCACACCCCTCCGATCAGGCCATACTATACAGAAACCCTAATGCATATGTTTAGACATCTGGATCTTAGAGAGACAAACACAAATTTTAAATCCACCGCGCCCCGCATTTGGAACGAACTTCCTTTAGACCTGCGCTCTCTGGATTCAGTGGATGCTTTCAAAAAGCATCTAAAAACATATTTG
>JAPZDV010000026.1:874228-904267 GCA_029814665.1 Acanthurus lineatus
AAACTGTGCTTTTTTTTTAAAGTGTGTTGGCTGCAAAGGTTAATTTCAGAAATGTTTACCTAATTAGCCAAATAAACAGCCCTTTTAATAAGCAGGTTGTTACACAATATTTTTGACACTTTTTCCGGACTCAGTGTGAATAAATTGTCATTTTACACAATGCACATCCAAAGGCATTTTTTATGTGCAAATGCAAAAGTTGTGGGTCCTTTGCGCAGATTTTTTTACTGGCAGCACAAGCAGTATCCTGTATCCTTAATTTAAGACCCCAAATTTTGGCTGTACCTTAACCTTTAGTTTACTCAGCATGACCATGATCTTTCCCAAACCTTAACAATATCATAGTTTCCATGCCCAGAAACTGAACTCAAGTCAACTTAGACAGTCCAACTTGATAATTTACAAATTTTTGACAAGAAGCCTCTGCTTTTGTAGTCTGCACAGCATACAACACCCTCTGTCCTTTGACCTCGGTAAAACCTTCAAAACTTCCTGAAAAATACTTATATAGTGAATAAACTTGAAAAACCTCATGAAAGGAAACAAGCAAGGACCCTGTTTCAGCACAGACAAATATGCAGTGCAAGTTGTGTGTGCAGAGTAAAACAACCCAAGCATTTATACAGACACGAAAGAAAATATAGTAAAACATCTGTGACAATTTTTGGGGGGTTCTGCCTCTAAACAGACGTCGGTAGCCTAACAGCAGCTTTGTTAGGGCAACAACATGAGGATCTCTCACAAATAAGGTGAAGACCTTTTGTTCATTTGCTAATACACACATATTAGTGGCCCTGCAGTGAGAGGAGGATTTAGAAATAAAGCCTTTATAAGGAAAATTGTGTGCCTGTTTCTGTGGGCCGCTTCAATGGGAGGCTCATTGCATGTCCACAAGAAAATGAAATCCCAGTCCAGACAATAGCTCCCAGTGGGCGTCATGGCGGCTGGAGATATTGCTGCTCTCCTGCATCAAAGAAAAAGAAGAGGAGGAGGAAGAAGAGGTCCCCTGAGTTAAGGATGTTTTCTATCTTAGAGACGTGATTTCAGTCCAACAGCCTGAAGCTTTCATTCAAAATGACAAGACTGTGTTTCTGTGCATGTATCAGCCATCTCTCTCTCTCTCTCTCTCTCTCTCTCTCTCTCACACACACACACACACACACACACACACACACGAACGGCCAAAAGAGTCTTTTAATCAATCTTCTTGCCTTCTTTTCCTTCCAAGACTCATATACATCAGGTGTGGCCCGTGCATACTTCAAATCATCCACCATGACTGATTTATCATTGGCTTCATATCCCTCCCTAGCCATTGATCGGCCAGACGTCTGTTGCCCTGAACTTCCTCTGGGAACCACTTCATCTAAAGATGGAAGTCAGGAGCTTGTCAGCCTGACACATTGGCTCTAAGAGAGATCAGCCAGCACCACTAAAGTCATTTTATACAGCGACTCTCAAACATCATCTTCTCACTAGCTGCTGTGATGTATCAGCTGGAGCTGATTGTTTCTTAAACCCAGACATCTGTTTTCTTCCGCTGTCTGTCTCCTTTTTCTTTGTTTTTGTTATGATGTAGAATTTCACTTCTTTGTGTATCTAATATGCTTGTTATTCAATAAAAAAACTACGCAGTTAGAAACAGTCTTCCTTTGTATAGTATGACCAATAATTTGACAATGATGATGGTTATTATGAAAAATTGTTAGACAACTTTGATATCACTAACACTATGTTTCAAATTTAAAAAAGAAATTATTAAAGTTTTAATTGATTGGAAAAACAGTTGTGATACGATATAATTCACCCATGGCTGCATTAAGAACTACTAGAAACTAATCTTGGCTACCACATGCCAAGATGGGTCTCCATTTATGCCTCTAAAAGTTGCTCATTGTAATTTGCACATGGCTGCAATGGTGTCCCCATGCTGATGCCAAATAAGCATGAGCACAAGATGGGGATATGCTCAAATCTGAATATATTGTTTCGGAAAGCAAAAATAACTGGTTGTGGAAAAAGACTGGACTAGGATTAAGACTGAGATAGCATTAAGTCATTGTAGGTCGAGTTGAGCACCATTGAACCTCAGCTTGATTGGGAAAAGGTCATATTTCCCTTAATGCATCACACACTTAATGCAGAATCTGTCTATTTTGCAGCCACACAATTTTTATGGCCTGTAAATAGGGGTGTTGGCTGGTCCTTTTACATTAATTACTGATTTTTTTGGCCATTTAGGTGCAGTGAAAAACAATTCTTTAACACAACTATTTCAAATCATCAACTTTCAGGATCATATGGTGGATTTTTTTGTAAAAAGTTGCTTATTTACTTATGCAACATAAGCAGCATATGAATGTGACCATCTATTCATGTTGATCATTTAAAACATGAGTTTGCTTGCAAATGAGAGTTCAGTAATCACCTTTTTCTAATTTCTATATAGTCTCTATAGGTTCCTGTGGTATATTTCTTGCTTTTTCACTGCTAAATGCTTCACTGTGTTAACCAGGAACTCTCTAATTGTCTTTACCTGTCATTTATAGCAGCATAGCATTTATAACAGCTCCCTGAAAAGAGCTCAAACAGCAGAACTGGAGACCAGAGCTACTGCAGTTTGACTGGAAACTGAAAACTGCTTGAGGACTGGAGCCCGACAACTGCAAGGCTCTCAGAGGAGCTCCTCCATCTCATCTCTCCACTTGAGACAGGAATCATCTCAGTGTTTCCCTTTAAAGTGCTGATGAGCATTTCTCTTGTAGGTTACACAAGTGTTTTAGAAATAAAGCAGAAAAAAATAGCAATTTTGAATGAGTCACCAGCCCCTGCATCTGCATGCATCACCATAGGTTGAATTAAAACCAGTTTATTTCAGTCAGTTATCACACCAGTGCCTTTATCTGCACATTGATTAAGTTCTGGTGCTCATGCAGCCAAACATTAACTTTAGGAATTATTGGGAAAAAGTTGGATGATGTGTTGCCTGACTTATCCTCAAACAGATGTATTGTTTTTTGCATGATGATTCCATGGAAACATCAGCTTTGTCCTTGTTTTTTGTGTGCTGGGGAGGGGGGAAGAAGTGGTTAAGCTATTGTGGATAAGTGTGTGGTTCTGTCTCTCTGCTGTTAAGTAGAGTCCCTTGGATTCCTTCTTAAGTTTTAATTAGTCTCTTCCTTTGCAGAGAAGATTTCCCACAAGTGACCATATGGGCACTAGAATTTAATTTGGACAACTTGCAAGCATACACGCCTCAAGTGTTAGGGATTGGGCTCTGTTCAGCGTTGCAGGAAAAAAGGCTATTTTAGTGTATTTTTGTATGTGTAGAATTTACTCTGATTCTCACTCTCATAATATAAGCACGTATAGAAATCAGAAGGGTAGATAACTGGATGTTTAATGATTCAATGCTGGTATTGTGTCACTATGTTTAACATCCCTCCATGTTAATGAAGGTGACACACTCCTCTTTATATTGGCAACATGCAGAATAAATCTCAAGGCCTCCATCTCCTGCTTTTCCTAAGAGCAGTCACATTAAAGGTCATCATTCATTGCCAAAAAAGACACACCACTGAAAAGCTCAGTATCACATCAAATGTGTCCAACTGCTCCTTGGTGTTGGCTTCAAAACCAAATGGCCATTAAAATTCAATTTAATCATCAAAAAGGATGGGTGCAAAAGACTTCATTTATAAAACCAGTGAAAAATAAAATAAAATCCAAAACGCAGAGGTGAATTCACAAAAGAATTGTTAAACATGCACAAATGAGACAAAGAAACTGTGCAATTCAACAAGCACCTGAATGGGATGAAGTGCGCCTGCAACTGCTTTGCTAAGCAAAAAGAGGCTCAGTGCTCCTGTGCTAAAGGCATGTATTTATATTAGCATGTAGTTTGTGCTCAGTTGGCTGCTTTATACACAAAAGAGCCTAATTGCAAATAAAAAAGTCCACAAAAAGTTCACAAACGCCAGTGCTAATAGACACAACCAGTCTCTAAGCATATATTGTTCTAGAAAACTGGTTGTAACTGGAGTGCATTTATAACGGGTATCATGCCCAGACTTTTCAGTGATCATGGTGTCTGTGTCTGCCACTGCTGTCTTCAAATGCAGTTGTCTTAGGCACGTCAATGCAGGACAAGTTTTATCATGTGCACAATGAATATAAAATTAAATGGTCACTTTCATATAATTTGTTAATTATTTTATCAATTATTTGAAACCATTATCTGATTTGGATTCATGCAATAGTATGAAAGTGACCAGTCGACCAATAAATATATTGGAGAACAGAATCTTGTAGTCAGTCTTGATGGTCTGGATCAAACTCAGACCCAAAAACATCAGATAAATTTCATGTTTAAATCATTTTAATTTAAAAAAATTGATGTTGTTTTATTTAAAAATATTGTGAAATTGTAGGCATAATTAAGTCTCGCAAAAAAAGGGGGTTTAAGATGACGGTGGCACACTGCCAATAAAATCGGTCTTTCTTTTTTGGGACTAATTTCAAAGTATTAAGCACTTAAATATTAAATGATCAAAGATTGACACTATAGATACACTCTTAATAAAAGCCTAAATGTTCAGACGTCAGTGCATTTTAAAACCTGTAAAATGTAATGCAGTATGATTTTTTTTTAACACATGAGGATAATTCAGGAAAAAAGAAATATGTTTTATGTCACTAGTGCTTAGTCAAAAACCTTTTCTGAGGCTATGGCCTTTTATTTATTTTGTTCTGGACAGAATTTCACCTGAAGGTTATACGATATCAGAGCTGACAAGCCAAATGTGACTGTGCTTTATCAGATAGAGAGTACCAGTATAAGCTGTTTGAACTAGTTAAGCCTGAGCACCGTGATGTAGCCAACTCACTACAAATCTGCTGTCAATTACTCATGAAACATTGATTTTCTATCTTCTTTTTTTGCTCATCTATAGGGGACATTTGGATTTTTGGCTTTAATAAGTTGTTGATACAAGCAGCTTTTGAAAAGGGTTTGCTATTTTCATGTTTCCTAAGCCCTCACTGAATGTCCCCTTTAGTGCATCTACCCCTCCCATCAACTCAGGTCTTAGTGAAAAGCATCCTCCCTAGACAGTAATCAAAGGTCTGTGTCGATGAATACCAATTCCCTCCTCAGAGAACATGAGACAACATGCTCGTTTTATGTGTGTTTCCAACCTCTGCAGGGGGGAAATAAAGCCCAAATGCTGGAAAGCACACTCTAAACATATCCTTATCCAGTGAAACTGAATTAAAGAGCAGTTAAGTTCCCAGCTTGGCAGTTATCCCAATGATGAATCAATTTTTACAATATTTTTAATCAATAACAAATAATCACTAAGATGCCAATATCAGTGTATGTCAGCAGGTAAGAAGGAACTGCAACACAAAAACACTAAAGATGTATTTTGGGTCATTCAGAAACAGTAGCCATGCTTCGTATAATGTGCATGTTTGGGTATAAATTGTTACTGTAGAATTCTAAACCTTATTTTAAACTGACACCAGAGAGCACTGACTAGCTCTTTAATTGCACTGTGTTCTGTTCAGTGCATGTCTTGATCATAACCTAATAACAATATTTTTTTAGCCTTAACCAAATATTCTGATAATCAGCATTTTCTTTGTATGTAAAATAATCCACTTGATAGGTTTTTTTACATCCATGATTACTATGTAAACTGGACCTGTCAGCAGATAAAGCTGCATTATTTTTAATGGCGCTGACTCACATGTGAACAAAAACAGAGACAAAAATGGTGAAGCAAACTCAGTCTCTCCATAAAAAATTGCAACATTATTAATGATCCTTGACCTTGGGATATATCCTTGACCTTGAAATATATATTCACATTCATATTTATTAGCATTATTTTGTTAAAAAATGCTCTCCAGCATGCATGCATGCAGTTATGCTAATCTGTGAAATAGTCCATCATTTGTTGAACATAACATCATAATATGTGACAGCTCTTGCCAAGACATATAGTGACTTTGCTTGAAGCCTCTCAATGAAGGCACTGAACATCAAGCAAAACAGCCAGAGGTTCACAGTGTTTTGAACTCTAAAAGGCTCCAAACTACTATCAAAAATGTTGTATCAGTCAAACTCTAGAGGGTAAAGAAAGCTTCTTAAGAGTTTTTTTTTCTTTTTATGTTGCCCAGAGGTTAAGTTAGAGCATCAGGCTGAATTGTGTATCTTCTCTGGCTACAGGCAGTCTCGCTTGAGTACAAGCTAAAAACAAGGACACCGGGATTGGGGGAGAGAAGTTCCTGCAAAGGTTTTCTCCAACAATATCAGGGAGTTCAAAGCTAAACAAGTGGCAGAGCAAATATCCCATATCCCTGGTTACCCAGTTCCAGCCTTTAGCTTGAGGCAACAGCAGTGCTGAGTGCTGGGGAACTGGAGAGCTTTATCGATTTGGACGTTCCTTAAAGGTTACACAGTCTCACATCTGCCTTCCCTGCAGACAAACAGAAAGAGAGACAGGGAAACTTCCAGGAAGGCATGCCATAAAGCATCACAGGCGGGAGTATTTTGGAGGTATCTTTTAATTTCATGCACGACAGCTCTCACATTTGTTTCCCTCCCTTTCCCATTCACTTCTTTTTCCATTCTCTAATGTTCCCTTCCCTCCAACTCCCCCCATCATCACCCCCACCCCTTTTCCCCGTCTTTCCATCTCCAGGGTCTGCATTCAAATGACTCTGCATCCTGAGCCTTCCGGATGGGACTGAGGCACGGAAACAGTGTTCATTTTGCACCTCTCCTTTCTAAGTACGAGCAAGGCACTTCAGTCCTATGTAAGCAATTTATTCTGCAGTGCTGATACAGCTGAGTGATGTGATGCAGTTTGGACACGGAAATTACGATGCTTTTGAAACTTGGGCATTCTGATTTATATGTATTACATGTCAATGGCCACCTATAAATGGTGCATCCCATCCTTATTATGCAGACAGTAATAACCTCTTAGTTATGGTCTCTCCTGAGTTGTATTATTAGAAGCCTGAGGGTGTGGAAAAAAGCTGACAGATATGTGTGAGGGTATGCGGCATGCTGCTGCAGAGCTGGGGACAGGGGGAGGAGGGGGGAGGTGTGTGTCAAATGTGATTACAGGAAAAAAAAACAAGGTAATTAAGTGTAGCAAATTTGGCTTGAAATTCAAGTCAAACCTTTGACCTGGAGGACTGCCAAATCAGTCTCAATTCACTCTTAGTGAGTCGAGCAGGCAGGCTTAGGAGGTTGTCTGGGTTTATGACAAGGGATAAGCAGTTGGACCCTGAAAGGCATGCTTGACCCTTGACCCAAGTGATGCCAAGAAAGAGAGGCCACTCAACAGCCTAGAGGTGATTCCAAGGGTTCAAGTGTCAATCTGGCGAACTGAGTAAAGCAGAGTTGAAGTTTCGCTGAGAAAACTTGGTTTCTTGTTGCTCTTTTGTGGTTGAAAGCTCTGTTATTGGATCCTTGTTATCAAAGCTCATTAGGACACTTAATTAGTCCAATATGGCGACACTGATTACTCCATACTGGGTAGAGATCCAGTTCCAGTTTAACTATGTGTGGAAGCCAGCACAGGGCCTCTGACAGGTAAGCTTTTCTTCCTTTTAGTGCCCTATCTGTTTGCCTGTCAAGCTCATGTTAAAGGACCTCCCTCCTCTGTCTATCAATTTTTCGCTCAAGGACCCCCTTAAACTGTGCCTGTCAAATTTTATTTTGAATGTCACTCTAGTGCTCTGGGTTAAATGCTTCAACAAATCCAGGATCTAAACAATCTGCTTGTCACATGAAGCCACAACAAGCATGTGGTTCCTCTTGATCTCTTCCCCTGTCTACCATGAAAACAGATAGCAGGGGTTTTGCATAGATAAGCTACACAGTCACGGTTCTCTAACAGACGGTAATCCCACAGCGTCTGCTGTACACCCTACAGGTCAATCTCAGGCCATTTTATATTGGCTTGCTGTTAACTTGCTTCTGCTGCTTCTTGATGCTGCTGCTTTGTAATAAAGCAGCTAAACCGCAGTGTGAGTCGTCGTAGCTGCAGCGTTGGCTCCGGGGGTAATTGCATTGGAGTTCTCAGAACGCTCCAATTCCCTTAATTATTAATGAGTGTTATTGTAAATTATGGATTATTAGCTCCCCTCCATGACATCGAGCGGCCGGGGAGCCGCCTCATGATGCTGGCAAATGGCAGGAACAGGTGAGGGGAAGAAAAGCCGACAGGGTAATGAGCTGAGAGAGGGAGCTAAATGAGGACAAAAACTTCACTACAATAAAGTATGGAGGTGGGGGATAAAAGTAGGGAGGGTTTTGGAAAGGAGCTACGCGCAGGAGGGTAAACCAAGCCTTTGCACAGTTGTTTAAGTGTGTATACTAACAACAAAGCTTACGAGTACAAGAAATACAAAAATTACTGACAAGTCACTCGTGTGATTTTTCATTCAGATGCAGTTGAGAGAGATTTATCAGATTGGTGATGAGATTCATGCTTGTGTTTTCTTTTTTTTCCGCATCTTAAATGGATTGAGTGGGTCAATTGCAAAACAAGATGATGCGGGGCATGCAAGACCCTCATCATTAAATCATTACAAAACATTAAATATGGATTTGTGTCATTTAATTCACAAGAGGAGGGATTCTTGCAGAGATGCTAATTGAATACAGTTCACGCTGATTGCAAATATGGAGTTCATAAAGAGAAATGATGGCTTTTTTTGGTTTGTGTTTGCATGCCTGTTAATTGAGTCATCTCTGTCTAATGATCTAGGATTTAGCTTGGTGTCTGCAAATTGTATTCTACTAAATACAAAGCAAATCAAAAATCTTCTTATTGAACATTTTTTCTGTGTGCACAAATCCACTTTTCACATGGTCCTCTGTCCAAAGCATAAAACGGTCTGTGAAAAATCTAGGTGAAAAATTGATTTCAACCTTTGTTTAAATTACTTTTTGGCAAGACCATGTTATTTGTTTCCACAATATTACCTAAATTGTTCATTTCAGCGTTTAAGATAGACAAAAATTATCACACATATTTTTATTTTATGTACTACTAACAAGCTTCAATCCTGAAACATCCAAGACTTCAAAATTTTATACAATGTCTCGCTGGATTTTTAACAGAAACCAAGAAAAGATAACATGTTACTCTATTTTTAATGTTCCAGAGTGTAACATCTAAGGGATCTATTCTAAATATGGCAGAAAAGGAATACAACATTCAAAAGTCTTTTTTCATGAGTGTATTTTCACCCAAAAATAACAAATAATGTTTTAATTGCCTTTGAATGAGCTCTTATATCTATTGAAGGAGAGGGTCCTCTTTTACAGAAGTCCACAAACTTGCGCCACCATGATTCTACAGCAGCACAGAATGGACAAAGCAAACACTTGCTCAAGAGAGCACTGTTCTTAACCAGACTGTACTTTACAGTCAGTACTCAATCTGGCATTTTTTTTATATTTATCTTTATATTTATTTAAGGATAAAACCTGCTGATGGACTAAAAATATAACAAAAAAAAATAAGAGGTTAACTGCAGTCACCACCCAGATCTAATTTTCTACAGTAAAATGTAGGATTTTTACCATGATATGATATTGGAACAGTATTTTTCCAAATCGCAGTAATGAACAGTGTAGTGACAACACAAGTAGAGAGAAAGGAGGCTACCTTTCACTGTTTGGGCCCCTTAAATCTGGAATTAAATTTAAATAGCCTTTGAAAACCCACTTTTTTTTCCTTATCAAAAGGCTTTTCATGATTTTTGGCCTGTGTGCATGCATGTGTATTTTAAAGTATCTGTGCGAAAAAAAATCAGGGTGGAGCTTTTCTATCTTTTTCTGGTCTGGAGAATTTTACCCATGCTGTCATTTCATTCTGTTTGGACTTCAGTTCAGAGTTCTTTATCTTGTCTACTCATTGAAACTGTGGGATACAGGACTGTAACAGAATGGTGATCACATTACAGCTGTTTTAGCTTCCCTTCACTGTCTACTAGTTAATATTCTAAAACTGGTTTCATATTATTACTGACCACACAAGAGGCTAAACCAGATGTGGTCTAAACTGCATGTGTGAACTCCTCGGCCCTTCAGAGCTAAACCAAAGCTCCATATCCTGCAAGGTTCTGGCTGATCATGTTTAGATTTATAATTCTGATTACAGGTTCATGACAGGTTCTCCATTGTCAAGGCTCTCCTGCATTCATTTATTTTACTAAAATATCTAAAATTTTGCTACTTCAACATTAACTTCCAAGTCTTTTCTTGAGCCATACAATTTTTTAACAAGAGGCTTTTTTCCCTCACAACCTTCAGCCTGCTAGTATTATTCATTCCACATTTTTATTATATTCAACTTCTCTCTGTGTAGATGTGTAAATTCTACTCTAGCTCTATTCACTAAATGTTCAGATTCTTATCTTTAGTTTTCTCTCTAAAGCACTTTGTAACTGATCAATGTAATTATGTATTTGTCTGTAAGAACAGTAGCTGTTTATCATATTTCATTTTTTTAGTTCTTTCCCTTCTCTTTCATTGCTACCTGATCTAGTTCTTTATCATTGTAAAAGTCTCAATAGTTATTATTATTATTAGTATTAATATTACTAGTAATATTGATGTTATTTAATTAATATTGTGGTGTCCTTTGTGCGTCTTTATAATAAAGTAGAACAAGCCCAGGACAGAAAGCTTAAGGCAGGTATACTGCATAGACTCTATACGCATGAACATTTTTGCCGCCTTTGTCCTCTAAAAAGTCATCTAAATTGAGGCTGGTTGTGAAAGAAAAAGAACCAGAAGCAGTAAAAGTAAAATGGAAAAGGTATCAAATCTGATGAGAGCTGAAGAAAAAGATAAGAATTAGCACAAAACACTGGTATGGACTAATAATTTTCAAGATGATATCAGGAATTTGCAGTAATATTAGTCACGCAGTAACCCCGAGAGGTAGAACTCATTTTCCACATCCCGTCGCTCTCTGGGCCTTTGTCTCCCAGCCTCATTAGCAGCACGGTTTTATATCTATTACATCAGCTCCTTATTGATGAGAATCAAAGGCAAATCTCTACCACTGCTTTCTCTTTCATGTTTGTCACTTTCGTCCCACTTCTCCCTTCCCACCCCTACCCCACCCCTCTCCCCTCTGCTTCTCTGAAGGATGGTAAGAATTTTAATGACAGCTGAGAGGATTCCAGAGATTTAATAGGAAACTGTGACTGTCACTCAAGGATCTGGGATTATTCGGGAGAAAAATAAGGGAAAAGGAGACGGGTAGAGGCGTGCGATTGAGGGACTGAAGGAGAAAGAAAGGAAAATCCTTTTTTTGTTCAAACAAAGAAATTAAATGGTTTTTGCATTTAATAGCTTTGCGGGCTCAACTCCAGGAGGCAGCCATTCAAACACACACACACTCTCACTCTTTTTTTCCCAAATACAGCACACACTGGAGGTCAGCAGCCATTAGATTCAGTAGATTACAGCATATTTGATGAGGTAAAGCTCTTCTTTCACACTTTAACTGGTTGCTTTTGGGAGACGTGTGTGTATATTATATGTATATTATATGTATAATGTACATTATTTAAAGCATCCCAATGAACAGCTTCACTTTCTGTAAATGTTACTGTTCGTGGATGAGAACTGGATTGCGCCTGACAGCCGGTACGTCCTGTTCATTAGGCTGAAACAGCCAGCCTCCCATGGAGAGTTATGTTTAGCGTCAACAGCAACAGCACACATACTGTGATTATTACCATGGAGACCTATACTATGGACCGACGAGCACAATAGCACGCAGTGCATATTGCCACTGAAAATCATAATAAACAAGAAACATGGGTACAAAATTCCCTATGATATTGTGTGGTGCGGTTCACTGAGCCATATTTGAGGGGAGGGATGTTGGTGTAGAGGGTATAATAAGGTGAGAGTCTGTGCACATCTGAGCTCTTGGACGGTTGGGGGGTCAGTCAGCCTGAATGCCGAGCTGTGTGTGTGTGTGTGCTTGAGTGACGCTGGAGCCATAATCACACACACAGAGTGCTACTCCCACCTACTGGACAAATATGGAACTGTAATACACCCACATGTTTTCTCTATGTGTATGTTTGTGACCATGTGTTGTGTGTCAAGCTTAGAATGAGAGAAAAGAATGAAAAATGAAAAATGTGGCCAGTGAGGCTTTTAACTTTTTGCCCACATGGGCAGGAGGTGGTGGTAAGCAGAGCAGGTAGGAGATGTCCTTCTATATTGACAACCAGAACTTCATGGAGTGGTACCGTCGCTACTCAATTACCTATCTGACATCAAATCCAAAAACAATATACACTTAATTTAAGAAAATAAAGCAGCACATAAAAACAGCCCACAGTCATGATACATAGTAAAGCAAGTGAAGACACAGGTGAAGTGTCTGAAGTGTCTTCGTCTTCTGACTGCCCACAGTTACAGGTGAGGTTTTTAACAGTCAGTCTTTATTGCCTCCAAACTGAATCCCACTGCCCCCAACTCGCTGTCTATTTAGTTTAAACACAGTAGGTTGTACAAATAGCAGAGAATAGCAGCACAACTATTCATGTATTTATTGCTCTGAGTTGTAAAATAAATAAAAATTGGGGGCTAAGGAGAAAAGTTTCAACCCGGACCTATTGCTGTCTGATGACTAGTTGTGGAGTTTCGGGAAAGAGTTTTAGACTCCTCAGCAAACATGTTGTTGGACACAAATGTGTCCTTAGCATACTGCTTTTTCTTGTTTTAGTTGCTTTCAGTGGGGCTGTAATTTCTGGAAATGTTCTGATTTGATTCAGTTTTGATTCTTCGATGCACAGAGACAGAGAAAGTTTTATAGTTATTTTCTCCTCCAGAGTTGTTCTAAGGTGTTTGATGCTGCAACAGTGTGTGTTGGAATCAGTCTTTGTCTGGATCTGATGTATATATTAACGTATGGGAGACAAATTTGTAAATAATTCCAAAGGAGTGGATCAAGTGGTTCATATGGATGTTCAGATAGTTGAATTCCTTTCTTAATGATGGAATAGACAGATGTGGGTCACATTGGTGGTTTGATCTGCAGTCTCCATGTCAGAGCATACTTGTGCATGTTACTGGACCCCAGAATGCTCCAGGTAGCTGCTGCAGTGTGTGTTGTGTGAGTTATCTGTGAATGTTCTCATTCATCCAGGTCCAAGGGG
Organism: Acanthurus lineatus; assembly: GCA_029814665.1. NCBI lineage: Eukaryota > Metazoa > Chordata > Actinopteri > Acanthuriformes > Acanthuridae > Acanthurus > Acanthurus lineatus. The sequence goes on from JAPZDV010000026.1 coordinate 887,447, forward strand.
CTTCATCAGTTCATGCTCACCAGACTAGGCTAGGCCTGTCTGACTGGCTGGTGGAGATCCCTGGTTTTTATTCTCTGTGGAGGTGTTCCAAAGGATGATTGTGTCTAACGATCATTAGTGCTCATAGGTGTGGCTCAGGTAGTGCTCCACTCTGTTGTAACAACAGTTGTTTGGAGTCATATGAGTCGTTAGAGTGGTTGGAGTCACATGAGGCCAATCGTGAACGACAGTTGTTAGGGTCGTCAGGGTCCCCCGGAGCTATTTGTGAATGACCATTGTTCTTAGAGGCTAAATTGTTAAACCTCCTGGGTAAGGATGAAAGGATGGCATAGTAAATGGATGTTGTGTGAGTGTGCGTAATGTTTATTGTTCCCAGTGAGCGGATTGCACTTTGCATGTTAGCTGGTGCCTCCATTATAAAATGTATGTAGGCTATGTATGTGTGAATGGGTAAATGCTGTAAAGTGCTTTTATGTAGTCAGTAAGATAAGAACATTGTACAACATTTTCCATGTGCAATGGTAAATGGACTATATATGTGGCAATGTTATTGGACTGAAAATAGAAAGAGAACATTAAGAAGTCACCTGTAACTGGTTGAAGAAATCAGAAGCCTAGCAAAAAAGTCTGTGCAGTTCAAATATAAACAGGTTGCTATCACATTATCACATGCACAATATGTAAACAAAATTGTCAGAGGTGATGCTAGAAAGAATTGAAAGAAAGAAGTTAGCCCTGATTTAGCACCAGTGGAGCTGGTTACCAGAAATAAGCTGCACACGCTGTAGATAAATGAAATCATTCAATTGAATTTAAGAAAAAGAAAAAAGGAAAGAAAAGAAGAAGAAAAACGAGTTCCCAAAATATTTTGGGCACAATTGCAAGGACATATTGTTCATAATGATCAGGGTCACATGTATTTTTCTGGACTGAAAAAAAAAGTCAAAGGAGACATGATGAGGACATCAATTACACAGAAGTGAAAGGACTGTTTTAATCTGATAAAATAGCCATTATTAAAGTAAAGAAGAAAAACATTAATTTAACTAATGAATCTCAACTTTTAAATAGTCAGTGTTAAATGCACCACATTTATAAAGCACTTTTCTGGTCCTCTGACCACTTAAAGGGCTTTCATAATACAAGTCAGCTTTTGCTGATCCACGCACACATTTATACACTAATTGCAGGGGATTCTATGTGGCTAAGTGCCAGCCTGCACATCAGGGAAACATACAAACTGATTGAAGAGCCATCGGGAGCAATTTGGGTGTCAATTTTTTGTCCAATGACACTTCAAGATGCAAACGGAAGGAGCTGGAATTTGTACCACTATCCACTCCACCACCTGAGCCACGGCTGCAGTACTGCACCATGTGACAAATTTTTTGCCCTAGTGCATTCCACCATGTCACACCATCCATATCTTAGCCACAGTCCACCTTAATAATAAAACATATTACATTAGATCTTTCATTGAATTTTGACATTTAGGATCCTATTTTCATGCAGGCACAAAGCTGGTCTAGGTACAGGCAAATTTGTAATTTTGTGCAGCACAAATGGCTTTTTTCACATCTGCAGTAAGTTGCCATTTCCATGAGTCAGGCTCCATCAGGCTGGGTGGAGCCATGCAATAGAGGGTGGGTCACTAAAGGTGCGCTGTCGCAGTACAATTTTGGTGTCATTTTGTTGGTGAATTTTTACTGCACTTCTGGCCATTTCAAACCTGGTCTAAGGTGCAGCACAGCCAGCAAAGCGCTATTTTGATGGTCTTCTTGGTCAAAGGCACATATAAAACAGAACACATAAAATCTTGGAGGCAGGTTTGGTGGATGTGCTCTGTGTTTCTTCAGGCTACATGATAATCAAAATATTAATTTTGAATAAAAACATTCTGCTTCAGTCACTCATGTAAGCTGTTTTGACTTCATTTGCCCCTGGACGTTTTTTGGTGCCACTGTAAATTCAGTTTGTCCAAACCTGACCTTCACTGACAAGTATGTCACTTTTCTCCTGTGTAAAGTCAGGCTGCCTTTACCTGTCTGCTGCTTCTTCAGCCATTGTACAAAACTGACAATTGAGAATGTTCTGTGTCACAGCATTCTAAAAGGGAATGAGAGGAGCTAAACTGATTGGCCATGATTGAAACCAGCTATGATTCACCTTCTAATTGTTTATTCCTCCTAGTTTCCCAAGCTGCGCCACAGGTGCACTAAGTCTCTGCTCACGAAAATTACCAAAAAAGAAAACCCTACCTGCTTGCGCTCCCTGAGGCTATTAACGTAGACCTGCACTGCGCCCAGATTCACAAAATAGAGCCCTAAGTTTTTAGAGTTTATTGGATTAACTGCAAAATATATCTTTATGTTAACTATTAACCATATGTCTCTTTTTTAATTTTATAGCAATGCTTAATTGATTTTAATTTTAAGCCACAACACCATAAAACCACCAATATTGTTTAGTTTTAATTGATGTATTTTACCAGTTTTCTCTGTTTTTCATCCTTGTAAACACACTATCTTTGAATTTGATTTGTTAGAATATACAAGACTTTTGAAGACATCACCTTGGGCTCTAATAAAGTGTGAAGGGCATTTTTCACTTTTTCTAACATTTTAAATGGACTGCATTTATGTAACACTTTTCTAGTCTATCGACCACTCAAAGCACTTTACAATACATGTCAACATTCTCCCACTCACACACACACACACATTTATACACTAATGGCTAGGGCTTCCATTTAAAGTGTCATCCTGCTCATCAGGACTACGAATACACACACTCATACACTAAGGAAAGAGCCATCAGTGTGAGCCGAGGTGGCTGTGGCTGGTTCGACTCCTGGCTCAGCCTGCCAAGGACACTTCGTTATGCAGAAGGATCAATGCTGATTTGTAAAGTAGTGTGAATCACAGTGAAAAATCACAAATCAAAAAAAAAACAAGACACAAGAAAAAATCTCAAACTATAACAGCAAATAAGAAAACACAACGGCAAATAATAAGATACAGTGATTTTTTGGTTTGTTTGTTTTCTCTAGTGTTCATTGTCTTTTTACTTCCTGTTTTAGTTAGTTAATATGTGCCTCGTCTCTTCTGAATCTTCATGTATTGTCAAGTTTATCTCCTTTTGTGATTACCTGCCCTGCCCTAATGTGTGATTACCCGGCCTGTGTCTCATTACTGCAGGTGTGTGTGTTGTCCCTGTGTTCCCCCTTTGTCTTCGTCAGTTTGTCTGTTTCTGCTCCCTGGTTCTGTGTCCTTGTCTCCATCCTGCCTGATCTCCACATGCTTTCTGGTTTGTTGTTTTATTCATTTTTGTATTTTTTTTATTTATCTAAGTTTTTTGGGGGATTTTATTTTGCTGTTTCTGCTTCCTTGGTTTTTGTTTGGTATATCAGCTTTTGTTATTAAAGCTCATCCTTACTTTCCATTACATGTTGTGTCGGTGTTTGTGATTTGGGTCTGCTTTTGTTAAAATACAGACACTTTTGCCATTTGTTTTTGTGTTTTTTGATTTGGTTAGTAATTCTCTTTGTTTTTTCCTATCTGAATTTTATTATTTATTGATGGGTTTTAAATTTTGTATTTTTTTTCAATTCACAGTTTTTTTTATTTTATTTGTTTTGTTTGTTTTCAGATGTGTGGTTTGGAATTGTGATTGAACATCAGGGCTACTGCAGATATGTGATGGGAAAACACTTACTGGGCAACATGCAGTACATTTTCCATTAGGAACAATATATGGCTCAGTTTCCTATTCAAGGACACCTTGACATGTGAGCTGGAGAAACCAGAGACAAACCAAACCAAACCTCCATTACTAGAAGATACCTCTTGACCATCGGCTGCCTTACTTTTGAAATCAAGCACCTGGTAAATTGTAAGCGGTATCAGTGAGGTATATAATAAATTTTTTTCCACTATTTGCTATTACAGTGAGGCTTTAACTATTTTTCTTTCAGTCTATGAAAGTTCCACAGTGCCAATATCTTTAATTCTTAACAGTGGGTGGTGTGAGATTAAAGGATACGGGTAATGTTATTCTCTATTTTTCTTAATCTCAACAAATCCCATTAAAAACAACAAAGTGAACAATTTATTTTTGTGTATTTGTGTAAATATTAAATTATGTAAGTATGTACATGCATATACAAGAACATATAAAGGAATAATCTTGTAGCTAATTTTTTGAATTTGCGTCTGGAGGAATATAAAGAGAACATTAGAGGGAGATTACAGCTGTAATCTTTACATTAAAGTTCAGCATCCGAGAAACACTGGTCATCGACTTTACTCCATTTTTGCACCAAGCATCAAAAATGTTAAACACAGAGTACACCCCTGTGGAGTACGGGTTAAGGAGGTGAGGGGTTGAGGGAAATGACCAACTCAAAGCAGTGCTGGGATGGTAAAGTAATATTTAGAAGTTGACAATCACTCAGTTTGGTTTGGGTGTTGCGCTGAACATACATCTCCATCTCCAGTTTAGGTAACTGTCAATTAGACGTGCTATTTATATTAGTACCGGAACATCTATGACACACGTGGATGTGTGCATGCACAGAGCTAACGTGGCTCTTTTCGAAGGTTGTGTGGTTAGACAAATTCAATAACACTATGAACATTGTGTGAAAGACTGGTCTATTAAAAAGTGTAAATATCATTGCTGCTAATCAGTTCACAAAAATAATTTGACTAAAGAAATGGTTACTGTGCTCCATGCTGGTAAGCAAGTGTAAGCATGGCATATGCTTTAGTGGTGGTCTGGGTTGTTGTGTGCACGAACAAGTGTACATGAATTTCAACCAGATGATACAAACTGCAAATATTCTATTTACACTTCGAGTGAAAAGCCCAGAAACACTGAAGTGTTTGAGGCTAATGACAGAAATACTAACTCTCTGTGTTGGAGAAGACTCTGTTATACAGCTGACCAAGTGACCTAGCCAAAATAGGCCACTGACTGAACTTACTCGCCAACAACTACTAAGTAGCAGCTACTGACTAAAATGGACTATATTAAGTGATGTGACTGACATATTGACTATATACTAACTAACCTTCCAACTGATCCACTGACTGGCATATTGACTCTGACTGCTGAAATGTGACTGATCTGACAAACACCAGACGTGTTGTTCCATGTGTTTGTTAACAAAGTAAAGGCTCTTATTATTTTTTAAAAAGGAGGTGTTTTTCTTCTGAATTATTTGCCCTTGTGTTTTTAAAAATATACAATCCTGCGTCAATTTTTCAAGTGGTCATATTGACAATGTTAAGCATAAATTTCATAAAAGATTTAACCTGCACCATGCTCTTTAAATCAGTATTTTTCAACTGGTGTACCGTGAGAGATCGACAGTGTCGACAATGGCATATTATTTGCAGATAATTAATTCGTTTTTAAAAAAATGTTTTTTAGACCAATTAGGTGAAATTGGATAATTTCCCAAGGCACACCAGTAATGCCACGGCACACCAGTTGAAAAACACTGTTTAAATAACAGAATATTTGTCCCAGTGAGAAGGGTTTTGATTTCTGTTCTAAATTTTATGGTTAGCCAGTGTATAGAAGTTACTATGCTACAAATATGTTTTTTATCCTAGTTTTTGTGAGTACACATACTGCAGTGGGCCGTATTCTAGGTTAAAGTGTATTTTCTATTCCTACAACTGTTTGTTTGTTTGTGTGCTTGTTAGTTTGTTTTTGTATATCCCAAGCAAAAGTTGTATAATATGCTTGGTGTAAGTTATATGTGACTGGTTGCAACAAAGTATAAGACAGGTAAAGGAAATCAAAGAGAGGAAGCCATATTTAAGCATGCTGTTGGGGTACTGCTGTGTAAGCACAGCTGTAAAATGACATGGCATTTTCTTCCTCATACACATAACTGACACAGTTGTTTGAATGCTCTGGTTATACTTGAGAACTAAAAAGTTGGAATTGGAGAAGTTACAGAAAGTAACTTCATGTGGCTTAAATCAAGAATAGTGCTATGATATTACTTATTAGTCAGTCATATTGTTATGCTAGAATTTGTTTTAAGTTGTGTTTTCATCGTTCTCATCATCATTATAACAATTTACGTATAAATAGACATTGGTATAGTACCTCAGTATGGTCCAGAAATACAGTAGCACATTGTAGAGTTGCTGCTAATGTTAACATAACACAATGATGCTTGAAAGGATAGTCAAAAAAGGGTGTTGCATAATCTGGCAAACAGTCTAGAACTCCTCTGTCTCCTTCCTTTATTCTCCACATCATAATGCAAAGTCTTTTATACAGCACCAGATCCCCTGCAGTAACACTCAAAAGCATGTGCTTTTGACCATTCAGGGGCGCATACACACGCACGGCCTCACACATTTTACCTCCAATTCTTGTCATTTAGCCTGAGTACCACTCCAGCAGAGTCAGCCCATGTTGCTATGACAACCACATCCCAGCAGAAGGGAGGATGAGGGATGAGAGATGAGAGGGAAGGATGGAGTAAGGTGGAAAAGTTGAGTTGAGGATTGAGAGCATGAAAGCAGAGAAAGAGTAAGACAGTGGGAGAAGGAAGATGAGTGTGAACTTTGAGAGAGAGTGGCAGTGGTAAGGAGTGAGAGGGAGGAAGATAAGGAAGATAATAAAGGGAGAGCAGACATCAGAGAAAGAATAAAGGGGCAGAGAGCAGACATAAAAGCAGACTGAGCATTACAGAGACAAAAGCCTTTAAAAAGGGGTTCATTTCAGGAAAAGAACATAGGCTGCTTTTTTCTGACTTACTTTCTGTATTTTTCAGTTAATAAGTTGAAATAAGCAATTCAAAGCTTTGTCTCTTCTCTGACGACATGTTGATGTTAATACTTACATACTTGTAAATAAGTAACACTTTGTTAGCAGGAGTTGCACTAGAACTATGTATTTATTACCTCCTTAGCCTGATTACTCCCCTCACTATTGACATAATGTTGCTACACACATGCAACAGGAGCTGGACACTGGCTCATAATAAAAAAAAACAATTACATAATATATGTCTTTGATGTTAAAGGTTCTATGTTATGCGAAAAACACTTTTTCATGGTATTCCATCAAAAATATGTGTCCCCAGCCCATTTACAGACCTCCCCAAACTGAGAAAAGTGCGTCCTCTCCCTGCTCGCTTGCTTGCTCCACCTTTTGATAAATGTATGCCAAGATGCTCCATTTTTTTAATTTGCTCCCCTCATGACAACCACACCTTCAGCTAGGTGACATTCCCAGTGCTGGGTGTTTGTGCCACCCTGTTAATCCTAGCGCCTGTATCCCACAGTTGCCACTATTCTTTGCTAACAAGCTCCAGTAGACCAGTAAAGATGTTTAAGGTATGGGTAAAGCAACCTAAATGTTCTATTGTTGGCTACAGGAACATGCACAGAAGTCTTCATCTGACCCAGTGAAGAGCCAGTGGGTTAGATTTACTTGTGGTAAAAATGTCTCCACAACACATATTAAAGTTTTGCAGTTGTAAGGGCCAGTACAGAGCAGGGCTTGCTCGGCAGTTTCCGTGGTTGTAGCTGCACGTTTAAGAGCTTGCTGATGCTATAGCCTTGTAGTAGCCTGGCCTAGCCATGTGTGACAGGGCCAAATGAATTATAATGTTAATTTCAGTGTGATATTATTATTTTTTTTAATTTTATTATTAACATGAGACATTTCTAATGCAAACAGGGCCACTGTATATCTTACAATGTGTAAATATCAGTATGAGTATATCTGTTTTATTTTAAACAAGATGTTACACAATTCACTGAGCCAGTAACCCTGTGAATAACCCTCTTATATCTGAGTGTTCTCTTTCCTCTGCATGAATAATAGTATAAACAGACAGGCAGCTTTAGTAATGGAAAACAGCTGCAGGTGCTGCACTATCATCCAATGCCAAACCTGCACTCGCATCTAATACATAATGGGACCCTTCCAACTGTATTCAGGCCAAAATTTGTTAACCCATGATGATTTAATATAATTTGCACTACAAGTCTTATTTGTCTAATTTTTTTGGTCAGTGAAAAATGAGGCAACCAGTAATGGATTTTTTATGAATATAATTGTGCTTTTAATGATATTCGTCCCTGTATTGGAAGATTACACTATTAGTCTACAGTGATGTGATCTCTGCTGTGGCACGAGGTTTGAGAGGGAGAGGTCATAACAGAGAGTGAAGTAAAACGAAGGGAATTGGTACATACATATAGTTGTCATTGATTCTGGCTAAAACTCCCTTTGGTGCTATTAGGCCTTTCTGTTTGAGCTCTAATAAGGTTGTGTACATTTGGCCTTGATATGGTCCTGCTATCCTGTCTTCCAATCTGCCAGTGGGAACTTTGACTAGCTGGACCACAGTGAAGTGAACCTCTTAGTGCACCTCAGGAAATTTGATTTCTGACCCTAGAGAAAGCATATTATTTCTGATTATATTCATATTTGCGTTGATATCCTACTTTACAGAGGGCAGAGAGGGATCTCTGTAGATGTGTGTGTATGTGTAAAATCCAATATCCTAGAAAGAGAGGAAGATAAGAAAATGGGCTATTTTAACTGCTGCTCTCCTCAGCAATGTGTGATGCAGGAATTATACTTCTGCAAAGACATGTCAGTGAATCTATGCGGAGAAAGGTTCTATGTTCTGCACACTGTATAAATAGCCACAGTAGGAGGTATTAATACAATGTGTGGATCTTTTGTCTCTGATACTTGCTTCTGGTTTGCTCTTTGATCCAGCACCTGTAGGAGATTTGGGAGATAGGATTTCTTGGATTTGCTCTGTGGCAGGGCTTAAAAATGAAGATGTATTAATGAAATTAAAAAAAAAAACAAAACAAAACAAAACAAAAAAACACTTCTTTCATTTACATTGTTGTGAGTGGTACTTAATGCAATAAAACATGATTCAAAAGGTGATTTTCGTGTTAAACTTTACATTCTGTATTCAAAAAATAACTGCTGCTGATGTGAAATTTCTCATAAATATATATATATATATATCGATATATATCGATATATATATATATATATAGATATCATATTTCATATCTGTGAGCAAAGAAACATACTGTTTTGAAACAGAACTAGGATGCAACTTAAAGAACACTACCTGTCCTCAATACCTGCAGCTTGATAATAAGGTGTTTGTGTCCAGCAAACAGACTTTACAGGTATTATATATGTCCAGGTTTCTTCAGAAAAAGTCTGTATTTGGAGAGTTGAGGAGCCTATGAAATGCCCTTATTCAACAACCTACTGACAGTAGAGTTCGGGCGCAGTTTTTTTTGTTTGTTTTTTTAGGGGTTTGTTTTAGTTCTTTTAGAAATACTGACAGTCACAGCCTTTTAATCCAGGTGTGAGTGTTTTCACTCTCAAATTGTCTTTACCATAATTTTTCATGTGTACACAAAGGCGCGACACCATGATGGCCTTTGCAGAGAGGCTTTCAGAAGGTGTGCAGCATTGTCTTCTATTGTTGAATTACAGCCACAGAGTTTAAGAGTGTAAGAGCATGAGCGTCAAAGCAACTAGAGGAACTCACAAAACTGAAGTCCCACTCCTCCTGTGAGCTGTGTCCTTCTGCCCATACAATACTGACAGACTGACCGTTCACAGCACAAAAGGAGGGAGAGAGACACAAGTGCTGTTGGAAGAAAAGCTGTGGGGAGCATCTCTAAGCAGCATGCTAAAGATTAACTAACGATATGATATAAATAACAAAAATCAGTATTTCTAATCTTTTCCTGATGGTCTTAAAGAGTTGCTAAATTTGCTACTAGTAGATGATCTGAAAAGTTGTTACATTTATTGATATCTTTGTCAAGTTGGTCACACTCATTGTATTAAGACTTTCTTTTATTTGTGGTTGGAAAGCCCCTTAGACAAAATATTTCTCCTTTAAAGAAATGGAAACATTAGATTTAGTGTTTCCTGAAAAAAATAAAAATAAATAATATGATAATAATAATTGTCCCAGGAACCACAGGAAGTCCACAGGGGGTGGCAGCATCCATCATCTATAAAATGGTCAGGCAATTATTATTTTTCCCTTCCTTTTTAAAATACAGGCTATATGTGTAGTGAACCAGTATTTATGGTGGGAAAGAGGCTGTACATTTTTTTAATCATTCTATCACTGTGTTTATTAGTCCGTTGTTCTGGTCCTTGCAGTGTAGCCTTGTAGCAAATCAGAGGTCTTCTCTCACACAAAATCAGATTTATCTAATTTTCAAAAACATATTTCAAGTGTCTCACATTTTTTACACATTTATTCATTATTTAATTTTACTATTCTATGATGTATCACATCTCTCTCACCTGTGCCAGCAGCTGTTTCACTGCCCCCACACCCTATTCTTACAGATCCCATACATTAGCTACCATTTTTCTTGCTGCTATGACAAACAGTATGCTCGGTATGCACTCAAGGTCAATGTCTTCAAAATAACCTTTAAATGTTGCCACTTTTTTAATAGATATAACAGTTTCTGTCATTCTGACTGTTTAGCAGAATGATTCTGAGTAAGATTTGCTTCCATTAATACTGGAGGAATAGATGTTTTTTGAAACAACAAGCAACTAAGCATACACATCTTCACATACTTGCTCAATGTATGGTGTCTAGTAGTAAAGCAGAGGGCCAAACTGGGGCAAAGATTATCAGGACTATGTCAAGTGTAGTCAAGTTAAGTATAGTACAGATTCATATTTACATTTTTTGTCAGATAAATGAAAATAAAATGCCAAATTAACAATTTTAGAAGGAAATATTACCAGCTACTGCCTGTAACTACAAGCAGCCCATAGACATGAACTCATTGTTGCAAAGCTCATTGTTGGAGTTTATAAAAGTACTTAATTTGTAAATCATTAAGTGCTTAAACATAGAGAGGATATGGGGAGGGAATAATTCAGGATACTCAAAAAACATGTGCTTAACACTTTATTCCTTATTCAAACTTTAATCCAGCATTCAAACTATCCACTTAAAATCTGCAGGAAGGAGATGCTGAACAGCTGTTTACAGTCTGCAGGCCAGTCTCTCTCCTTCACTGTCCCCTTAATTCCGTGTCATTTCCCTTCTGTCTCTGGATTTCTACAGAAAGGGGAAAATTGAATCAGAACCAAAACTTCTATAAACAACCACAAAAGTTCCATCTGTATATCTCTGATGATCAATCTCATTGACTCTGGGCAGCCCCACACCTTTACAAGTTCTTATCCATACTCATTTCACCATTTCAAAGCACAAACTCTCACTTGTTTGGCTTGAGGTTTATAATAATTATGACAAACATTATACCCATTTTGACCTTGTTGCAGATGGTTGGAAACATGTCCTAACGCAAATGGAAGATACTAAAAATAGCACATGGGGCATGCACAAACATCACACACTTCAAGCTTTACCTGATGTTTTTCTCTTGCTCTGTCTCTCTGTTTTCTCTTTAAAGATTTAAACTGCATACATAGCCACATTTAAGAGTGACGTCAATGAGGCACAAATAAAAGTGACCAAACAGAAAACCTAGTGTGTGCTAAATCCGAAAAAAAAATAGTTGCCAGTCCTAAATTTTCATGCTTCATGACTTTTAAAGTTATTGTGGCATTCTCCAGCACAAATTAAACCCTGCCTCTACCCTTCCTTTTATAAGAAAAAGTCAGCCTGACTGAAGGACACATCAGCGGACGATAAACTGTGTGCAGCATTGCAATGAGAGACATAAACATATTTTTTGCAGTTGTTTAACACCACTTTACACAGATGTGCTAGTCCAGGGGCTGTTGACATGTTCACCAATCCATCTATGATGCAATTAGGCAGTTATGTTACATACATACAGTCTTTTAAGATTTACTCCAACAGTATTTTGATGGTGGAACAAAAAATAAATGCTGAAGCATATTGAAGGTATTCTCAGTGCTCAGTGTGTTCTGTTGGATTTCTGGTTTTTGTTTCAATTCCACCAGATCAGAAGACCAGAGGACTTCTTTGTTGCACCTCTAACCATCACTCTCTGTGATGTCATTAGGGTCTGGGGGTATATCTTTAATTCAAAGCAACACCATATGAGCAAGTTTTTGGAGTGTATAGAATCACTTTTAATAGCAATTCTACATGTGCCTCAGCCATCATCACGATAAGGAGGACAATTAGAGGCTCAAATCAGAGCAAGAGCATGTTTAAAATTCATTGTTGTTATAGTTGGGTACAGAGATTAACAATACAGTTGCTAAGTTTATCTGACACTGACCCAGAATCTAAAAGTAAACTTGCTGTAGCTGCAGTTTTCAAAAAAATGAAATCTTTTTCATAAGATTTTTTTTTTGCATGTGTAATTTCACCAAAGTTTTACACCAATCCTCTCCAAATACATTGAATTTCTTCACATTGTCCATACAGTAAATGAATGGTGCCCATGCTAAAACTTTTTAGAGATACTGCTGCATTATGTGTACATTAAGTCCATACATTAAATTGTTGTCACAGGGGCCACAGGCTGGGGGAAATTAAGCTATTTTATTGAATCCTTGAAATCTGCAAGATTTCTGTTTTGTAGAAAAGCTGAAAAAAGTGCACAAGCATAACATGTTGGGTTCTCTTAATGCCATTCCCCCCCCCCAAAAAAAAATATTAATTCACTTTATAATATAGCAATAATATTATTTTTATCATACAAGTCTTATAGCTATTTAATATCTGGTGAATTAATATACAGACCCCTGACAAACAAGCTGTTACATGTATAGCATGTGTTTGATGTGTTTATATATAACTACATCTGACAACAACTCAAAAAAGTTTTATATTTCCATGTACACACACTGCATACACAGACATTAGTACAAGTATTTTGGACCCAAGCAGTGAGTCAGATGCTGCGTCATGAAGATATAAATGCTGCTGCCTCAATTATACAGACAGGATGAGAGAAAAAGCAGAGGAGGGTGAGCTAGAGCGTAATGAATGAATTACAAACAGAGACTGAGATGGAGGGAGTGGGTGAGGGGTGGAGAGTGAGTGAGCACAAGGTAGGTATTCTAATTGACAGTGCGCTTAGTGCTTACTGCCTGTGGCTTCATTAAGAGAGACCTGGAGAGAGAGCGAGGTCAGAGAGCAGGACCGCTGTGGAATGGAGCTGCAGTTAACCCTTCACTGCTGTCTGCCTTGCAGACATGTGGCCTACTGCACAGTGTAATGGTTTCCATGAAGAAGTGACAGCAGTTGGGAACTGACAGCATGACTTACCATCCAACAAATGAGTTACCTGTCAGTCAGTATGATTTCACGTTTACACCCCTTGTCTCGTTTATAATAAGACATGGTGAATACAAAATGGAACTGGGAATCATTTCATCAGTCTTACAGAGTAGAAAACCAGTTATCCTATGGAAAAAATCTTATTGGTTTAGAAGTAAAGGACTATGCACATTTTGAATTTCTTAAACTCAGGATATTAGTTGTGTCTCTATTTAAAAGCTCTTGAGCTCTTGTATGATGTTGTGAGTCACAAGAGTATGGATTCAGACAGAGACATTTAAGGAGTGATGTTTTTGCAATGAATGCAGACAATGCATTTATTGAAAAAAACAGTTATGGTTTTTGTGACAGAGTTGCAGGATGCAAAAGAGAATATATGCTGTCTCAGCAGAAATCAGTCATCACAATGTTACACTCTTTTTACAGCAGGTAAAATGCAGCTTTACAACACTAATGACTCAGCAGTGATTCTGTCCAAACCAACAATTTCTCCTTTGATAAATCAGATAGGGATCAATATCATTGCACCTCATTAAGATAATGTGCACAACAATGCACCTGACTGAAAGAAGAAATAATCAACTGAAACTTTTTTGAACATACTCATGTCACTAGATTAACAATGATATATCTAATCAAAGGTCTTATATCTATTTTAATCCATCAATCCGTTTACTTGTTTCAGATTTGAATATTGAATTTCCTGTGAAAATGATAATACTAATAAATATAATATAATCACACTCTTGAAATATTGATGATGACAGAGATAATTATTTTAACAGATGTTTCCCTGGCTGAGGATCAAAGTAATAAGGGAAATAGTGATTAAACCCACGGAGAAGGATGTATTAAAAAGGAAAAAAAAATTATATATATATATATATATATATATAACATGACCCTCTAAATAAACAAACTAATAAAATGAAAGAAAGGAACTAAATAACAAACAAGGATCACATGAGGAACTAAATCAGGACTAAATAAAAGACACAGTATCCGAGAGGAGCAACAAACTAGCAACTAAATGAGGAAAAAAAACAAGCTTATATACACAAGAAAGGGAAACCAAACTGGGACAGGTGAAACTCATGAGCAATTATCAAGAGTGGAAAGGCATACACAAAACAGGAAGGGGAACAAAACATGAAACAAGACAGAAATAACAAAAAAAGGAAAAAAAACTGAACTAAAACCTTGACAGTTGGAAAGCTTCCCTACAGCACATTTCCATTTCCATTTAGCTGCTAGCAAACACACACAAATGGGGAGTTATAGCACTTAAAAATGTGGTTCAACTGACATGACACTTACAGACTAACATTAAACTAACTTTAATTGACTTGAATTTAACCTTTAATCTTTGTATTGATACAGTTTGCGATAATGTTAACATGTATCATTTGGTAACCAATTTTATTGCTATTGTTTGGAAGCTACCATTAGCATTAAGGTAGCTAATGTTAGCTCTGCTTGCAATGTTTTGCGTAGAGTTAGAGACAAAGAGACACCTTTGTTGGAACCAAAAGACTAAATGATGTCAAATAGTGATATGTGACTGCAACTGTAGAGTGGAACTGTTTTGTTAAAATACAATAATTTCAAATTGCATAACTTTCATAAAATGGTGCCCCTCTGTGGCCATGAGAGGTAACTCCTCGGTGTTAACATACATAGATACATAGATACATACATACATACATACATACATACATACATACATACATACATACATACATACATCCATCCATACATCCATAAGAGGCCAAGAGGTTGAAGAAACAAAAAAGGGAACTTTAATAAAAAAGCATAGACAAATAACAAAAACTAATATGTCAGAATCCTGGTTCCTAGAAAAAAATACAGAAACTGAATAAGGTACAAAAACATGGATGGTAAGATGAAAAAAACAGGTGTAAGTAAATGCAAATGAACCGAAAACTGAAAGCTGTATATAAATGAGTTAAATATACCACAGAATATCTGTAATGCAACACAAGTGGCATAGCATGGAGGGACAGGACATAAAACAAACCATTACAAGGTGTTTCTTCCAGTTTGTAAACTGTCATGGGCAAAGAGCAACTTAAAAAGTTATGTTTTTTTTCACAAACCCAAACAGTTTAATTTGAGGTGCTTTAGATTTGCTGCTGGTGTTTCTACGACTCCCACACACAAGGACATCACTTTCCTCTATACACTGTAAACTTAGGCCCGTTTTGCTACACAGACTTAATGTTTTCCATATACTCCCTCAAATTCTAATTTTGAATTTGTCAGCCAATGCCTGTAATGCCTTTGCTCAGTTGTCACACCTGTGGTGCCAACATTTACAAAAATGACATCAGTTTGTACCAGTGATTCATACTATTTTTAATTTGCAGCAATTACAACTTGGCCTCATTTTCACAATTATGTCCATCATTTCTAGAAATGCTAATAACATAACAAGTATGGGAAGAAGTCAAAACCCCTGTAACAAAAATGGAGAACAAAAGACATTGGTTGTAAACAATTCATTTTGACAAAAACACTGTGTTGTGAGTTAAAATATATCTATACAAAAATATCTAACAAAGTTCATCTAATTATACTGTTAATTTTAACTTATATTGAAATGGACTAATTATGTTAATTCAACTGTTGGTAATTCCATGATAAGATTATTCACAAGACAAAACCAAGGCAAAGAAAGCTATCTGACCAACTAGTGACTAAAAATCAAATGCATTGATGACCTCAAAAAAGAAAAGAAAAGAAATAATTGGTCTGGTTTGAAACTTTGTACACAATCCATCTATCCATCCATTTATACATCCATCCATTGTCTTCAGCTTATCAGATGGAGGTGAAAGCAGGCTTAGCAGGGTATTTCAAGTATTGCTTTCCCAAGTGATGCTTTCTGGCACCTCGGAGGGGGGGTTCAGTGAAACCTCCAATGTGTTCCCAGGCCAGATGAGATATGTTATCCTTCCCCCAAGTTCTAAGTCTACCCCAGATTCTCCTTCCAAATGGATATCCCCAGAAAATCTCTAGAGGGAGATGCCCTGGAGGCATCCAACTCTGAGCTCCCTTTGGATGTCAGAGCTCCTCACCTTATCCCCAAAGCTGAGCACAACCACCAAATGGTGAAAAATTGTTATGACTGCATGTATCCCTGATCAAAAAAACAACAAAACAAAACTAATAATTTAATTTAACTAATAACTAATAACTATATTTTAATCTGTTCAACACACAAATGTTGCACATTATACTTTTAGGTCTGTATGAAGCAAAATTTAGTTATTATTGGTTTTTAGGACTGATAGTGATACTTGAGAGTTTAAAAAATATCTAAAAGATATGTTGCTGACACAAAAAAATGTAATAGGAAACTCCTCAATGCAGTATTTAAAAAATGTGACCAGTTTTTAAAGTGAGGGTTTTTGAGGAACATGCTAGTATTTGCTGTGATAACACTATAAGAGTCGTTAGGACTTTCATCTTGAGGAACTTGTGACATGATAACATAGCTTTTTGGTGAGCAA
>JAPZDV010000026.1:905746-921307 GCA_029814665.1 Acanthurus lineatus
CTACTCTTAAATGTGGAGAGGGTGTCTGCCTCCCAGACTGAAATTGGAAGTTTGTTCCACAGGAGAGGAGCTTGATAGCAGACGGCTCTGGCTCCCAATCTACTTTTAGAGATTTTATCCACCCATTCATCTTTTCAATCTCTAAACCCTTTATGCAGTCCAGTGGGGCAGGGGGGGCAGCTGGGGCCTACACTAACATACATTGGCTAAGAAAGACTGCTATACAGATGTTTCATCAGTCAGTGTGACAGCATACATAGATATATATTTACACCTACAATAGTTTCTGGTACAGCAGACAGAGATGTCTCTGGGCTGTGAACGTACTTTCAAAGTATGAAAAAATCCCTTGGCTAATATAATGTAAATGTATAATTAGATAAATAAATAAGTAATAGACATGGGGTTAATGCTTTGGATCAAAAAAAAAGAGAATCACACACTATATACTACACGAGAGACATGGTAAAAAAAATTCATTAGTAGTGGAAATAGTAGTATTCCCTCTTTTGTCTCTGCAACTTTGGCATGATAATAGTACAATGACTTAAATTTTCAAGTGTAGCCTTCCAAAATCCTTCAGGTGATATCCCAAATCCCAAAATCTAAATAGAGATTGTGACGACTTGTGGGTAGGCCTTCTGTGGATTGTTTGCTGCTGGTGTTGGCTGTTGTCTTACTTGCAGGTAATTGTTGGATGGAGCTGGATTGCCACAGCAATGCAGCACACCTGAGTAGGCTGGGTTCAAGAGGCTTTAAATAGACCCAGAAAGCGTTACTCAGTCTCTCTCCTTCTGGCCATCCTGACTGCTGTTTGTTGGTTTTGTGTTGCATTTGCACCCTTGCACACACTCTCCAATATTTATCCCCTCACATTGACATTGCAGACATACCAACTGATAGACACAACCTAACATTGATTGTTTTCCTTTTCCTCATTAAAAACTGTAACTCTTCTAGACAACGTGTGGTCTCCCTCCTTTGTCCATACATACTTTGATTGTGACAAGATGAACATTAGTGTCCAACCCCAAGTGTAAAAGTGTAACGACAGCTGTGCCTGCATGTAGAAAACTGTGCCTCTAGTTTTAAAAAGCCCACACATTTGCAGAATCACCAAGTGCGATGCCGAGAAAGAAGTCACACACGTTCAGTTAGGTGACAATGAAATGGGCTTATTGTAACACAGGTTGGAAGGTATACTGCGCTGTTTGGCCGAGACAAATGGCTGGCAGAGAGCTTGGATGAGGCAGGCTGAACGTGAAGACTGATGGTGAAGCAGGAAGAGGTGAGCAGGAGGCAGGCACAAGGATCTGTTGGTAGGGTGGTGTGGCAGGATAAGTGTGGTTGAGGAGACATGAAGTCAAGATGGCTGTTCCTAAGCGCAGAGAGACAGAGTTACACAAAGCACTAAACATCAAGAACCCTTGGGATTTACACTAGGAAGTAACAAGAGCTTTATTACTGGAGAAATTGCCCAGGGAACATGTAAGAACAGTATCAGTAGGAACTATCTTGCCATGATAGACTAAAGTGACTAAGCCTCTATGCAGAAGGATAATGAGGAGATGAGTCACAGGTGTTAAGCTAAATCAGCCAGGGATACAGGTGGACCACACCCAGAGAAACAGAGGGAGGGGGAAACACAAAGAACACAGAGAAAACACATAGCCTGAGCTGTGACATCTTTAAGAAAGTTGGGCTTATACTACAGAGTTCAAACATTAGACTAGATTAAACATAAACTTTGTCCACATGACTTCACCTATGAGGATGTGAGGAGCCATCGTAAAGCTCAGTGCAGTGACTATAGTCATCACAGAGTGACGCTGCCTGATCCACCAGGCGTCAAGGGTGGCATATGAGGTGATGTGTTTGAAAATATTACTAATTTTACTCTGAACTTTATTTGCTATTTCATGATTTTAAAAAAAGTGAACAAAGAGTATTCATACTAAATCGGTACTGGAACAATGTTAAGGGGGTGAGCATTAATAAATTCTGCCCACTCAAAGCTCTCTTTGCAGTTCATTTATTAACAACAATGATAAAGAGTCATGTACTTGAAATGACACTGATGTTGTGGTGTTAATAAATGAATTGCATCCATTCATTAATGAAATGGCCTAAGCTGTTGTGTGTGAATGACAGAGTGTGACACTCCGGGCCTTGCATGACTGGGTATATTACTAAACCTGATGAGTAGATCAAAAGCCTTTTGAGTTGTTACCCCTTTGTGTCATTTAAATGAAGTTCATTTTAGTTAACCCAAATTGTCTTTTATGGACAAGAGAAACTACAATGCAGAAAGCACACAAAAACATATTGATTGAACATGGTAGAGATTAACAAAGTTACTAGCTGAATGCAACCGTCTATAATCATGTAGAAAGAACATTGATGTTTTATGTTAATTGCAGGCAGTTGTTTGTCAGCTCCACAGGCTGCTCATCTGCACAAGCATATATGACGAAAGGCTGAGGATGAGGGAGGGACAGAGCACCAGCTTAATTTTTCTATATGATTAACTCAATAAGACAGCTGTATTCAGAAAAACTCGTTGAAACTATTCATTTAAATGGGATGTAAGACATTGGATATCCACCAAAGATATCTCTTTGTTTTGGATAGGGCTGTTTTTGTGTGCTCTTGCCCACTTGAGCCACAAAAATAGCCCTTTATCAGCTACACTGCTTTTAAATCTGGTTAGAACTTGTAAAAACCAAAGGTGATTTCACCCAAATTTACACTATAATGGAACTGCACAGCTGTATCTTAACCAACATAATCTTTTATTGCATATTACCTGTGTAAAGTCACCAATAGGAAACTCAATGCATGCATGATAAAAAATACTTATTTGCACTGTTGAGCTCTGTTCTTAGACCTGTAGTTGTTGGCAGCTTAGGTGGTAGATAGCTCAGAGGTTAGATGAGACCAGTAGCCTAAATACCTAATCAAGTAAAAAGTTCTCCCCTTTGCCAGAATTGACTAAATATGAAAATAGTCAAATTCAAACTCAAACTTAAATGTATTAACAAAACAACAGGACAAAACAAAACATTTTAAAAAACACAGGAAACAGAAAACATGTATCCCACAAGGCAGAGAATTTTAGCCACCTCATGAGCAGTATCAGTCACGGCCTAATGATGGTGATATAGCACCAAATGCCTTTGGGTAGCTAGCTAACATTGGAGGAGATGGTTTATCACTGTTCAAAACAAACTATATTAGGTAAGGTTGAGGCAGCTAAGAGAGGACTCTGCTTTAGGGCAGTGCTCACAGAGGGTAAGGTTACATGAGCAGTAGCAGCAGCATAGGGGTTGAAGCAACACTAGGCTTGTTTACTGGCAGACCAAAAGTGATACAAAACACAAAAAGTGCTTTTAGTTGCCCCAATTAAGGCAAATAAATATAGGCCCAACTATGAGCTTTCACCAGCAGCACAGCATTCAGGACCTGAGAGAATGGGTTAACTTTGGAGAAAAGTCAGAGAGTTACAGGTCTTTGCAATGGGGTGCTACAGCTGGTGCTGGTATATTTTACACTATTTTTCCATTGACTGAACAAAAAATAACAAATTTCTTTGCTATTAAATTGGTGGGCAAGACCAAATTTGGGTGGGCTGATCCCACCCCTGCCCATAGCTCCTGCCGGCCTGGCACAGATCACTCAATAGTTGCAAAAGCTGTCTCACTAACATGTCCCTTGTCAAGATTACAAGGTTGAGATATCTCTACTCAAAAAATAATGTACTTAAGTCAAAACAGACTGGGTTTAAGAGCAGCCACAGAAAGTGCATTGCTTTTAGTGATAAACGCTTTGATGTCAGGATTGCTAGACTGGTCTTTGACTTGCTGAACCCACTAAATTCCAAAGCTCATCCTATGGGGACAAGGCATCTTAGGTACAGCACTAGTCTGGTTTCAGCACTTAACAGCCCAACTTGGAGTTTCTTGTGACAAAAGTGTCTGCCAAATTAAATAAACAGGCATACAATAAAAACACAAGAACATTGCCATTCATAGTGAATTATGCATCATGTAATCTATGTATCTGGTTATTTTTTGATATTAATTGCAGTTAATTGGTTGTATTACACTAAGCTCCAGCAGACAAAACACATCCTTTGTTAAACAAAAAAATATGTTATGTATTTGATCTGTGTGTGTTTGAATTAAAATTGGTACATGAAGGAAATTCTCAGGTGTGTGTGCGCACGCACTTTGATGAAAAGTGTGGATGTTTATTTACCACCCATTGTCTCGACAGGCTGGCTGACAAGCTCATCAATTGTTGCATGTGAGCAATGGGAGCCTCCCCGCTCTCAACTATCTCTGTGTAAGGAGGGAGGCAGGTGTTGCAGATGGAGAAGGCGCTCATTTATTACCAGCTCCTCCATTACTGTCATTACATGCCTCCAACAGCACATAGGCAGAAGAAGACACAAAGACAGCAAGCCTGTCACACTTACAAACAACAAAAGACATTAAGACACTGACCTACTTTTGGTTGGTGTTGCAATTAAGAAAAAGGAAAGAGCCTGGACTGATGTAGAGAAACCTAAGCATGAAATCCATTGATGCCATCAATGAAATCAACAGCTTACTCCCAATGGAGAATTGTAATTGTAAAGTCCATTTCTGTAATAATCCAAGTATTGATATGAGTAGCTTTGTTCACTTAACAGAGATTTATCAGAATAAGTCTTAGTGATTTTAATTTACCATGTATTTCTAAATCATTTTACTTCTTACCTAACTCGATTGACTTTTATGGTTAGTTGGCTTACACAACAAGCCAACAAACCATAAAGCTTAAGTGGGGTTTTGACCTAATTGTTCAAAATAGGCATAACCCAGATAGTAATGACTCTTAAACTGAGATTTTTTGTTTTATTTGTTTTGAGGTGATTAACATTGTTTTGCAGGAGGGTCTTCAATCTTCTTTTCCCCTCTCTCTCCATTTCTTTATTTCCACCCAAACTCTTCCATCCTCTTAACATTAGGAGGTAAAATATATACCACCACCCCCCCTCCCCTTCTTTCTGTCAGTCTCTATCTATATATCTCTCTCCCTCTGGCCTCTAAAGTGAATCAATGCAATCTTCTTACCTTTGAACTGCTCTTTCTTCACATCAAACCACTGTTGCCTGTAGCTCACTGCTCTACCAGCCCTGAAAGTGTTGGACAAGTGGGATGATGGATGTTTACAGCCAGTAAAACAGCTACTATTAGACCTCAGTGTTTTACTTAAAACTTGGATTCAGTTGTCAGTTGTATGTCTTTAGCCTTCAGGGTCCAATAACACTATCTTTGACATTTGCTTTTCTCAGGAAAGGTCCGCAACAGCTTCCCTTCAAACCCAGACTGGCCTCCAGGGCTCGAGAAAGACAACAAACAAACAGAGATCTATTTCATTTCTCCTCTCTTTCTCTGTTTGTCTGGTGGATAGGAAGGGTTAGGGAGCTTAGGGGAGATGTTTGCCGTGTGGAAACATCAATGCATTTCATCAAAAACAAAACAAACAAACAAAAAAAGAAATAAATACACCTCCATGCAAAATGAATGAGTGCAATATGTAGGCCCATATGGTGCAATCCCATTAGCCTCTGCAGCCTTGCATGTTGAGGTTTGTCATAAGCAGACGGTGTGTAATAAATGTTCAGGGAGGAAACAAGACTTCTGTTTACTCTGGGAAACAGAAGTGAGGCACAGGCTTGGACTGATTCAGATTGTGGGAAGTTGATTCTGTTATTTATTTGCTCCAATGTATTTGTTAACAATATCAGGTCAATATAGATATTGGGGGAAAAAAAGAAAACACTGTATTTATTTGACTCAACTGTAGTTTAGTCTTTGACACGGTAGATCATTTAGTTCTGTGAGTGCCTTCAGAGTTCTTTCAGAGATTTTTTTCACAGTCATGAATTAATGTTAATTCAAAAACTACAAAATGGATTGCTAAAGGCTGACATCCACCTGTACATTGCAGTGTCTCCTCTTGACTTAGAGCCAACTGACACCCTTTTATTCTGTATTTTAGGAATCAAGTCATTGATGACAGAACTTTCTTCAGCTCAACCAGGACAAAACTCAGGTCTTAATTATTTCTCCTAAGGCTAAGAAAGAAAAACTTAATGCAAAACTACAAGCACTGGCACTTAAGTGAACAATCTTTTGGTAATCTTTGAGTTTAAATTTAGTTTTATGCCAAAATTAAGAAAATAAACTGAAATTGGCATTTTATCATATTGAGAACATTGCCAGTGTGAGACCATTTCCCTCTCAAGCCAGCACACAGACACTAATATATGCTTTTATTACCCACTAAATTGACAGTAATCCTCTACCTTCCATTATTCTGAAGGAAAGTGCAGCCATTTTCATTTACCATGAAACTCAGGTGCAGGTGTAAGAAAGGGAACCCAAAAGAAAGCACATATTACACCAGTTTTAAAATCTCATCACAACCATCCTGGGTGCTTAGGAATTGATTTTAAGATTTTTTTTTTGGCCTATAAAGCTCTGTGTCTTGGTCCTAACTATTCATCAGATCTGGTTTTGGTCTATGAACCTTTTATAAGCCTAAGGTCTTCAGGTTGTGGCGTTTTAATAATCCTCAAAGCCTGAACACGGTGAGGCATCTTTTCATGACCGTGCTCCTGGACTGTATGAACAGCCTGACTGAGGACCCAATGGCTGCAGAGAGAACTGATAATTTAAAAAAGCAAACTCACACCTACCCTTTTGGTGGACTATATTTAAAAAAGGCGCGATATTGTACAAAAAAACACTTTTTCCACTTTTTCAGTTTTTTGGTGCTGTATTTGGGTTATTGTGACAACCAGTTCACAAATGCATAAGACCATCATGTCAGTTCCTTGTGGGCTGCACAGATGTGTAGATATGCCTCTCATTGAGCCCCTCAAATTTCCTCCAACATGTTATGTCATTAGGTTGCTCATTATGCAGCATCACCTTATTTGACTAACTCCACCTATGGCCTCAGAACTCTCTTTTCAAAGGTGAGTAGGCGACTAGTGAGTATCACAAATCGCTTACCTACAACGTTAACTGACCCAAGGATGGATCAGTTCTGACCGTCTGTGATTCGACTTCAATCTCGGCAGCAGTAAGTTTTGCCATGTTTAAAGCTTCTTTATTGTAAAGTTAGCCAGTTCAACCTGGCGTAAGCACCGCTGCTAATATGGGTTGCATCTGTTGTGGGCTCAGGCGCTGGAATGTATGAATGTCATTAAGGTTCACTCACTGGGTTTTGGTGCTTTTAAGGGTACCAACGGAATAACATCAGTACTTCCATGTATATTTTCATATGAATCAAACATTGCCACATTTCGGTACCACAGAGTGCACACTGAATCTTTTATGATTCGATACCATTACAAACTGAGTCTGTTACAAGCGCTTCCCTCAGCGCTCACTGAGAGCATATGGTCTGATCAAAGTCACATTTCACAGAGGCTTGGGTTAAAGTCATGTACACCTTCCAAGAGAGGCATGGCCAGCCACAGCTCATTTGCATTTGAAGTTCAGGGCACAGAAACAGCATGCTCAAAATAAGGCTGAAACAGAGAAGTACAAGGGCAAGACTAAGCACATGATTGGAGTTGCGTTTCAAGCAAGAAACTTCAAAAACACGCTTTGGGGACCTATAGACCTAGGAACATGGTCAAAACAGGTTATAATGATGGACCTTTAACAGTTCTTTATTCATATATGTGTAATGTTTTTCATTTTAACATTTGGCTTTTTTTCAATGTTTCAATAGATATAAAAATAAAAAAAAGATATGGTATTGTAGATACTTAAGGCCAGGATAATTATATTGTTATGCAGTTCTGCGGGGAAAATCTAATATTGTGAAATCAGCTAATTGTAAATCAGATGTAAGTCATATATGAGTGATTGGGCCCTATCGTACTCCGGATAACGGATTGGTCACTGACAGCTGGAGCAACTTCCGTGTTCATGTCAGTGTACTTATTTGATCAGAAAAACAAGGATTAAATAATAATTATCTATAACATGAACCCTGAGCCAAGAGTTCTGTCTCCTCACCACCGAATCGCCTTTCTTTGTTTAGATTCAGTATCAGCAAGCGGATGAAAGAAAAACAGTCCGTCAACCATTAATTACCACATGTATTCTATTCTCACAAAATTAATTTAATTTTTAAGTATGTGCGTGTGTGTGCCTGTGCAGGTGAAAAAATATTGTAGAAATTGATATGAAAAAACATGGAAATGTTTGCTTTCTAACCAATTTGACTTAAGGGAAGAATTAGCTGAGAGCTGTCTGACACAATACATTTATTGAGCTTTGTCCCTGTCCAGCCGAATAAATGAATAAATAAATAAATAAATAAATCCTTGTAGTTCAGCTGTCTGTTTACATTTGCACCAGATGCACGATAGCAATACGCCTGAGCCACTGGCGCATGGCGCAATCAGTCTTTAAAGGGAATGACACGGATTCTCTGATTGGTTCATGCATTTTTGGCCAAAGAAACACCCATGAAACACCTATGAATTGATGAGATGTTTCTACACAGCTGATAGGACTATCTGCTGTGTGCCAGTGGCGCATTGGGCGGGGAAGAGCAGGATATCTCTGCTGCTCCTAGAACAAGGCGGCAAAGGCTGACCTGGACACTCCCCTGAATAAATCAAACCCTTGCACTGGGTGCCAGTGTACAATAGGGCCCATCGTCTTTATAATGAATCCGATACACTTCACCATCCCATATTCTAAGGCTTTTATTCCAAGTTTTTATATTCCCTGAAGTTTGTGTTTTTAAGTTGTATTCGTTTTTTCACTTTTTACTTGTTATCTTTATTTGTTTTGAATTGAAAAAAACGCATATAATACGCAGAATAAAAATACAAAAATGAGGTAATGAAGTTCTAAAAATATTTTGAAATTGCCACCGTAGCAGCTCAGCAGCACATGTAGATGCAGCAGCTGTCATGGCTGTTTCTGAGTTGCATGAGTTTAAATTAACTGTTTTTTCTTAATTTTTTTTTACTTTATTTCTGAAAGGTGGAACATCTTGAAGACCTATATACCCATACCTTTACCTATTTTTTATGCTATTCTATAAACATGTTCCATGCGTAGCGTAAAGGACTGAAAACTGTCATCTCCTTGTGAAAGCCCGTGTTGCATCTGAATGGAATGTTCAAACAAGAAGTTACCTTGACATAACATTTCTGACCAGTTTATGGTCTTCCCATACACAACTACTGTAGTGCTAATCCATTCCTCAATAAATGTGTTATCAGAGAAACTTGGAGACATTCATTATATCAGAGGTAGATGACACAAAGCTGATATATCAGTTGAGACAGGGCAAAGAAAAGATGGTGGATGCTCCTTGAAAGTGCCTGTTTATGAAAAATGGCTTTTTGTGTGCATTTGTGTGTGTCTGTGTGCATGTGTGTGTGTGAAAGAGCGAGTGTGAGATGATTCACAGATATGGGCTTCCTCCATATGACAAGCCAGGAAAAGCCTTCCTCTCTTCTGTCTCTCTCTGTCTCTATTTTTTGCTGTTTTCTTCTAGATCCTAATCTCTAACACAATGCCGTGCGAAAGCTTTATTAATGTTGCGTCTACCACAGGAAGAAAAGTTCTGTGGCGGTCGATAGCAGGGTGGTAACGCGGTTCTGTCAACCCCACAACCTCCTTTATACATACTCTCATTTGCCCCAACTCACATGCACACACAGGGATGCGTGTGCTGCTCGATGTTATTTGAAGGGACATCAGTTTCTATGAAAGATAATAGCCTTGCAGCTGGAAGCCAGCAATCATGATGAGCCCTGCAATCATTAGAGGTTGGGGGTGAGATATCGGTTGAGGGAGCCATCCTGTGCTTGGAAGGTCACAGAACTGATATCCATTAAAGGCAATCTCCATCTTAATCAGAAACACGGGTGTCAATTTGAA
This sequence comes from Acanthurus lineatus, assembly GCA_029814665.1. NCBI lineage: Eukaryota > Metazoa > Chordata > Actinopteri > Acanthuriformes > Acanthuridae > Acanthurus > Acanthurus lineatus. The sequence continues at coordinate 915,718 of JAPZDV010000026.1, forward strand.
ATGGCAAGGTGTTGAATAATTGGATCTTGTTCTTTAATTATAATAAAGTCAAAAGAAGAAAAAAACGAGGAATATGATTGGAGGACATATTAAAGACCACATTACACAAACATCTAGAATAAAATGAAGGTTCATAGATGAATAATTTGATGACCTCCTATGAGGGTCTTCCAAACCCATCCCACTGTCATTTTCTGTCAACACAGAAGCAAGAACATTAGTTGTTAAGATCAGTTAACTAAACATTTTTCATGAGAGCAAAAGATAAATGTCACTGTTTGGTTCACATGGTTGATTTACAACAAGCTGTTCTCAGTCAATCCATATTTCAGCCTAATTTGTGATTTATTGTTTTCAATCATTTGTTCAGCTGTAGAAAAATAGTTAGAAAGCTTTGAAACTAAGATAATTTCCACAGTTAGTAAAATCACTGCTTTAAATCTCTTTTGTTGATAGCACTCTTTAACCCAAAATTAAATCCATTCATGGCATTTTTGACGTTGATGGCACTTGATGTTTTAAGTGTCTTATGACTGGATTAACTCTGCTAGACTTAAGACACTGTCTCATTGAGCCTGCAATAGTTTAATTAATTTCATTGTAGTGTAATTTTAGTAGTAATTACCATAACAAGGACAGACCATGAATATATTGAGGAAACAAGTCAGTGATTGTATATTTTCCATTCTGACAAGATCACCTAAATACACTGTAGGAGAAGTAAATATTACTCTACGTATGTGACTTGCAGAGACAAATGTGATTTACAGCTTTTTAATAACTGGCTCTCTAGAAGGATGTGGTTTAAGTAATGAGAATTCAGACCATCATTAATGGTTTAGGAAGGCTGAAAGGGAAAAAATTGCTATGAATACCAATTAAAAAATCATAAAAAAACAACAAACAAAAACACAATGGCATATGAAATTCAGATGAAGAAAGGCAAAGACTGCCATTTTTTTATGAGTGAATGAATGAATGAATGAATGAATGAATGAATGAATGAAAATAAAGACTGAAGATGAAGATGTGTGTTGAAATAAAACTTTGCCAACAGAGCCAAACATGGGGCAAGTGCAACAACTCCACATATAAAAAAAAAGGTAATAATACCTTCAAGTCCAACAGGAAGAGGTCTGCCAGTCCAATTTTTACTTGTCTTTACTTTTCTCTCCTTTGTCATCATCTACTTCAGTATCTTTGTCTCTGTCTTAATGTCACCCACTACAGAAATCCATTCTCACACTGACATTCCTCCTGTCCAAGGTGCTTGCTCAGTCACCCTCTTTCTTTGTCTTCTCCATCAGCGTCCTCCTCTGTCTCTTCTTCCTAGTGAATTTCTTGACAATGAGCAAAAGCCAGTCTGACAATTGTCCCGTCCCTGCCTCTTGCTTGGTCACTCTCTCCTTCTCCTCTCTGCCCTTGTATCCTCTGCTTGCTTTGGTTCTGTAATCCATTTGGACCTGCTCACCACCAGCAGTCACTGGATGCATTGAGTCCCCCTTGGCCCAGTGGAGGTCCAAAGCTCCTATGATACAATGTAGCTAAAAACACTCCCTGGTGCCCCTACGGTCAGCTAGCCACATGGCTAACAGTGCTAACCAGCAGCTACAGAAACAGCAGTTACACATAACTATCTCCTAATTTACAGACAGTTTAGGCAGAGTAGTTTGAGAACACAAGAGGCACAATATTATCCTGTGTCAGTTTTTGCCCAGAGTGCTGTGAAGTGTTACACACTCCTGTAACACTCCTTCTAGAAACATAATGCAGCAACCGGCATCCTGGGGGCAAAGTGACTGACACAGCAATACCATTTGCCCCTAAAGTATGTGTACCATCAAAATGATTTTTTATTGGAATATACAGATGCCAAGATATATTTGACAGCTACTGAGTAGGTCAAAAGTTGTTAGGGGCAGCTGTGGCTTAGGAGGTAGAGCAGGTTGACTACTTAACAGCAGGTTGGTGGTTTTAACACTAGATTTCCCAACCTGCAATGCAATAATAAGTGTAACTGGGCAAGATCCTAAACAAATGACACTCCATGTGCATTCATGGGCATCTGTTTTTGAGGTGTGCTTTTGTTTGGCTGGATTAAAAAAGCACTGTTCAACAAGTGAGGAATGCCTGTTTCTCAGAGTTCACTGCCTATCTGACAAAATCTAATCTGCTCTCTCTAATCTTGGTAATGCATAACAACAACATCATATGTTAGCACAAGAACACATACAAAGAAAAAAAAACAGTCCTCTTTGCATTTGATATTTTTTTTTCTTCTGAAGAGTGAGAAATAATCTGAGGAGAGAACATCTTATTGATTCCTCAATCCCTAAAGTGCTGAGGGATGGCCATGTCAAGGAAACAGCATTTGGCACACAGAGAGGAAGAGACAGGGAGGCGGAGGGGGAAATGGATAAAACAAAAAAATGATGAAAAGCAGAGAGGGAGAAAATAAACGCATCAGACAGCGGATTTTGAAATTGCCTCGTGCCAACTGTGCTTATTGTACTTCACATCTCATTATGTGGCGGTGTCTTCTTTGGAGATGGCTGTTTGTCAGCAGCTGTGAGTGGAATAACAATTTTGGCGAGCTTGTGTTTTGCTATTTGCAGAGAAGAAAAGGCACACAAGAACACGTTCCTGCACTGCTAGTGACACCAACACAAACAAGGTCTCATATTGAGGAGACGATAGAAGTACCTACTTTACCTTTGTCCTAAGGCTGTGTTAGAGCCCAGTTATCTTAATGCTTGAGGTAAGGTACTGGTTAAGGTGAGTTCCTTCTCATTTTAAATAGTGTCAGATTTTTAATAAACATGGAGATTAGAGGCCTTTTCAGACAGGAAAGAATAGCATAGCTGGATACATGTGTCAGTTAAAGGAATGACATTTTTAGCATCCAAACTTACAGAAGTGGCAGTTCTATCTCACATAGGCTCCAACCTCCACTTGACTCAATGGCCTCTACTTAGTCACTGAAATGTACATGCCTGTTGCCAGCCAGTCAGAAAGTGCCCACCAAACATGTGTGTCCTGGATAGTGTAAAAGGCAAAAAAAAATGGTATTTGACATAATTTTTCCTTTAGTGACAATTTTACCCTCTGAACTTTCTTTCTTTTAGGATCAGGTTGCTGTTTCAAGAAGTCTGTCTAAGCCCATCCTGCCCTAGCTTTATTATTTCCTTCATTTGCTTTTAAGATGACACCAGCATCCCCTGTTGCAGATTGCCTCTGCCACCCGCCATCTGCTGTGACTTTCTGGAACTGATGTCCACAGCAGAGTGAGCAGTGTCCTCTCTACCCCAGTCACTTCCACCCACGCTAGTACACTGTCTCTGTGAGAGATTTTACAGCCTGTCTGAACTTAAAAAAAAAAAAGTAATTTAGCAAGCACAGAGTAGAAATTGAATTTGATAATTAAGTCAGAATCTGCAGTTCAACTGGAATAAAACAGAAACTGCTCGGAATTGGATGAGATTAGAAAAGTCTTCCAGACAAACATAACAATTTTTTGTTATCCTTAAGCTAGAATGAACATGTTAAAAAACAACTGTTTTACCAGCTTTACTAAATAAAAAAAAAAAAAAAACACAACCCCATCATAGTTAACCTTGTTACTTGATTGATCAGTCACAATCACAAGTTGGCAGTGTGATTTTGACAGAGATATGTTTTTAATATTTGGGTTTGGAGGTTTGGAGTATTGTGTTTAATTAAAATTGTCATACCAAAAGCATATGTTTGCATACAGAGAAAAATGGTTGTAGTTGTGGAAATGGGTTTAGCTGAGGTGCTGTCCATGGCTCTGCAATTTACAGTACATTTCCTACTTGCATGCTACTGATGTGCCGTGCCTTTGTCTGATTGTGGTGGATCTATACATAGTGACACAGACACACACTACTGACAATTTTCACACAGGCTGATAGTACACTGTACACACATTGCATGTAGGCATTTCATGCACATTTTTATTCATTTCCTTTTAATGCTTTTGCCTTTAGCAAAAACATCTTTCTCATTAAGAGAAGCCTTCAGTGTCATTCTTTTCTCTTCTCTCAATTAGTACGTGTTGTCCAGTTTTGATAAAACTGCCACTATGGCAGCATCCACACTAATTTCTTTGGTGCCCACTATTGTTAACAAGCTTGCAGCTGCTTCTCACTTTCGTCAAAACTAATCCACATCTGCAGCTACCACCTCTGTCCATGTCAAAGGACACTGATTGGTCCAGTCATATTCTGACCAGACACAAACCAATCTGGCTGGAGTGGAGGGAGCTTTTCAAGATTTCAGACTGGAGATCTCAGCAGTCCAGCTTCCTGGTGCCTGGTTGTCACCAAGTTTTAAATAAGGCTGGCAAACTAGTTTCAGGTTTTGTGTTATTCCTCTCTTGCGCATTTGAAACACATGGCTTGACTACTTGAAATTTCAACCAGAAAGTCCACTTGCTCTCACATTGATGAATGAACGATAGGCCTCTTTCAGAGTCAGCTTTGCAGTTTTCTTGCATCTTGCACAATAAAGATAACTTTTACTGTGTGCCCTTTTGAACCATGATAACCATTGCTTGTTTGTGCCAGACAGCTGACATTTGCTATGCTAATTTGCTATCAATTGTGCTCTTCGAGACAAATCTGACCTCTGCTCCCTGACACGCATGCATCACAGCGTTTTTGCCACCTACAGTACCCACCTCCCACGCACACACACACACACACACACACACACACACACATACACATCAATTCAGTCATTAACAGTGTTGTCTGATTACAACATGGCCTTATCAAGTTCACTCCAACCCTTCATGACTGTCCTAGTTTTCTCAGTCATGAAGGGTATACAGGAGTGTAACAGATTTTGGATTTGTGGCAAATAAAGCTAAACAGTTAGACAACATACAGACACCTTCTTTTTGCTTGTTTGTCACAATTAACATTAGTTTTTTTAGTTGCTGAGCAAGCATCTTGTGATTGAGACTGAACAGACAGAGCAGATTAAAATAACATGTTTTCCATGCTCATGTTTATGCATCTTGAACAGGTGTATTAATAAAGTTTTGACTCTTTACCTGGAAAGGTTTTATTGCACTTACACACTTACTCATGTGTGTGCGCAGCTGTGACACACAGAGCAGAAATTCTAAAGACTAGATGAAAAGTTGGGAGAAATGTGAATTTTTTGGAAAACTGAACTACAGAGATCTTCCCCTCCCAAAAATAAACAGTACAGAATAAAATGGTAAAAACACAATAACACAGTTTCATGTTAAATTTCAGCTTTTCTCAGACAGACACAGGACTTCAGGAGGGAAAGAGTGGATAGCTGGAAATGCTTTTATGTGCAGCTGTTTGGTCGCTGACTGCCTCTTAGGAAAATCCTGGCACAAGCTCCTTGAACCTCAGCATTAAAGTAGCCACCCTCATATCATCATGTGATATTAACTAATTTAAGATGTGAGCCAACAGAGACATGTGTTGGCCTTAAATTTACAAAGGTCCAGTGCAATACAGAAATCCCAAAGTGTTTGAGGTAATTAGAACCTTGGTCTCAATTTCAGAATTTCTTCACCAGAGAACACCAC
>JAPZDV010000026.1:954864-976295 GCA_029814665.1 Acanthurus lineatus
TAAAGTGTCTTGAGACAACTTTGTTGTGATTTGACGCTATATAAATAAAATTGAATTGAATTGAATTGAATTGAATTTATTTCCCCCTTTTTCCATCAACCTAAAATGTTTAAACAGTTATCTTATGGTAAAATCTAAACTAGGATTAACGTTGTCAGGAAGGTCCATGTTGAGTTAAGTTGTTAACCTAACTAAAGTGTCAACAGTTAGGATGATTTTCTAGCAACAAGAGAAGACTCTTATTCAAGCAATGAGGGACTGGGTAGAAGAGAATATGTTTGTCCCAGCCACTGCAAATGCTTGACTGTTTGCCTACCTTAGCAGAGAGATCTGATGCATACAGGCATAGCTAGAGGACAAAACAAAGATTGAGCTCTTAAACAGTAAACTAAAACAGTTATCTACAGGGTTTTTTCTATTGCCTTGGACTTGGCTTCTGGTTTACTTAAAGAATGACACGTCTCTATTTACACATACCCTTTCTCAGTCTCCCTCTCTCTTTCTCTCTCTCTTATTAGATCTCTTGTGTTGAAACACTGGAGGAACAGCAGTGGCTTAGACCACTCACTGACTACCTAACCACTGCTGGCTGCTTGAAATCTCTTACACGCCTGGTTGATAAGCACAAACTGGTGGAAGGATGTTTTTGATGATTCAGTGTGTGTGGTGCTTGGAAAAGTACATTCTGTGACAGTGTAAGTGTATTTACTTTGCACATGATATGGTAAACAGACTGTGAAAATTTTATATGAATAGAGCACACTAGGATTAACAGTATACTTGTTAATGTGTGAACAACTCATTTCTCACTAATGTCAAATTTGTAAGTCTGCTATTTTAACCAACTGTTCCTTTTTTTATTTAACCAACTTGCCTAAACATTTTTCATCTGATACATCCACAAATGCTTTTACACCTTCTAACAACATTCATACCTACAAGTTAGCCCAACCATAAAAAACAAACCAACAAACAAACAAAAAGGCAATGCATTAAAAACCTCAGTGCACACACAGGTACACAAAGCTCCCAATAGTGTCCTGCTTATTATCGAGCCTGCACTGAATTAAAATGTGATACCTTAAACTGTGGTGAAAACAGTTGTTGCAAATTTTAGCAAATTAATTATCAGATGTTCATGGGGAAAAAAAAATGTTTTCATGGAAGATGTGTGGTAAATTTCAGAGTTGTATCTCAAAAACAGATTTTTTTTACAAATGTTTGAATTGCCTCCTCTGTGTAAGCTACTGTGAGTACACTAGCTTAGAAGAGAAACATTTTTAAACATCAGTTTGTCACTTACTGAGCAGTCAGTACTTCTGAAACATTTCACGGCCATCTCTATATTGTCTGGATGATGCACTTAAATTCTCAAAAAAAACCAATAATATATATATATTTATTGTCACTTGATGTGTGACTCTGCAGGATAGTTATTAGTCTTTGGATTCAGGGGATTTCTGTATTTTGGGGACATTGAAGTATTTTTTTAAATACTCGCCTCAGTGATGAGAACTAGAGACACATGATTTAAGCTTTTAGCTTTGATTTTGGAAGTTTGAAATAAATTTTGGTTCTGCCAGTTTTGCTCCTCTCTTTACTTTTCCTCTTCATCTTCTTCATCCTCCACATCATTCTTTTCCCACCTAAATGCCTGGCCCTGGCCCATTGCAGTGAGGCAGCTGTAATTTCCATCGTGTTTTCATGAGGTGTGGTGGTGGGCTCATCTGCACTAGCAGCCAGCTGGATGAGAGAAGGAGCCACAAAAACTGGCAACCATCCCACAGCCACGTATGTGCTCCAATGAACAATTTTGGTAAAAGGGAAAAATGAAGTCAAACTTTCATTCCACAAAACCACCAGACCAAAGTGAGCCCATAGGGAAGATTTAGCTAAACTAAAACAGGGAACCTTTCCTTCAAGTAATACTGACATGCACAGATGAATTATCACTTGCCTCCACATGCCTCTGTGAAGTCCAGCAACAAACTCTGCCTCAAAGTACATCTCCTAAAATACATCAAACTTACATATAATGGCAGCAAATATAGGTGCAGATGGTTTTGATCCTCCAAGCTTCCTATGTTTTTAATGTTTTGAGTCTCTTATTTTTCAGCCATATCACTGAAATATATATCAATTAGAAATGAGAGCCAGGACTTGGGCCCCTGGCACTTTTGGCTGTGCTGAGCCGTGCTGAGCTGCATTGAGTCACACTGGTCTGCATTTTCACTATCACTTTTAAGGAGATGAGCTGCACCCAAGTGGGACCTTCTCTACAGTGGGACCAAAGCGAGCACAACATGTCTCCAAGCAAGCAGCAGTGATGTCAGGGGCTTCCTTACAATGTTGAATGATAGCCACATCTTCCTCGAGGTCTTGTTGCTCAGTTTCATCATCCTTTCTTTGTTTTTCAAGCAGTAAGTGGTAGATGCTGGGCAGAATGGAAAAAAAAGCGCTTGAAAATCCATGATGACAGATGCCAGCAACCGTTGCATTAAGCAATGGTAGACAGCAGAGATGAAGGCGCTGATTTTGTGCTAAAGTGTAATGCTGCTGGCATTTTCTCTTTAAGTGAGGAAATAAATTGGGCCTATTTGAAGTTTGCATAATCGCATTGAAAATCATATACACTTTTTTGACTGCCTCAAGATCTGATCATCACTAAAGTGTAGGCTGTCATGCAAGAAAGACAATAAAAACAAACACAATGGTAAGTAATCATTTTGACATTTAAGGTGGCTAGAATGATTCTCAACGTCTACAAATGAGTAACATGAAAGAAAACCCTCCTCTGTAAAATTTCTGGTAAATGTCAAAGGAGCCCCATGTTAGCTCTGCACATGCACGTGTGTCTGTCATGGGTGCGCTCCTGTTCTAATAAAAATAGCTTTCCACCCCTTTGTTTAAACCTTACTGACTCAAGGCAAGCACGTCATCAGTTAAATACACCCCCCCAAGCAGGAAGCCCTACTGTAATGGAAATGCAAATCACTGCCTTGCTATGCCGACATGCCGAGCCATGCCAGACCGAGCCAAGCCACAGATGTGTATTGAAAAATGCCAGATTAGAAACATGGGCTCAATTTGAATTTAGGATCGCTCCTGACTAATCTACAGTTGAAGGAAAACAAAATGGACACAATGGGACTCTTGCTTCATTGGGTGTATTAATGTTCAGTGTGTATGTGCACATTTTTTTTTTAGTACGTACATGCTACCAGTTTGTGTGTACACATTTTCAGTATTATGTGCACATAACAGACAGCACAGCCTCAGTTTGATGCAACACTGGTCAGTTTACATCCTCGTAAAATAAAACAGAAAAACAAAAAACATGGTGGTGGTTGCTTTTTTTAAAAAAACATAGTAATAGTAATACATATGTCCAGTACTGATCATTATATACTAGGATGCACACATACTGTTTTCAATATGTATTTATTTATTTATTCAATGAGCAATATCTGTTCGCTGATGATCATTATTTCTGTCACTCCCCAAAATCAAAGGCAGAGTGACACCATCATAACATATCTGCAGCCCTCATTTACAGGTGAACCAAAACTCTATTTGTCTTCCATTTCAATTAAATATATGAATAAAAAAGCCAAATGAATGAATGAATGAATAAATAAATAAATAAATAATTAAAATTCTCACATTCTTAACTTTCCTACTGTGAGTGGAGTGTCTTGTGGTTACCTAGGATTTTTGCTGGTGTGAAGAGAGATTGAGAGATGAGGGAGCTGACATTTATCAAATATTTGCAGATGCTTTAACTAGTGAAGCCACAAGCAGAACTTAATTGATTTTGCCGTCTGGCTCACTGTGCTACAGAGCCCAAATGAGTAATCCCTGCCATCCTGTGGAGTGTTTGTGTGGTCTGGTGTTTTTTTTGTTTTGTTTTGTTTTTTTTTTTAAATTGTACTTAACCAGCTTTATAACTTTTAAATTGGGTTTGTTCAATATTTAGCTTGGAGTGAAATACATATGCATAATTTACATTTTGGAAAGTGGATTCATCAGTTTTCTTTTCTCATGTGATGAGAGGATTAATAACATTGTCATATCTGAGCAATAAATGAAAACAGTTGTTGTGATAACACTTTACTCACCAAACTGACAGCTCAGATCTGGGAGCACAGATGAAAATAGGTCCAACAGGGCAGCAAACAAAAGCCATACAGTCAGAAAAATTTGAAACAGAGCAATAGTTTACCCAAATGATTAAAAAAAAATAAATAAAACCAAAAGACTTTGATGGATGATTTTCTGTGTTTACCGTTTGAGTAACAGTTTTACAATTTCAATTTGTTGTTGTTGTTGTTATTTATTTATTTTATTGTTCCAGTGTTTTTTAGGCTTTCTCTATGGATTTTTGAATTGCCCCAACTTTTAAGCAGTATGATGTACATCACTGTCAGTGTTGATGAGTGTTAAATAATAGGTGACTTAATAGCACATATACATTTGCCTTCCATGTACTGTTAATCTTGTCTAGATATGAGAGAAAGAATTACAGCAAACAGTTTTCTTAGATAGGCAAAAATAACATAGAGAGAAGTCTATTTTTAACAATTCGATGACAGGAGCCTGGGGACATGGCAAGTAAAGAGACATTAGAAAAATGACCAGGATGGTGTCCTGCAGGATGAGGCAGGTCTTGAGGGCCACAACAAGGCAGGGCTGAAGGGCGACCAGGAAGCAGGAACTAAGGGCAGGGCCAATAAAAAGACTCAGAACAGACTGGGGCGACCAGGAGGATGGGTGAAACCACTCAACAGGTGAATTATGTAGGCTGAACCCCTATATAGGGCAGAAGTAGAGCCAGGGTTGAAGACAAAATTCCTTGATGGGACAGCATGCTGCCACTCCCACATCAGAGATGCCACTTGCAGGCACAAGCTGAAATGAGAGGCTGGAAGGGTTGGGATGGGAGTAATGGTAAAGTTGTTCTTTCGTCTTTAAAACGGCAATTCAGTTGGGAGTCCTGATGATACTTGACCTTGGAGGTGGTGGGGGGTAGTGCATGTAAGAGGGCTGCAGTGGACCTAAATTCCTGATGAAACCCCTTTAAAAGTATGCAAACCTCAGGAAACATTGCAACTGATTTCTAAAGATTGAAATGTGGCAACCAGAGACAGGATTAACCTCAGAAGGTGTAAACAGAAAAACAAAGATCAACAGAGTTAACAAGCATAAGCAATATAAAAAATAAGTCAACAAATACAGTGCAACACAGACATTGTCTCAAAAGAGAGAGGACCTGGGAGCAGCTGGAGAGACTAGTTTTCCTGGATGACTAAAGTGTGCAGTGTAAAAACAGAGTAAAATAAAGTAGTCCAGTAGAGTCAAAGAGAACAAACACTGGTGTTGTCTGATGTTGTCAATACTGCAGTGCTTGCATACAGTAGTATTTTCCTGTAATTAGCATTCAATTCATGTGATAGTGGTTTGATAACAGGAGCTGGACACACATGCTTTTAAAATAATGCTACATTATATTTCTCATATGTACTGTATTTTATTGTTTCACTCCATTAATTTTACCTAATTTACCAAAGTCTTGTTAAGTTCCTGCTGATGAAAAGTATTATGGGGTCACTGTGCTGAAATTCAGTTACCAGTACTGATATCACTATTAGATCCGGTTGGAATAGTACCCAGACTTCAGAGTCACACCATGTACAATCACATTTTCTAAAATTTATCACAGTGTAAGTCAAAATGTTGAGAGAATGTAAATAATAGAGATAGGCAAACAAAATGGTAATTTCATTAAAGTAAACTCAGTGCAGGAGGCAGGTCATGTTTCCCAAACATAACCAGGACCCCGGCCCACAACCCTCACTTCCTTTTTCTTCTCTGATCTAGCTACAACTACTGTATATCCCCAGCCTGCTTCCTGTTGTTTGTTGTTCATACAGAGACAGAGTTGTCCAGTGGTGAATAAGTTGTTTCCTGTAATACTGTATGATTGGGATTGCTTGAAATGTGCGCATTCTGCAAAAAAGAAAAAAAAAAGTCTAAAGAAAAAACAAACAAAAAAAGAAAACAAAGTTGAGAAAGAGTTGGAAATATGGTTGATTGATATTGATATTCATCTTGTTTTTTGATCTAAAGTCTGGAGAAAATGCAAATATTTTTTCAAAAATTGTTTAACTATGCCTTTATCTTTAGGATTGACAGTCATGTTTTTAGGAGGTGCTCATAAGCATAGCACCATGTCTGAAGTTCTTTTACGCATTTGCAGATTTTATCGGTGCTTGTGATCTAATGTGTGTCAGAGGTTTAATCAGCAACCTGTTGGAGTAATTAAAAGCACTCAGCTCTGCTAGAGTCAATCACACACGGCTGAGAGAACAGTGGATTAACAACAGGAAGAAGGAGATAAAAGGGAGAAAGAGAGGAGCAGAAGAAGGCAAATTGAATAGGAGAGGAAGAAAAGTAATTTAGGACAGTGTGACCCCTATTTTCTGTTCAGCAAAATCATTTTCAAATCATGGACCAACTTTCCATCCATGTGTTCATTGACAGCTGATCACTGTTGTCTCTTATTTTATGTTTTGTTTGTATTCAAATGTACTTTATTTGGCCAATTAATATTTTTTGAAGTTTATTCAGATCTATTATTGTCTGCATTCGGCCCTACCTGCCCTTCCACAAAACATCAAAGTTAGTTATAAACCTGTAGATTTTTTTAATGGTAAGTTAACATGTAATATGATGCAAACTATTTAAACAAAATTATCTTTCAAAATTGAAAATAACCTTGTGATAGCACATTAGTGTTGTTGCTGTGGGATTAAGGATAATCCAGACTTGCTACCGTGGATGCTCATTGTTAACATCAGATGTCAATGCTGAAATCCTTTTTTACTTGTAGTTTTCAGTGTGTGAGCGCTACATACAAGTGAATACTACATTTATCTGTCTCATGGTAGAGGTAGATATTTCACAGTTGATACATCTGAAAATCACGGTATTGTTTTAGTATTGGGTTAATTGTGTTTCATTTTGACTTGTCTAATAGGCCTTTTTTGTGTCAAAGCTCCAAAACAGATGGCTGTGGACTGGTTATAGGCTGTGGCTAGGTCATGTTCTTCACATAAAGCAACACAATAAACACAATAAAGAAACTCTATTTCTTTGTCTTTTTAACAAAAAGTAAAATATATATTTGTATATATATATAAATTAATAAATCTTGATGAAGGCAACTGGTGTGGTTGTTTATATAATGAGGCAGAGAAAAGCAGTGTCAGGCTTGAATTTTGATGAAGGCTTGTAAGTATATTTGTCCAAGTGTCATCACCAAGGGATTAATGGGTGATGAGGCCCTTATCTTCAACAACAGCAGCATGTGACAGTTCATCCCTTCTAAAGCCCAGTCTGAATAATATCCATCTGTAAATCAAATCTCCAAATGAAAAATTTGCAAAGACTGCATCATTTTGTTCACATGTTTCATCCAGGACAGAGACTTGAGTGTTTCTCGGGTTCCTCTACAATTTGAAATAGTTTCATTTAAAACCCTATCAGAGGTCACAAAACCCTGTCACAGCTGTGTAAAGACTGCTGCTCAGCATTTCATATAGTAAAACTTTCTGATAGGTCACACTTGGTAATTTTTTTTTTCTAAACTAATTAATAGATGTATAAATATTTAATGAATCATACACTGAGGCTTTTGAGGTGAATAATAACCCATTATTAATTTATGGCATTAACAAATCTTGCTTTAGAGGTAGGCAGGAGCACCTGTCCTTATTGAAATTCTATATTATTCATTTATTATCTGTGAGGATTTATACTATATTTATGTCATTATGTTACCATTATGCTGTCAATTCTGAATTTGTATATATGATTTGAAATTCTTGTACATGAACGAGCGTTACTTAAGCATCGCATGTATGTAGGTTACAGTTTCCAGTTTTCACCACAGAGAGCTGTATTCAGTGGCTCTCATCTTGTTGCCCTTTCCTTGTGATATTGGCAGGGCCATCTCATTTTGAACTTGGCAAATACACATTTGTAACATATTTATTTTAAGTTTGAGGCTTGATGACAGCCAGGGAGGGCTATATTAAAGGTGCTACTCATTTGCATTGTAGGATGTGCAGGACTCAGCGGTTTTAGAGCTTGACCCATACTAGTGACTAAAAGTAATGATAACTCAGCCTCTGGGGAGCAGAATTAAAATCTAGTTTTAAGGCCTTTATTATTTCAGTTTATAACAAGAGCATATGGTGCATATTTTAAAATAAGTTTGTGCTTAAATAAATGAGCGAAAAAACTTTACGATATTAACATTAGCATAAGTAGAGTCTCTGCTTGAGCCTAGGGGGTAAGATGCTATGAAATATGTTAAAACAAATGAAAAGTAACCCTTTCAACAAGTGGTTTAGTACCAGCAGTGTTATTTTTGAAAGATATTCGCCTGTGATTATATAACAAGGGTTGTATTATTGCAACTTTGATTCTATCTCACTATCGCCTGATGAAGGTACACCCCACAGCCACATGTCATCAGTCTACCACACTGATTCTGACTGCAAGAAGCAAGTTGTTGCAGTCCTTCTACCTCTGTATGGCTAAGACCACTTCAGGGGAGGAGTGCGACACAATAAACACTCACACCATCTTTTCACAAGTTCTACCTGAGTGGCCCCAGCCAGTACAACCTTGAAAAAGAAAATGTCCGAGATATAGAACTGTTTGTATTGCCAGGGTGTAGACCATGACATAACTGTATTAAGTTTTCAACACTTAATCCACTTAACAAGGCTGTCAACACTGCCAAGCCCTGTGCATAATGTGTGCTGACCATGGTGGGAAGGTCTCTTCTTGCATGCCTATAAGCTTAGGAGATACAACAGGGGTGTACTGGACAGGGCGTTACCACCCACTTCATCACACAAACACACAAACAGCTCTTCAGTGGGTCCGACTGTGGCTGTGCATTCAATATAACAAGCCAGCATACACACAGGACTTAGCAGATGCAACTTTGTCTGTTTTCCATGAAGATGGGTAGTAAGCAAAATGCATCCAGCTGTATTGCTCTCAACCTACTTAAGAACAAAGGAGGGGTTTGGTCGGAGACTGGGCTTGCAGCTAGGGTGAACCGACAGGGCACATAGCTCACACTGTCTTTTAGCTGAGGTCAGTGCAGCAGCAAAGCTGTCTTAAAAGACAACGGAGAGGAGTGTTCCAGAGGCTCAGTGGGATCCTTTACCAAGCTGAGAGAACCAGTGGCAGCTTTTGTTGATGGGTGGATACAGTGGGCACATCCTGATAGATCAGCCAGGCCTTTGTAAATTTAAGTGGATGAATATGCAAGTATTGGAAGAGAGTAAGGATTCCTGTAAAGGATCACATCCATATTAGGTGAACCACATAACCTTTTTCCTGATGTAGCTGTTACACACTTGCTGAGTTCTCTGCCAGAACAGTTCAACCTGTAACTGAAGTTTATCTGGAGCAGAGGCGGTGTGTAAACTGTATCTCACTGTTGAACTCATCATTTATGCATTTCTGTTGGTGTAAAAAGGGAAAACGACAACAGATGTGCACAGCAATCTGTTAGGGCTTTGGAGATGGAAAGAGAAATCCAACTTAAGTGTGTATACCGTAGATGCATTTTAACACCAGGTGTAAATGTAATCCAGCTAAATCAGAGCAGAGACACACGCCAGATATGAGACACATGCTGGTGCCAGTTGGAGAGGAGGCCAGAGTTGGAGAAAGAGGGGATATCGAGGGATCATACCCATCCTTTTGTTATTCCACTGCTGATCCATTTGCTGCTTTAGTCAGAGAGCTGGCAGCCACATCCACAGAGAGGGAAAGGATAAAAGAGTGAGGGAAGGCTCCTGAGGAATAGGAAGAGCTCCACCTAGTGGTAGGAAATATCTGGAACTATTGCACACAGTGATAGAGAGAGAAACAAGGAGGGTGACCACACACCTTTGAGACCCTTTTCGAGTATAAATGAACAAAGGGATGTATTTGTAAAAGTAGAGACCTTTGCTGTTAACAAATACCTACCCACATGCATAGAAACTAAATAACATCCTCTTCATCATCTCCTATTTCCCTTTTCTCTAATGGTAACCAAGTGCTCTTCATCTCACAAGGTTCAGACCTGCCTTCTACATAAACGCATTTCACACACTCAAATTTTCTTATATCACCCTCAACCAGCAGTATGGATGATGTCAGGCGGGTTCACCTTGCCTGATGACAAACATATATTTATTAATATAGGAGCCAAATTTGTCAGCATATTAATTCATCAGAGGCGATGGTTGAGTCTTCCTGGCAGGCTAAGTGTTTGTTTGGTAATTTATGAAGTGCTGTTGATGCGGTGCTGCATGGAGAAACATATGCTGTGTGGCAGGTTATACAGTGCAGGGATAGAGATGCCAAGTTGGTTGGTATGATATCTTCTTATAAGGGGGCTTCTTGGCAAGTGTGATGCTGTGACACAGGTGGAGTTATGTTGGATTACACACACACACAGAGTGTGAAGCAGATCAGTCACACTGCTGGTGTCGAAGCAGCACAGCATCCAACAGCAATCTGCTGATGTGTGACGGTGAGAATACTGAATTGTGGTGTGTGTCGAAAAGAGCATGTATGTGAATCTAAGACCCTGCCTCCTGCGCTCCTATGACATGTCTGACTCATGTTTTTATTCTTTCATTCATTGTGTTTTTCTATCAAAACCTAAAAACAACAATATTACTGAAGTGTTTTATTCTTGTCAGAGCAAATGCAGTCTTGAGTCTCTATCTCAAGAAGAGATGAAGAGTCCACAATAGAGGTCTATTATGTTTGCTTCTTCCTCCTCAGACTTCACCGTCACTGACTGACTCCAATGACATCACACATCTCCTTGTTTGGACACTCGAGGCTAGGTGCAAGTTTTCAGATATACAATAGTAAAAACAGAATGTAGACATGCACAATTGGAGTTTTGTTCGTCAAGTGTTTTTCTTCCATTTTATCATTAAAAAAATATTTTTTTTTTACTATTCATACAGATTACAGTTAATGCCCATGTTGAACTGGCTATTGCAGAAAATTACACATAAGGTTAATATGTCCTCCAAGGTTTTTTCAAGGTTTTTTTTTTAATTAATTATTTTTTTTTATCTCACACATACTTGCATGGACACCCAATAAGAGACCACATTCTGTCATTCTGTACATGTAAGGTTAGACAAGATTAACTCCCTGACCATTCAGGCTTCCACTGGCTTTGTATATTTTACACACATTCTCTTCCCCGCCTGCCAAAAGTAAAATAAAATACCAACACCCCCTTCCCCACACACACAATATACACACAAACAGTGATATCAGTCCATCTGCAGTGGTACAGCACCAGTGTGTTTGTAGATAATAGCCGGCAACCTAGCTAGGTGTTTACTCACATATACAGGGAGATTACACTGGCTTATTGAGCCATAGCACACACACATGCACACACACACGCACGCACACGCACGCACACGCCTACCCACACACGCACACACGCACACATGCCTACACACACACTAACACTCAAAAATACACACAAACACATTCAAACACTTACACACCTACACACCTTCACACACACAGGCTAACTCTCAGGTGCATCAAAGGAAATACATACTGGACATAAAACGACAGTGCATATATATACACACATATATATGCACCTGTGTGCCTAGTCTACACGCTCACACACATTGTTGCACAGAATGTGTTACACAAAACAATCGATCAAAAATGCTTGCGCTCAGAATCGAGAACACAAAGAGATAAAGACGCACCAAGATAATAAGACATTTACTCACCCAAATACACGTACACACACGCACATGCACACACATGCGTGCACACACACACACAGTAGCTGTTATTCAGCTGGTCCATTATCTAACCACTGCCAGCCGTTCTCATCAGAGTCCGTGTGTGTATTTCTGGACAGCATACCTCCCACTGTGGCTATAAGCTTTCTGTCACACTACAGTGCTGCTACATTTACTCCACACAAATAGATACACGCACACATCAATACACATCCACCCACTCACCCATACACCCACCCACATACACACACTCACACTCAAATGCACTTAAACACGAAACAGCTTTTGTTGCAACCATCTGAGTGAAAAACATCTTCTGGTATTGCTGGGCTGAAAACAGTAGCATATTATCTTGACAACAAAAAGCAGCAGTGTTACTCTGTGAAAGGTGGAAACCGAAGTGAAAGCAAGAGTTATGATCCACAGCACATTAACATTGTTGCTAATGTCTGAGTTATCTTTTATGTCTACCAGAAAAAAACAGTAACTCAGGTAAGATGTATCTCAGTGTCTGGAGATGTGTAGTGGTTCCACTACTCTGTGGAATAATGCAGTGTATGCAGGTGACCAAACAAAGTACCACAGACATACACTTATACTGAAGAAATAGATCCTATTAAAGTTATTTACAGTGAGATTTGTTGATTACCATTGTTATTTTTGAGTATTAAGATTTTTTTGGGAAATTGAGTTTTATTTAAGGTATGTTGTAATTATACTACAACTTTGGGGCATTGTTTCTCTTTGTTGCCAAGATACAAGCCAGATGAGCAGATCACAACTGCACGTGAAGAGACACAGAGTTATATGAAGAAATTTTATGTCATCACTGTTGTAATAGCTGTGATATTATATTGAGGCTAAAAACAATCAAATTGCTTGATCTGACCTTTCCATTTTATACATGTTTAAAGGTCTTCATGCGTTTCAGAGCAATTCTTATTTGCATAATCTTGTAGAATTAAAAAAAAAACATAACTATGAGACACTGAAATTATTCAAATCACAAAAGTCTTGATGTAAAGGTGTCAGTCTTGCACCTACCATTCCGTCCACTCACAGAGTTTGATGTGGGTTTGGACTTAAAACAGTCACAAATGTGTGGTTAGTTGTGCAAAATAGTGTGCATATAAAAATGTACAATGTGCATCTTCCAAACAAACAATTAAAATGAAATTAACAATCGGTAACAAATAGTGACACGTGTGATTGAAAAAAATGATCATAGCAGTTCATACTGGCAACTTTTATGTGGGTAAATAAGAGAGCTCAAGTAATACACAGCACTAAAACAAAAACAATCCTCTCTCTTGGGTTGTTTTGTACCCATAAGCACTGGGTAAATTATCGTACTGTGTCACTTTTGACCATCTAGTTTTCTTTGGTGGGTCTGCTACTCAAATATACTTTTTTGACTGGGAAGCTTGAACATTCCTCCTGTGACTCTCTTGCCAGTGATCTTCTATTGAAGCAATTTCTCAGAAAAGAAGATTTGATTGTGTTTTCTTTGTTTAGATGCATCTTACTTGGAGAGCCCAAACTTAAATAGCACCAACTCAGATGAGGAGGTAAAATCAAGGTTCAAATCATGTAAGATGAGGACATTTGGTTTAGTGATGTCACTATGCAGACAGTCTGAGCAGATATCATCTCCAGCTGCCACCAGAGAAGAGAAAATAACTGTCCAACATCATTGAGACTGCTGAGTGTTTGAGCATCTCAACAAGATGAATGGCTTTAATCAATCTGCTTCTCCTCTGTCTGCTGCTCAGACAGTCTCTACAAAGCAGATAAAGACAGCATACACACCCACGATACATAAACACACATGCAATGACGTCACATTAAACCTCACATGCTGCATGAACATAAAACACAGTATAAACAGTGACACGCTGACACACACATGCCAACAAATCTCAAATACACACACACATACAGACTGTGTATCAATGTACCCACGACAATCATAACATTTGTTGGCTTCATTCCTGCTGTCACTGCAGGGATCTGTGCTGATGAGATAGCAGACAAAGTGTACACGTGTTTGTGTTTGTGTGTGTGTGTGTGTGTGTGTGTATACGTAGGTGTGTGTGTGTGTGTGTGTGATGCTTTGTTATGACTCTATATCTCTCTTACACTGTTTCTTTTTTTTGTCTGTCTCTATGTGCATCTTTTCCCTCCATTCTATACTCTGTCTCTCATGCTCTCTCCACCCCCCTCCTTCTCTCTCTCTCTGTCACTGGTGCTCACTCTCTCTCTGTCCTCTGCTTCAACAGAGAATCTCAGTTTACAGCCTTTGAGGCACTAAAAAGAAAAAAAAAAGTCTGTAAAGGGGAAAAATTCCAATGTAGCAATTTTGGTCATTTTTCCCTATATGTTGTTTTATGTTTAAAACTGAAACATATTTCAGTCCATAAATAACATAACAAAAATAAGTTCACTTTCTAGTATTCTTAAAAACATTTATGCCAAAATGGGAATAAACATTTTTTTGTTATTTTTGCTCAGTGATCTCTCTCTGGTGGTTTTTGTGATGAACAGCTGTTGCAAAACCTATTTTATTGTCTAACTCCCCTAACACTTCTCTTGACCAGCCAGTAGGGGGTGAAAGGGATCAACAACTGACCAGTTTGCCCAATGACTGACCTACGGATTACCCATGCTGCAGTGATGTACAGATTGCCACTGATGTCATCTGAATCTGCATGTATGTATGAATAAATTACCCAGCTGCCAACCACCACAAATGACTTTGACTGACTTATAGACTTATAGATCATTTATGGGACAATTTACTAGAGCCAGCACAACTGACATTCTATATCAATTATTTAGTCAATGGCATTGTATGTCAATTGACAAATACACTTTAATTTACTAGATTTGAATATGAATCAGTGTGTGTTGTCTATTGTTGTGCCTGTAGACATGCAATTTGTTTAAGGGGATTACATCATGGTACATGCTTAAAAGGTGCTGATTATGCAGGGCACCTTTTTAATTTCAGATATTGGACTGTTTTATTTAATACAAATATTTTTTTTTCCTGAATGATCAATAAATCAATTAATTATTAATCAACTGAGTTAATGGTCCTTTTCATGTCTGCTTAATATTAAATTCTAAATGCAGTAACCCCTACATAATGTATGAGAATGTTCTGTATCCACTGACTGTAATGGTTAGAGATGCTACTTTGAGCACATTTAAATGTTTCAGTGCATGCAGTAATGTTATTGCAAAATGAGGAATCTTTTGACCAACAAAACTAAAAGACTTGAGTTATTAAACTTAACACGACAGAAGACACCCTGTAGAGGAAATAGAATTCAACATTTAGCTGTGACGGAGCTCAGGATTAACAGGAGGAAGGATACTTTACTCCAAACAATTTCACTGCATGCACCCACACTGTGTGAACCCTTTTCCTTTTAGCAGTCTGTTTTCTGACTCAGGAGGTGTCCTGAACAGAGGTCAGATTGGCTCCAGTGATTTAAATCAGACAAATTTAAGCTGATCTAAACAAGACAATGATGGATGTGGGAAGAACAGACTAGATTATTGCAGTGTAGAACTGGATCAGCAGCTCCTGCAGCACATTAAACTCCCTGAGCAGTAGCAGGAAGTATTATCCTTTCAAATTTTTGTTTTCACTTTGTGTTTATTAAGCATTTGGAGTATGCTGTATTTCCTTGCAGCCCCCCTATTTTTTCTATTTTCCCTGAAAGACGCAGAGTAGTGTTTTCTCCTCCAGAGGGCTCTGTCTGGTTGTCTGCTCTCCCTCCTCTACGGTTCCCTGGCAGGGCTTGTTGCTGCTAGTAAAGGTACTAATGTGGTGGAAGAGCTTGGTGCTGGAGTCATTGGTTTACAGTGCACATGGTGAACCTCTAGGTGTCACCCATTATCTAGTTGTTAAGGAAACAGAGGAGGGAGGCGTCTCCATCTCTTCACAGGAGCTATTTCCATCTGCTTTCACAGTACATTCTCAGCCACCACACATCCTAGTTTGATTCTTTTGTTTTGTGTACTCAAGGGGCTCTGAGATTGCTGACAGAACGCAGAGCTTTTTCTGCATTTTTCTGGGCTAAGACAACAATCCTGGCTGTATCAAGTCATTTAGTGTTTGTGGAAATGCTTCAAAGCTTTTTCATATGAGCAGGAGCACGATGCACAAATTGCAAACACTGACAAGAACCCAAATTTGCTGATGTGAAAATGAGGGCTTTGTAATGTGCAGAGTGAAGGGTACTGCTGTGCTGATTCATCCACAGTGTTTTCACAGATTACAGTCTTGTAGTCTGTGAACTGTGCTAAAAATGCTAACAAAAAGTCATTAATGAGTTCTCACAGACCATTGGAATATGTTCAACTGTATTTTTTGTCTGACTAGCAGTCAAAAACAATAAGAGATATTAAGTTACAGTGAAATAAAAAAAGAAACAAATCCCATACTGGTATTAAATTCAGAGTCAGGAAATGATAAAAATTTTTTTTTTTTGGTCAACTTATCCGTAAATTGCCTAAGCATGTCAGTTACTGAACAACAAAGTAAATGAATTGTTACAATCTTCCCAACATCTTACTTTATTGATATTGCAATGACAACATTACAATGGCTTTTACATGTAGTTTGTCCTATTACTTTGAATACCATTTACTTGGTAAACACGAGTTGACGATTAGCACTGCTCTAGAGATTTTATTCACAGAGGTCTTAAAACAGCTACAACATCTGTCAAGTAGGATCATGTGCACACAGCTTCTGAATGAACTTTGTGTTAAAATTACCTTCTCTCTTACTTCATTCAGATTTTCCCTAATAGTACTTTATGTATTGTATTTGTACAATACATAAAGTACTATTAGAAAACCCAGGTAAAACCTCGACACACAGGTCGACTGTATTTGAAGTATGACTATATTTGAAGTAAATAGTTTTCGAAAACTATTTACTTCATTGTGTCTATGAAGAAACTTGTAACCTTTTCCATGAAAGACTTGTGTTTGAGGCTTGAAATTCTTGCTAATACCCAGTGTAAAACTTCTTCAATGTATGATTTCTTATTTTATCTTTACCTTCACTTCTTTTTGATTGGTAACTGCAGCCTCTAGCTTTAATGTAGAGATGCATTTCTTTCATATTGTGAGTATGATGACTGAAGGAAATAACCATTAAGACCCACTTAAACTCCTTTCAATCCACATCAGACTAAAAATAAGCATCAGGTATGATACTGGACAGTAGCTAGGTAATGAATAGTAATCATACATGGAACAAAGTGTATGTTGGTTTTTACTGGAGATCCAAATAATTAATTCACGCTCCTAAAGTGCATTCAAAACAACAGAACCTCCCACTCTCACAACCAAAGAGACATAAACCAAAGACACCTTAAAAATGTTTGTGTATTATTATTTTTATTGGTGTACTGTCCACTTCCCCACAATAACCCACAAAGACAAATGTCTATTAATTCAATAATATATTCATGTGTACATATCATAGTGACAAATAAAAAAGAATCACATTACAAAAGACAATTTAAATATGCAGAATGTCGATCGCATGTCAAAGTCTTGATTCAACGTTTTTGTACTCAACATGCATTCAAAATATAAAAATAGATTTCTGATTAAGTTTATATACACTTTTTTTTTATAAATATAAGTATACAAATGTATTTTTAAAATACAAAGATAAATACAGTCACATAGTGTACATTGTGTACCAAACCAGAAATTACAAACAATTTTTTTGGGATATTTAGCATTCACAAAACACAATTATTACATTAAAAATGCAACTTTAACGACAATTGCAGGTCTTTTTTGTATTTATTTCTATTCATTTTCTTTTCTGTCCTTCATTTGCCACCAACAGTCCTTCACTTTCATTCTGTAGTAAAGGAAGCAGTTGTTGAGTGGTTAATAAATAAAGAGGGTAAGAAACAGGAAGTTTAGCTCTGCCGGACATCCTGTAAGAGTTTGTTGATCTCAGCCACCAGCTCGCTGGCATCAACCAGCTCATGTCGGCTGTCGCTGCGTTTGCCCTGAAGGTGGCTGAGCACTGAGTCAAAATCGTCCTCCTCGTAGTTTTCCGGGATCTCCTCCATGGCAGGCAGCCACTTAGAGGAGGGCCCAGGGAGAGGAACTGACACTGGTACTGGGGCCGGTGACGGTTGCACCAGAGTGGGACTGACCAGTGCTGTAAGCAGGGGGCTGCTGTGTGATTTGGTGGCGTGGCCGCTGTTCTGGGGGCTGTTTTTGGGTGCCTGTGAGCCCTTATGGTTGTTACTCTGGGAGCTAAGCTTGGTGCTGGGTTTTAGGGTGTGGTAGCTGCCACCCTGGTGGTGGCCAGATGGGCCAATGCTGCTGCCCGGGTTTTGGAAGTGGGTGTTGGCAGCCCAGGCTGCCACACCTTGCTGGTGGACAGAGGGGTTGGACTTGCCAGGAAGATGACCCCTCCTGCGATCTAAAGATCCAGTCATGGGCACACCAACCCCACTCAGGCTAGTCCCCTTCTGGTTCTCATTGACCTGGACATATGAGTCAAGCCCCTGTGGTAACAACCGCTGAAACACACTGCTCATCTCTGACAGCAGCGATGTGGTCCCACACAGGTCTTCATCTCTAGCCTCATTGTCACACCCCTCTCCCCCCTCCTCTTCTCCACCATCCTCACCACCCAGGTCCTTGCCGAAGGTGGAGAAGCTCTGGTTCCGTGTTGGGCCAGCATCAGTGCAGGGCTGTGGGGTCTTTTCCTGGGAGAGTTCAGTGGCTGGGCGGGCTTCTTCTCCAGGTATGTAGAGGTTGCTGCGGTAGTCAGAGGAGGATGAGGCTGGGGAGGCCAGAGGGGGCATCCAGCACTGATCTGAGTGACCCAGAACTCGACACTCTTCTGTGCAAAGCCTCATAGCTGAGAAGAGGATAGAAACACACATCAGTTACATGTAGTCAGAAATGGAGCTGGGACCAAACAACATGTATTTCTTGATGCCAGACAATATAATGTATATACCACTCATAAAAAAAGCTACTAAGAGGAAGAAGCTGGCTTTGAAAAAATGGTTAGAGTCTTAGTTTTTAGTGAGTAGATAGTTTTATGTTGGGAGAATTTTTATTAAAACCAGGAAGTATTGTGTAGTATTTACATACAACTCATGCAGATACGCGAGTTCAAAGTTATTTCTGATAATAATTATATGTAGTTTGGGATTGTGTTTAATTTGCTTTATTTTTATTTTAATATCAATTAAACCTTTAGTTGATCAAAAGTCAAAACATGACAAGTTCAGAGAGCGAAAGTTGACAATTTTGCATGCTTGTTTTGTCTAACAAAAATATACATATATATAAATTAGTAAATAAATTTCGCTTTAACATCTGATAAAATTCTCCTTTACCTCTGGCATTCATATTAAAAGTATTTTGCAGATTATATCAAAAATTATGCCATTATTTTTGGGTTTATGTGGTTTTCTTTTTTTTCATGTTGTAACAAAACCACCATACGTATGATCACAAAACGAAAAAGATAAAAAGAAGATTCTTGATAGTTGGTCTCTTTTCATCGAGCTAATACTTGTCTGTCTGTCCTCAGGTGTTTTCTTGCTGCACTGTCTCTGGAAACACAGTGGAAATCTGCAATAATTAGTCTGAAAGGCTCTCTGCAGGAGCACTGCCTGCTACAGTACCTTCCAGTGTATTTACCATAGAGAGACAATTCAGCAAGGCCGATCAATGCCTATTACCCATTCAAAATAACTCCTCCTCTAAAAGCCCTGCATTTTTCCCTTTCAAGTCCCTCTTTTCAATATTAAATCTTCAAATAGAAAATCTCTGAAGAATAAATTAGACAAATCAAATATGCCAACTTAAAGCCTTCATTAAAAGAGTGCGGCGCTTTTCAGTCGTGCTATTGAGGGACTTCATTATCCCCTCATTAACATGAAAGGAACATTTATAATACATCTTAGAGCAGATGAAAAGTGCATTTGGGTGCACTGGAAGGGAAAAAAAAACAGTGCGGGGGCAGTGGCAGATTTGGTGCCCTGCTGATGAAAGGGTAAAAATGAAAGATTTAACCCAGATGATTTGTGTGTAAAAATTAAAAAAAAAAACATTAGCTGAAAAGCTGCCTGTTTGACTGACTGTAATGTCAATTCAGCTGACTTACTAAATGACTGATAATTTATTGGCGAGTAAGTTGGGCTAGTTTTATTCAGAACCCTAGACTACATGGCTTGCAGCCGATTATGTGTTTGTTTACTTGAGAGCTTTTCTTTTATCAAATTTTATCAGGAAACAAATTCTGCTTTTATCCCTGATAAGAAGCAGCGGGAAGCTGCAGTTATCCACTGAGCAGAGGGAGAATCAGGGAGTGTTGGCAGTGGATTTAGGCAAGACTGAGGACAACTGTGAGGACATACTTAAAGGGACACTTCACAAATTTTCTATTGCAGTTCCAAAAAGTTTTTGCTTTGGTAGGGGAAAAAATTATAAGAAAAGGGTCAAATTCAAGCAGCAAAGGCTGAGATATCTTGACTTTTAGTTCCTAGAAGAGGAATAACCAAAAATAGTAGATCTACCATATACATCACACAGCTTCTAAGAATATTTAGACACCCAATGACTACTTCTTTTAAATTCAGTTTGTGACACATAAAATTTGTCTCCAAGAACAAGCTTGGACAGTCCTGGTGAGATCACTTTGAAATGATCAGGGTTATTTTTCTAGTTGACTAAGTTCCGCCAGAGCCACACAAGTTAACGAAACACCTGAATAATCTGACATCGACATGTATTGGTAAAATGCTCTTTTTACTCATATATAAAGTATATAAGAAGTAGCCTTCTTCACATACACTGCATGCCTGCCCTCACTGCAGCTTGCATTTCACAACAGTTTTAACTTCACTTATTCTTTCATTTCTACTTATTATGCAGAGAGACCGAGGTCAGGCTTGACAGAGGGAATACTTTTAATTTACATTATAAGACACAAAATGATATCAGCACTCTAACCCTCTGTTAGTCAGTGTCAGAAGCATGAAGAAACAGATTCTTGAATCTGTCTAAGTGAGGAAAAACATTTACAAACACATGTCACCTTCTTCACTCAAAATGTCGTATCTATTTTTTGTTGGTATGGTTTTTGTTTTTTAATCCAAACTCAAACAAATATGTAAAAAGAAAATTTGATGTTTTAGTGGGACTTCATGATTCTTGACAAATACGATTCTCCCTGTCCACTAATTACTTCTCTGCAGCATCTCTGGATATAGCACTGGTTGACAGAGTTGGACAAAGTCAAGAGTTTTGCAGTTTCTCAAGCCTAAAAGGTATATTTCCTGGTAATATACTGATATAATCCTCTGCATCTAGATGGGCGACAGCAAAGAGTTTCTACTTCAACATCCCTTCACAGGGAGTGTTACCATATCCAGCCATAATGACAAGACACTGACTAAATGCTGCTCGAAATCATCCATGCTGCAGTGGACACGGGGGCGGGAGGCGGGTTTAGCACAGGAGAAAGGTGAGCTTTGAGATGTAATT
>JAPZDV010000026.1:976305-1001767 GCA_029814665.1 Acanthurus lineatus
ATGTAATTATGCTCTTCAGGGCTTAATCATGAGCGCAACTCTGTGCTGACTCCATAGCAACAATTCGTCACATGGCAATTAAATGCCGCCTTTTCATCAGACAAGCGTGAGGGCTTCAGTTTGGATGGCTGAAAGTGAAGGCTTGAAGGTGGGAAAAAGGAGAGTGACTAACGAGCAGAGCTCCTCCACAAAGCTATGAAGGAAGGGAGGGAGCAAGAGAGGGTAGGAGAAAGGAGGTGTTAGTGATGAGATTGTCTGCCCGCCTGGGTCAACTTTAATTGGGATGTAGCTCAAATGCAGTGTCGAGTGATGGCTGTGTGGGAAGCTGGCTGGAAAGAAGCGGGAGCTCTGGGAGGAGAGAGACGGCATGATAAAGAAAGCTGTGGCAGCTTGCAACCTGTGTGACATTAGCTAAGACAACCTGAGAGGCAGAGGAATTTTAAAGTGTGTGACCAAGTGTTTTTAACTTATCATGTTGATGAAACCTGCCAGATATTTGATACTATGTGGGTAGAATGTTTCAAAGTCAGTAAGGTCAATCAATGCTCGACAAGATTCAGAGATCTTCCTTGCTAACTTGGTTGTAGTGAGAAGGGAAACTCCATGCAGTATGACAGCAGAAATGATTTGGGAGAAGTGATGGCTGGCTGTTAAGGGGGATCAGTTGAGCTATCTGGAGAGATATCTCAAGAATTTAGTGGCAGGGAGGTGAATCTCTGTGGTTGAGAGTGTGCAAAATGGTTCAAAAACCTTCAGGAACAATGCACATGCAGCCATTTGTAATGCAGAACAAAGAAGGCATGCTAAAACTGCTAAGGCAGTGTTTCTAACAGGCAGCAGATGAATAGAGAGGGTGGCTTTGCTGTGTCTTAACTAGAAGGTTCTAAACCTGTTGTGGAATGTTGATGTCATGAGTATTGAGAAGGCCCCACAGTTAACAACAAACCACAGTTAGGTTTAGATATTTTTAAAGTCTGTCTGGATAAAAAAATAATTTATTTTTAATCTATAATCTTTAGCTATTGGTCACTGGCCCTGAAATGATTAGTCCTGGTTTGACTCTGCACTTCCAGCAGTTGGAGTTATATGAACTGACTTAATTTCTTTATTTTTGTGTGAGACCCTTTCTTGTATCTGGAACACTGCCTAGGAATCTATACATCTGTGACGGTCTAAAACAGCTAGAATCCAGATTTATGTAACTCAGCCTGCTGAAGATTCCCCTTAAGTTTGTCTTAATCTTGCAAAGCATTTTGCACAAAATAAAAGCTAATGATATTGTTCCACATCACTTCTGTTTGAACTAGGCTAGAGTGGATACCTGCAAGGCCGATACAGGTAGAATGATTGTAGCAACCAATAACTCTTTCACCATGCATGTAGCATTTGAGTGCTGCATTGCAAAGCCAGACATATCCTTTCAGATTCAAAACTGAAAACTTTTCTATTTTTTTAATTAATTGAGCAAATCAACATGTCTAAGAAAGCTCACAATCTGTGCTCACCAGGTGGCCTCTAGGTGGGGCTGCTTCCCAAAATGGAGAGCAGCTCTGCTTAAGCCCTCTCTATATGAAAAGATTCAAGAAAGAAAAGTTTGACCAGAGCTGATAATCTCTGTTTATTGACCATGTAGTGACATGGATATAACATTCCACAGAACAGCTGTTATTTGTCAGTCTTTTGGAGTAAAACTGAAACTGATATATGGAAATCTGATCTACAACAACTGATTTAAAGATGCCAAATTGACCAACTCAACTGACCATCTTTGGGTTTGCAACTATTTTCATAGTCTTCACAGCGGACATGAAACTTCTCATTGACATCGTCACTCTTTTTAAAGTTTTTTTTAAATAATTGATTAGTTGTTTTTCAAGTAGGTGTTCAACAGGTAAATGTGACAAATGAAAATAACTGTTAGTTTCTTAATCTTTTACTCATTTTTCCTGCAACTTAAGGTTTTAATAAATTGATACACTGAAAAAAAGGTAAAGAAACGGCATTTTGAATAAGAACTAGATGCTAGGGTGACAGGAGAGGAATGACAGGATATGCAGGAAGGCTAGTGGGGTGTGGTGAATGGGGGACCAGGGTGTACCTGCATGCGTTCTGTGCTGGCCATCAGGGGCATATATCTCAGTAAAGCCCTCACCAAGGAGCCTATCCATGGGTGACTCCCTGCCAGGCTCGTAGTCGCTGTCTCCGGCTTCACTGTCTCCACGACCGCTGTCCTTCAGACTAAACTTATCCATCTCATTCAGGGCATATCTGCACAGAGAGAGACAGGGAGAGACTTGATACATTTCTCACAGAAGACTGGATAAACATTGACAATATTATTATCAAACTGTTAAGGGGAAGCAATGCTACTGATGGATAATAAGGTGCACAGAAAGGCAGAGAGTGCTCTGCAGTAGAGGTTTTACATAAAATTATGCAAATGCAGAGTTACTGAGCATACAGTTTGACTCTAAACCAAAAAGCTACTGGATATGGGTATAACAGACTATGTGAAAGTGCTGACAACAGACAGAACTGTTTTACCATGATATTATTGAGGTTAACAAAAGAGGAACCTCTGTTTTTGATCTTACTTCTGCAAATGTTATACATTTTAGGCTTTAAACACCATTTTGTGTGTGTGTTACCTGTAGCTCCTTGTGTATTTGTTGCCTCTGAAGCTTGGTCGTGGCTGGTACTGGCCCTGATGGAGCATGGACAGAAGCTGTGAGACTTGCTACAATCCCAAGAGAAACAAAAAAAAAACAAAAAAGAAAGAAAAAAAAGACAAAAATAAAAGGAAAAAATGAAGAGGGGAAAATGAATGGAGTCAAACAAGCAAGGCCACAAGACAATGTTGGGTGGGGGGAATTGTGGGGAAGGGACAGGGGAAGGGGATAGCATGACTTTGTGACTGATCCTGAATATGATGATCAACAAAAACATGGCACAAAGGGCTGAAGGTAACAGAATATGGGAGCAAGTGATAAATTCAGGACAAATACTTGATATAAGACAAAAAACAAAAACAAACTTGCATTATATAAGATTTGGGACAGAAATAAAACATCTGTTTTATATTTGAGCTGTAACATGTTACATACAGGTCAGTGTTTAAGCTACTTTTAGCACAAACAATAATTATGACAGAGCATCTAGGTTTTAAGAAAATTAACTGAGAGCATAAAACCTTATTGTCTTACCTCTACAGGAGGAGTGGCGTGGGCCAGCTCCAAGGCAAAGTTTTCTGGCACGTGATTGGAGGAGATGGTGACCAGGCTGTTGAGGGACTGTCGGCTATGATGGCTCTGCCTGCTCCCCAGGGTCCCCCTCTCAGGTGTTGGGGAGGCTGAGGGAGAGCGTGGGTGGGCACGAACAGGCAGGGTTCCATTGACAGTTGGGACCAGAGTAATGTCTGCTTTGTGGATCTGCCTCGCAGGCTTCTTGGGGTGGTTCTGGTAGCTGTTCTCTGCTACTCTGCAGTTGTAGTTGTGCCTTGGGTCTTTCTTTTCACGGCTGCAGCGGGAAGTTGCAAACATCACCATTACGATGAGCAGCAAAGCGCAAACTGCAGCTAAAGAGATGATGACAATGCGGGAAAGATCCAGGGGGGGCTGACTAGAGCCAGTGGGGTACAGTGGAGGAAGGATGTCCATAGTCTCCTGAAGAGAGAGCCTAAGGAGGGCCCCTGTGGACAACCGACTGGTGCCCCTGTCCTGCACTTCCACCCTGATTTCCATCACATCCCTAGGAGCCAGCTCCAGGCTAGCATTGGTTCTGAGCTCACATCGTCTAGCATCCATCACAAACAGGCCATCCTCATTTCCACTAACAATGGCACAGCTCACCTCTCCATTGGCACCAGCATCTCGGTCTGTGACTTTAAGAGCAGTAATCAGCTGACCTGGTGATGCATACTTCCACACGGGTAGCTCAGCAGTGTGATTACGGAGGGAAGGGGAGTGGATGATGGGTGGGTTGTCATTTTCATCCAGAACAGTCAGCAGAACGGTGGTGTTAGCTGTTAGTGCAGGATTCCCACCATCACGTGCCTGAATGGTAAAAGCTATGCGGCTGACATCTTCATGGTCAAAGCTGCGTAGAGCATAAATTGCGCCATTAGAGGGGTCAATTGTAACATAAGTGGAGATGGGGCTCCCCTGGACCAGAGCATCTATGATGGTGTAGGTCACTTGACCATTGGTGCCCAGATCTGGATCTGATGCCACCACAGTCATCAGGTAGGCTCCAGGAGAATTGTTTTCTGATTTAAAGACTTCATAGCGGCTCTTTTCAAAACATGGAGGATTGTCGTTTTCATCCAGAACCTGAACAGTGAAGTGTTTGATGGTGGAGAGGCTGGGGGAGCCCCTGTCCTCAGCTATGACTGTCAGACTGTACTCTGACCTCTTCTCCCTGTCCAGCGAGACATTGGTGAGGATCATGTAGTTCTTCTCATAGGTCTTCTGGAGTCTGAAGTGGCCATGGCCATGCAGCCTGCAGACCACTTCACCATTGAGCCCAGCATCACTGTCGTCAACACGCACCAGAGCAATGAAGGTGTCCACAGGAGCACCCTCTGAAATGTAGGCCACTTCCTCTTTGCCAGGCGTCATTAAGTTAATATTTATCTCTGGTTTGTTGTCATTCACATCCACCACTTTCACTACAATTTTGCAAAGCCCAGGAATAGAATTTGGACCCAAATCCTGAGCCTGAACATCCAGTTCATAGGAGGCAGTTGTTTCATAGTCCACTTTTTTAATGAGAGTAATGTGGCCATTTTCTGGGTTTATCTTAAATGTTTCCAAGATCTTTGGCGAAACATGGCTGCTGAAAGAGTAGACTATTTTCCCATTAGTGCCCTCATCTGGATCTGTGGCATTTAAATCAATGATTAGAGTCCCAAGGGGGGAGTTTTCCAGCAAATTGATAATATAAGCCTGCTCTTCAAAGGCTGGGCTGTTATCGTTGGAATCAGAGATGCTGATCTTGAGCAAAGTGGAGCCCGATCTTGGGGGCACACCATTATCCGAGGCTGTGAGTTGCAGCTGGTAGCTGGACTGCACCTCCCGGTCTAACTCCCTCATCACCACCAGCTCTGCGTACTTGGCCCCGTCCGTCCTGGTCCTGATATCGATCTTAAAGAAGTTATTAGGTGTTAGGGAGTAAGTGTGCAGGGAGTTCTCCCCGACGTCCGCATCCACGGCGCCGTCAAGCGGGATGCGCGTCCCCACAGAAGCGCTCTCGGAGATCTCAATGGGCACGATGGCGCGGGAGAAGTGCGGGGAGTTGTCGTTTATGTCCAGTACTTCCACTTCCACATGGAAAAGCTGCAGGTACTCCGTCGGGAGTGTGACCACGTCGAATTCAATAGAGCAGTTTAAGTTTTTCTCACAAAGCTTTTCACGGTCGATTTTGGTGGCAATACTGATCTCCCCATCCTCCTCCCGGACAGACAGTAACGATGTACTCCCTCGCTGCATAGCGCGGAACCGAAAGGTCAGAGAACTGGGCAGTTTGGATAAAACCCCGGCTACATCCTCCTTTAACCGAGCAATAACGGTGCCCACTTTCTGCTCCTCGTAAACTTTATATTTCAAAGTCTTACCAGTGGCATCATGCAAAAGCGCGACCAAAAGCAGTAGTTTGAATAGTTCCGAAAAGAATATATTTCCTTTGGTCTGGATCATTTTTGCCCCCATCTTCTGTCCGCACACTGTGGCGATCACTTCCACAGAGGGAAAAAATCAAGGGGGTTGTGAATAGATATCTTCTCAGACGTCTGGCATGTTAAATCCTCGGCTACTGCTCACTTTCCACAAAGAACTCCGCAAAACAGATTTTAAAAAATAAATAAATAAACGAATATATGAGTAAACTTTCTTCTTTTTGAAAAAAAAGTCGCACATAAAAGCAAACGGCGGCGCTTTTCTTGCAGGCAGATCTGTTGCATATATGGACATATGCCCCGTCGCTTAACGTGTGTGCGCGCCTGTGAGTGAGTGAGAGTGAATGTCTGGTCGAAGAATAGGCGCAGCTTTCTCCCAGTCTGTGCATGAGAGTGAGAGAGTGAGTGTTTGTGTGTGTGTGTGAGAGAGAGGGATGGAGAGAGAAGGAGAGAGAGGCAAGGAGGAAGTCAGTGGGTGTGTATGTGCTTGTGTTTGCGCCCTGCTCTGTGCGCTCTGTGCTGTCGCCGCTCCAGTCTCTCTCCGCCCGCCCCGCACCCAAACTGCGTATCTTTTCCACACAAAAAACCCACTACCCCCATCTACAGCTCTTCCACTCTCTCGCCCCCCTTCTCCTCCTAAATTATCGGAATGGCCTCCTTCAAGCAGCACAGCAGCCACTATTGAAAGTAGCCCCGTCTCTCTCCCCCACCTTCCTCCCCAACACAGAGGACACCCCGGTATTAAAAGTGTGCCACAACAATGGACCAGAGGAGGAATTATTCTGAGCTCAGACACTTTTAACACAACCACACAACCAGTCTTTGACCCGCGGCAGACTTACATTGTTATGGTTGCAATTCACAAAGTGTGCCAGCTCGGGTCTTTTGTTGTGTCCGTAAAACGCAAAGTTTTTCCCCTTAAAATAATAATTCCAAGAGGAATAAGACATGCCAAATACACCAGTGTAGAGGTTGGCACACTTTAAACTTACATAAAAGTTTCCTTTAGTATCATCTAACGTGTTTTGTTTGTGATAGCCAAAAGCAAAACCGCAAGCTTGCAGACTTACATTCTATTATTACCCTAATACCTCATACTGGGGCAGGTTTTTTTAAGCTCTTTGTGTGTGCAGGGCACACATTTATGTTGAAAATATATGTTCTACAGTTGTTTGTCTAGACTCTAAATCCTAATCTATCCGTCTCCCTGACCCACTAGCAAGTGTATCCAGTTTATGTTTGGGACATTTCTGAGGCCAAAAATGTCCATGAGCTGTTTTGGTTAAACAAGCAACATCTCTTCAAAACCCAAAACCACTTAAAGAAACAAAAAACAAAACATAATGTTTCACATTTTCTCTGTAGCTTTGCAAAAAATTTAAAAACCATTCAATATTTTCGCAAGTTCTCAACCTCTTGAATTATTTTTACTTAAAGCAAATGGTCAATAAAAGATGACAGATTGGCCAAAGTGATTAAATATTTTGAACTTAAAGTTATTTTTTGAAACGTCTCAAGATGTTACTATTTAACTGAGATCCTACGCATGCATTTTCACACTCACTAACGGTTAAGGTATGGTGATTGCTTTGCATCCCAGCTGACCTCTAAGTGTTCACTCTGGGCAAACCTCCTCCTCCTTCTGCTGCATAATAATGTTTTATGGAAGCCTACAACTCCTGATCAGACCAAATTACCATCCTGCAAACTCAAAGTGTCGCTCAGAGAGTAAACAACTGGCCAAGCAGAGCTTTTTAAGAGGAGCACCAGGCCATCTGGCTTGGTCCTCAGACAACCCAAACCCACAATTACCATCTATTCAGATCCTGCCACCCCCAGCTGAGTAACACCAAATGAGAATTAGCCCTAGTCTGATAAAATCTAATAACCTTCTCATATTGCTGTGCAAAAACTCATCTAAACCAGTCTTAGAGAGTTCGCTAGTCTGTAGTTATACTAGACAATCAGTGCACTTTGGGTTGCCCTTTTTTTGAATGTGTCATAACTGCTGATACTTTTCAGTCGAGCAGAAAAAAGGGAAAAATGATCAAAAAGGCTGATAACTCTTTTTATGGCGTATATTAATCCCTTCTCCACTCATAAAATGTGTAGAAGTTCACATCACAGCAAACATTTCTATAGTACATCCTCATCAATGTGTCACAGACTCCAGTAAGTTAGCAGAACACCATTTTGATGCTCCCCAGATTCCATTTTCCCCAAATCATTCAGAAAGTAATGAGTCGCATTGTGCAGACTTATATTCTCAATAAGTTTAATTTGGAGTGTGAGCCATATCTGATAACTGGCAGGCTGATTGGTTTCAACAGAGCAAATTATCTGGGGCCGGCATCTTTGAGAGGATACGTCTCTGTGATGGATTTTATCTGCATTTTAAATTCCTATGTGTGACCCGTGGGAACAGGCTCTCTGCACCGCCATCTGTCTCTGAGCAAACACATGGACATTGGCTCCTGAGCAGATACACACACACACACACTGGGGCTGAGTAACTCAACAAGGGCAAAGTGTCCATTTCGTTCACAGTTGAAAGATGCTCATTTAATTTTGTTAGTGAATGACCACAGAGAGTTAGTTTTGTTAGTTTACCATGTCCATTACTTTTGATAATTTTGTAACAGGGTGACCACTATAAAATTCTCAAAAGTAGTTTTTCAAAATCTAACATGTGATACCAAACAGCCATCTAACTGATGATTTTGTTTTGAAAACTGTAATGTTGCTTTAATAAAGAAACTGCTAAAAATATAATAAAGTATGTCTCTTACTCTCTGCATATAGGGCACCCTGTATGATACAAAGTTCTTTATACAGCCGCTATTAAATTTGTAGCCGCCTATCTGGGTGTCACAAGTTTATGATATTTGGCTGATGATCATTGACTGGAAGACCTGCCATGTCTTTAACTTTATATCATGTGATTGGTGCTGAACAGAATCCCTGCACTAATAAGTCAACTAGACATCAAGATCATGTCCTTTTACACTATGAAAAATGTACATACAGTGAGTGGTTTTAATATTGATTCCATATTTCTCTGGACAGTAGCAGTGTTTCACTTCACTACCCCTAAGCCAACAGCAATAATAAGTACGAAGTGGAGAATGTTTTGAAAAAGCATTTAGACATTTATTTTGGCAAATAAAACAGACAGAAAATACAATTAGAGAAGCTGAGTCAACAAATAATGAAAAATCCCAAATGAAATATTTAAGGGGTTCATTTGTTGGTATTTTAAGGCTTTTTGAGACCTTAGCATATCTAAAATTCTGGTCAGGGTTATAACTCAGAGAACAAAGTGGAGATGTTCCCAGTAACCGCATGTTTTTGGCTATTTCTTCCAATTTTTTTAAATTGTAGTCAAAGTTAGGTATAAAGCAGGGTATCAAAGCTTCAACAATAGGGAGTGCAGTCCTGAAAAATGCTCTCAAAATCATATTTTTTCTTTTATTACCTTACAAATTAATTTAGAGGATTCTTGCATGCAACAAGATCAAAACCGGATACACCTACTTTAATTTATGGTACTGTAAGAATCACCTAATCTCCTTACTTAACTCAATCTGCATGCATTTTATACCATGCAACACTTGTAAACAGTAAAGTCACACTCTTATCCTGCTGATTACACATTAACAGAAATATAATGCATGTTCCCCAAGCTCTCTCCATCAACACTCTCCGCATCACCACTGTGGTGTCTCTCACGGGAGCAGACACGGTACCCCGGCATGTCTACAATAGAATAAACCAGGGATGAAAGAGTCCCGTAACATATAACAACGTTAGCTACGGGCTGTTGCCCCTGCACATATAGTACTACAACCCCCCTGGTGAGGAGCTGACGGTGCCCTAATGGCATTACTGGAGCCAGGAACACGCTCAAATCACATTCCTTCTGCAAAAGAAAAAAAGAAAAGCTGACACTTTACACAGATTTCAGCCAAGAAGTTTCTTTAATCCCAACAGAGCTACTGCTGCAGAGCTGCACCAGGGAACTGAACTATGTGTGATACTGAGCCATCACAGCCCAATTCATATACAACCTCACTGTTATTAGTTATATAAATTTCACATTTCTAATGAAACAAAATTGTCCATCAACTAATAGTTCAAATAAGGATCTGAGGATGAAGCTGATTATGCTCCAATAACATTCCAAATGTCAGAGCTCAGCCTCAGCAAATTTAGCATTGGAGGGAGTCCTGTTTAACTTTTATTATTCTCCGAAGAGAAGGCAGAAGGTCTACTGCATCACCCCAGGCCACTCATATGGGCATTTGGATGGAGGATGACTGGGTGGGTGATGGGTTGGATGCAGGGATTCTGCCCTTGGGGACCATAAAATTACTGAATGGAGTTCGAAGGGGATTGGGGGGTAGAGGGTCAGGGCTGGGGTGGGGTAGGGGTGCAGGGCGAGGGACTCAGCAACTTTGTCATTGAAATGAAGCAGGAGATCCCAATGACAAAGGCTGCATAGCAGGTGGAGAGAGGGCGGCACAGAGTGGCCTTCCTAAACCATCCTCCCTCCCAGGAGAATCAGTGTGTGCACTGTGGGAATGGGGGTGGAGGCTGGGAGTGGTCCTGGAGTTTCTGGTGTGAGTACACTGTTTAAGAACATTGACACGCACACACAGACACACACACACCCATATATATGTTTTTTTTCTCAGTTGAGCAGAAAAATTCATCTATCACATTATTTTTCTTATTCCAACTTAGGTTTTGTGCTAATAAAGAGTCACTTACCCAGCATTCCTGTTTAAATTGATCAAGTACTAACAACAACAATGGATCATTAGAGATAACAAAAAAGAAGGTAGAACCAATGACTTGTTTTGGAAACAGCAATACTATTATATACAATAACAGCATATTTATAATCAATACTTGTAAATGAATTTGGATCCTGTGTTTAGATATTGAGCATCTCTCTGTTTTCATCCAGCAGAAGGGGAGTCTTGTGCATTGCGGGTGGGGGTTTGGGGGTTGGTGGGGCGGTCAGGAGCATTGTAAAGGCACGCGAGCATCTGCCACCATCTCATTACCATGCTGTTAGCTCGCATGAGACGGAAGGGATTTGGGCTCAGAGAGAGGGGAGTCAGGGTCTTCTATTCCACCCACCAAGCCTGGCCAGAGATGGCACATCATGACAAGCAAATTTTAATGTGACACATCACCAGCTGATTACTGCTTCAGCTGTTGTTTGTAGCCATAGAGAGTGTGACTTTGTCCAAAAGCATGACCATTTATGACACAGTGTTTAAGCAAAATTCCAAAGTTGCTGCCCCCTCAACAGACCCTTTAATGTAGGTAAAAGTAAGTGGACACTTACACAGTACACCCACCGAAGACTCTCCAGTGTATGGTGGAACCTGGCTATAGGGATTTGTTTCCACTCGGCTGCTAATGTATTTGCCTTGCAAAGCCATCCCTATCTCCATCGAGCTGTGGTAGTGCTAGAAAGAGGTCTGACTGCCGCCACTGTCATTCTGTTTTAGCGGATATCATTCTTAACTGTTTGTATTTCTCTAAACCAATTAAGATTGTCATGGGCTGCACAAAGCCCAGTTTGCAGCGACAGACATTCTAAAAATGGGAACACACAGATAACAGAAGGGAAGGAGAGTGCAAACTGAATAGTCACCCAATTACAGGCTTATACCCACAGTCTACATCTGGTGATTCTGACTGCTAAAACATCAGTGAGGTCTGTTGAATGGGGTTATGGTCAGGGCTGTCTACAGCTCGTAAAAGTTTTTTCACAGCAAACTGAGCTGGTTTTCTACACAGAAGTATTGTCATGTTGAAACAGCACAGGGGAAAACACACACATCATTCAGCTGTTCATATCAACAGTGCTTCGGCATTAAGATTCATTCTTATATGAAAACTGAACCCAGCCCAGACAAAAACAGACTTAGATCACATTAGATCACACGAGGGTTTGGCCAAAGCCTTTTTGAGATTAGGTGTATTGAGTCCATTAATAAGTCGAGTCATTTTACATGATAAATAAAAACAAACAACATTGCTCTTTATAATGTTAAAAGGATAAAAAAAGGATTTTATTGCAATTTTTGGGAAAATTTTTAAGGAAATGTTTTTTAAAAAGGGATATTTGTTTTTTGAAGCCTGACTAACATCAAAACAAAAGAGAAGAGTCAGCTTTTTGTCATATGATTAACCAAATTGCAATGCTGCATTCAAAGAAATGATGTTTAAATTTTAAGTGGGATGGAATATATAGGACATTCACCAAACCTGTCGGTGGGATTTTAGACAGGTCTGTTCATGTGCACTTTTGCTCATTAAAGCCACAAAAATAGCCCTTGGTCAGTGCAGTGGACTTTGCCTGGTTTGAGCAGGCAGAAACAGACACCAAAATTGCCATGAGAACGTGTGTTTTTTCAGATCACCCCTTGTGCATTGGAACCACCAATTGTGGCAAAACAAGATTCACATGGAGCCCTGGAAATACCAACTTAAAGCCAGCTTGGGAAAAAAGAAAAATATCGAGCAAACTTGTGTTTAATCATACATAAAGTGTTTTTGAATTAAAGCTTAATCCTGCTTTGTGTCAGTAAAATGTTGCCTGTACTGACCTGAGATTGACATTTCTCTTCTTTCACTCAAAAAGAAACTAATTAAGCATGTGTAAAAATTAAGATATCTTTGACTTGGTGTTAAGTTAAAGAGACAGTTCATCCTTCCTGGCTCTCTTTTATGTCTTTCTGCAGTATGTGACTGTATTTCAGGATTTGTTTTGTGACAAAATCTTGGAAGTTTACTTTTTCGTTAGATCCTTACCCTGCATTGTTTACATCTACAGCAGACAGTGATTGCCTGCATTTCTAAAATGTTGTTTTCTCAAAGAGGAAAAGTGGCCCTTTGTTAAGTTGTGGCAGTGAAGAGAAGATGTTTCAAACTGTCACAAAAAGAGAGACGACAGAGTGTCTGGTGATAGTGTACTGTGACAGATCTGCAACTATGCAAGCTCTTTGTCTCCTCTGGATTTCTTCATGGGTAATCATTAAACTTTGGTGCAAATAGTTGCACTTTGTTAAGAGAGACTTCACATTCTGGTCTCTGCACCTTAGAATTAAGCTCCACTGTAGTTGTACAGAAACTAACTAGGCAAATTTGAATCTTCTCTGTATTTGCAGTTATCCACAGGAACAACAACCAACAAAAACACAGATCTGTTCACACACCCTTAGACTGAGTCTGTTTATGCATTGCTTGGTCGCAACCCTGTGGGTCTAATGAAGGTAAAATTTAAATGCTACAGCATATAGTGATATTTTAGATAATAGTATGCTTTTAACTTGATGATGATAGTCAAAAAATCCCCTGTGTACCAAGCCAGCTCCTTGAAGAAATGAACTCCTTAAATCCACCTGGATATGAGAGTTGTTGACACTCAGACTAGAATAGAACTGTGCCCAGAGAGAATGAGTCTAAATATAATTTGGACCTTTGGCTCAGGTCTCTGTATGGGTCTTTAGACAACTATTACATAAAAATCACTAAAGAAGTCTCCTTTCCCAACGTAGCAAAAAGTGTAGTCATGCTTGATATAACCCCTTGGTACAGTGGCAAATTGTGTTTTGGTGGTGGCACTATCTATAGGCTGTAAGGAGCTGCTGTTACTGTTGCTAAAAGGCCTAATTTGCATACACTGTTCATTCATTATTGTTTTGTAAAAAAAAAATATGTCACTCGAGACTTGACCACTATAAGTCTCAAATGAAGCAAAGATGAAAGCATTGCTGCGCTACCTTCTAGCCAGCTTTAAGAGGAAGACCATGTATTATGAGTGTGACCCAACACAGAGGTATTTACTTAACAGCCAGCAGGAGTTGGTGGCTAAATCAAAGAAAAGCCAAAAATTTCTGTAAACTGGGGTGATATTGAAAACCAACAGCTTCACCATATTTGCTTGGAGAAAAAAATATATATGCCAGCATTGTTTTGTTCAGTGATAAAAGGCAAAACTGGCTTAAAGACCTTTTTTTGTGACTTTTAAAAAAATACAGACTATACAGTCTTGAACACCACTGACATGAAATATTTCTTATTTTCAAAAACCCTGTTCCTTCACAAAATATTTCTACATTTGAACTTTTATGAGTCTTAAAAAATGTAAATGATGTAACAATATCTGCCAAAAGCTAGTGATTCAACAGTATATTTATAAAAAGCAGCAACAACAGAAGGGCTTTATGTCAGCAAGGTTGTCACAGTTAGAACAACAATCAGCTTCAACATCGACATCAACACAGTTTTTTTTTTGTGCCTCTAAATGTTTGTGTGCGGCAGTCTGTGTACTGTCAGTGTAAATACTGTAGGCATGTGTCACATGAGAAAAGAAAAACAAAGAAAGAGAAGAATTCTTCATGTAAATTCAGAACAAGATGTAATTACTGTATTGTTTACATCACATGTGGGAGTGTTCATGCTGAGTTGTTCCAGCGTCGTAAAGCTTGTTAGCCTTTCTCTGCTGCAGAAAAGCTTGTTTGCTCTCCACTTGGCCCTGATCAGCTCTGATTGTCTTTGCTGGGATTGCCAACCCATCCATAAAGCCACTGCTTTAACCTGGGGTGCAGACTTGTTAACTGCCCCCCAGGACTTCATTCACATTCGGAGGTATTGAAGGAGCTCCTTGAATTGGTAATGATGTTTTCAAGCTGTACACAAGGCCGTTGTCTTGTTAGGTATGTACTGTGCACCACTGCTATTTACCTTGTTGACTTTCTCTGAGCTTTGAAAGAAGCTTTTAGATGTCCTGTTTCCCTTTGAAGAGCAGCCCTCACAAAGAAACCACACAGTGTAAGAAGGTCTCTGGATGTGCACGGATGATTTGCCCTGAAAAGAAAAATATTATTCTCTTCATTTCTATAGAAAGATGCATTTGTAGCTCTCGCTCAGAAGATACAGATTTCAAACTAAGCTCTTGCTGAAGTTGTTTCACTAGTCATGAAATATTTATGAGCTTCAAAAATCAGGAATATCTCGTCGATACTCTGCAAGCAGCGAGTTGTCATCGACCGTGCTCTGTAAATTAGAGCAGTGCTGACAAACACAACAAAGGTATCCATCTGCGAGGACTCTGCCGGCGGGTTTTCTCCGCCACAAAGGCTAATTGACTTCTCTGGCTCACCTCAAAAGACTTGTGGCAGTCTTACATTTCATGTACGAACAGCGCAGGCTTGTTTAGAATGATCACAGGCACTCTTATAGCAGGTCCTCCCCCGTAGTCCTGCTGTAACAGATCCAAAGCCCTCCTCTCTGATGGACACACGTTTGGCATATGTTGCCCTGATACTTGATCACTTGTTTTTATGGGTGCACAATAGCTTCTCCTGGACTACGCCCTCTTTTCATATCTTGGGACTAAGAATTTAGCATCCAGCTGGTTGTTATCACAATGCAATATCATCTAAACCTTTGAATGCAACCTTTTTGTAACAATCTACTTTTATTCATCTTTCCCCACCCCTCTTTTTACCTATTTTCTAGCTTTAAAAGGGTAATTCAATGGACTATCTGCCAGATGCCAGCTTCTTTTTTCCTAGTTTTGGTAAATCCAAAACCTATTCGCTACTCTCACCTTCCCCAACACAGGTCTCCTAAAACAGTAGCATTTGCTTTGGTGCAGATAATAAAAGTTTTGCAGGTTGCTCCTCCTAACATGAGTCACTGAAGTGGTAGTTTGCCCAAAGCCTTGCAAAGTGTCAACTCATTAGTCTCTCTGACACAAAGCTGTCTTTTTGAAATGGAGAGTTGTGGGTGATGCTTGCTAGCAGGACAATAGAGGACGGCAGCAAGCAAGAAGTTTTTCTGAGTGTGAGAGGGGGAGAGGAGAGTGAACAAAGGCCTCCTATGTGGCTCGGGTTGAATGTTTACCACGTGCAGGGCCAATGGGTGACATATTTTCGGGAGTGCTCATTCATTAGACTGAAGATTTACTACCCGCAGCCACCCACCAGCCCCCACTTCTTCTGTTTGTCTTGGCAGATGTGAGGCAGGCACTGGCCTTTCTTTCTCTCCTTTTTTTTCATTTTTGGAGTGGGGGTAGAATCTTTCAGACCAAAGCGCCACGTGTTCTTAATTTTGAGGCCGTTTCTGTGGAAATTCTTATGGACCCCTGGATCAGCTTTCACAGCAGGCCAGACATTCTCCCTCTGTTGTGATTTGGAGTTTTGGAGTTGTCCGCAGCAGGGCCTGAGACCTGTATTCCTCCAGTTCAGTCTTTGGTCTAAAATCCTTTCATGTAGTTGCCCTTTTGTGTGCAATTCCCCATCACTGTTGATATTTCATCAACTGGGCATTGCAGGGGCAATGCCTGCAAACTGGTTATTAAACTGTAATTGTATTACTTCACACAAAAATGTAATTAGCATGCCTCTAATTTATTACTAACAGAACTAATAAGCTGATGCAATAATAATAAAATTTTCCATACAGATGATTTGTTCAGTGTTGTTTAATTGCAGTTAGAGAAAAACCAACTTTAAAGTGTGGACATGTCAGATTTTTTTTCATCATTAGCTATAACTGTACCAACTTTAGAGGCAAACAAAGTTCACCACCGTGCTTTGTTAATAATTGCCTGCTACAGTACCCCACACAGTCCCCAACATTCTCTATAAGGTTTCACAGTAACTAGCTACTGCAGGCAATCCAATGCTATTAGTTATCACTGCAGGATCTTGTTTTACGACCTTAATTAAAAGGTCCAGGCAGTGAAAACAGCAGTTGTGTTTATCATGGTGGCCCAAGGGGAAGGGGATACTAAAGGGTGTACTTATTACACGGCCCATAACCAGGCTAGCCCTAATGATTCTCAGACCCATGTGCCTTATCTAAACACATTGGAGGTTGGGCCTGGGGAGAAAACTGCAAGGGCCTCATCTAGTGAACCTTAAGAGGCTTTAGAGTTTAATAAGCTAATGACCTCAGCTTGATCCTCAGCTTTGTTTGACCTCCAGTAGAGGCCAGGTTTTGGAGGAAATTTGGGTCTAAGTCATATAATCTAAGAGAATCTCTTCTTCAATCAAACACCATCAATGAGTCTCATGTGGCACATACCGAGCCAAACACTAGCAAAAGCCATTCCTTCCTGAAAACATGACAGAGTTGGGCTTGTAGAAACAACTGTAAGCGCATATTTGTTGAAGTCAAGTCTCAAATCCGCCCGCTGGTTTGAGCTGCTAAGAGAAATAGACAGGGGAAAAGCACAAGTGCAGGCGGTACAAGTTTTTGGAAGTGTAGCAGGGATGAGAAAGCCCCAGAGTGTGGCTGTGGCACAGTGTAAAAATGAAAAGTAAACAAGATTTTCTGACAGCTAAAGAGTCTCCTGGCATCTACCGAGCTCATGTTCTCCAGACAGACCCACTCCCAGCTACTGAGGGAAGTGTACAGGCAGCCGCAGGGCACAGCGACAGAGGCCTGCAGTGTGTGTGTATGTGTGTGTGTGTGCGTGTGAGTGTGCCGATTCTGTGTGAAATCACATGGCTAAAATGTGGGCCAGAGTGGCGCTACACGGAGGCCAGTACCTGTGTGTTGATGAGGGAGGACACATTAAAAGCACCCTCCAATTTGCATTAAGAGCCACAAACACTTAGCAGCATGCTCCTTCTTGAATCATTGATAAGAAACTCAACACATACACTCAAAAAGACAGAAAAGTGGGGGTGGGGAAGGGAAGGTGAGGGATTTGATTTGCATTAGGAAAAGTTAAAATGTCAGACAACTGAGGAGAATTTTTCCCGTGAGCTTCTGCTTTTATATAAGG
Source organism: Acanthurus lineatus (assembly GCA_029814665.1). Lineage (NCBI taxonomy): Eukaryota > Metazoa > Chordata > Actinopteri > Acanthuriformes > Acanthuridae > Acanthurus > Acanthurus lineatus. The sequence continues at coordinate 993,798 of JAPZDV010000026.1, forward strand.
GAGTGGGTTCTGGCATGCATGTTAATGGTTGGGCTAATTGACTATTAATTTGAATCAGAGCCTTGCACAGGATAAAAATAACTTGAAGAAAAAACCCTAATGATCTGATTTGGTGCGTTGCGCGGTCTCTTTCCCTTCACTTCTCCCTGCTTGCCTCTTCTTCTTCTTCTTCTTCTTCTTCTTCTTCTTCTTCTTCTTCTTCTTTCCCATTCATCCCAGCAGGTTCACTAATGAAAACTTAAGGCTCAAACATTTTCAGTACTCCCAAGAGAGGTTCTCTGGTAGGACAGTCTGGAGACAGAAAGAAATGGATGCACCAGAAGCTTCTCTTTGCTTCGCTGTGTATGACCTAATGAAAGAGCTTCCTAATTACTTGCCAATGTTGATTTCCATGAGAAAGAGCCAGTCATCAGTCACAACACCTTATTCATCAGTCTTGCCTCAAGGACCCCCCCACCCTCCCCAGTCTGCTGCTTTCTTTTCTGATCTACTGTTACTCGCTTGCCTTTTTTTTTACTATTATAATAAACCATAGTATTTTTAGAGAAGACAGGAGAGGTGCAGTAAAGGGAGGAGCTGCATCTCACCCGGACCAACACTTTCATAAAGATGCTTCATGGAGACTATAGGGATGAAGTATACAAGCTCTAATATCAAACACAGTGAGCAGTAGGACATTGTTTTAGTTCTACCTCATTTAATCAGAAGCCTCATGCTTCTTATTTCATAGGCATTTCATAGATTTTTATCATAGATTTACATTTCATTCATTTATTAATTGCTTTTAATGTTATACCTATTTACAGCATCTGTTAAAACATACTTGGGCTGCAAAATAATTTAAAAACTTGATGCAAATCATTAGGCTTTAAATGTCAGTAAAACACAAATATTTAGATGCTTTGGAGTGTGCTACTCCACACATCATCATGGTCTGCTTGGAAGCATAGTTGTCAAATTTGACAACATTGTGTCAGAGGGAGCACTATGATGAGAGATGAAAACATATTTCCTAAGACTAAACCTCTCAAGCCTAAAATAAGACCTCTTTTAATGTGCAAAAAAGTAAATGCACCATTTATTTGAAATATAAAAACAGTGGTGTATATTTATGCAGATTCATCCAGTTATATAATTTCCACTGTACCTTTTAGAAAGACCACACAAACTTGCACAAACAGATTTTATCTATTAAACTTGACCTCTGGTATCAGACCCAGGCTGAGAGAAATCATTTCAGCCAGTTTAGATATAAACCAGCCTGATCAGCAAACAGTTTGACGAGTCATTGGGATTTGTCAACTTCTTGCCAGACTTGCCAGGAAGGTATAAAATATCATTGCTTTATTGTAAATTCAAACTATTTCATTCATGTGGTGAATCAAATTTATTTGGACAGTAATTGCTTAAGTGTTTGGCAAAATTTTGACAGTTTCCTCTTTTGTTCTTTTTGTATATAGGATGAAACTCATAAACGATATTCTTGTTCTTCTCAGTGTCACCAGATCCCAGCTATTATTTTGGTTAGTACAATGGTATCCTAACTGAAAGAAATGAAGGCAAAACTACACAAAAAAGTCCTTAGGTTGACCAAAATAACCTTTCACCCCTGAATGTGAGTGAAGTCCTGTTTCTTTCAGAACTTTTCAGTACATCTTTGGGTCTTTTTCAACACAAGTAATAAACGAGTTGTATTAAATTACCTTGATACTACTTGGACCAACTCTATTTTCTGATCAAAACAATAAGATTCTGCTGAAAAATTTAAAGGAAGACCTTGAGATAAGACCATTTTGTCAAACTTCTAATTCCATAGTAAAGAGTGAGCTTAATACCTGAGAGAAGTACTTCGGCACAATACTTTTACACATGATAGTACACACTGAACAGGCAAAAGTGTAGGCCCAGACTGACAAAGGCCAAGTCCTGCATTCTGCACCTGTTCATCTGCTGGTACGTGTTGCGCCCGCCTCTCGCTTCAAGGTCATTTTTTCCAATTGAACTCAATGAATAGCTGCAATGAGATGCAGATGGATGGCAGCCTAAATAAGCCGATCTGCTGATGCTTGACAGCAGGCACCGCTCTCTGCAGCAGCATGCTGCTACATATCTACAGATGTCCACCAACAGACACCCACCCCCCCTGTTTCGCTGGTGCCTTCCGTCGTGGTCTCTCTCCCGCTGAGGGATAAGTGTCAGTGTGTCGGGATGTACAGATGCTGATCCTTCATTGTTGGAGACCAGGCGAAAACTAATGGTAATAAGTATTCTCCCTTCAGCCCCCACTCCCATGATTTGACTTTTTGTTAGGGGCTCAGGCCCCTTTTGTCAGGCCACAGGTGACCCCTGACCTCTGAGCCCTTCCTCCACCGGACCCGAGTTAGGATTTAACATAGTTAAACCCCAATCCACACATTCTCATAGGCTGTGTGCAGCGTCACCCACCCACAGACACACTTCCAGACAAAGACACTTGTACCCTGACACTGATTCACCCCTCTCCCTCTGTCCATGTCTTTCTTTCTCAGAGCTCTTTGTGGGAGGTAAGCCTCATGCAGGTCATTAGCGCGCAGTGTGCTGAGATTAAGAGAGCCTCCTCCCTTAATTAAGGGTAAAAGAAAGAGGAGCGACGCAGGGGATAGATAGACATTAGATGGAGAAAGAAGAGAGAGATGCATTGCTCACATTGTTAAAGCTTACAGAGCAGAATACCATTCGACTAACTTTCTCCTAAATTAGGCTGTATCTATCACTCTCTGATTGAGGCTGCCTGTAAGATCTACACAATTCAGTATTGTCGAATTTCCTCCCATTAGCATTAACATTTTAACAGCTTCCACAGGGAGATCACACCTTACCTTTGCCTGAACAACTGAACCAAGAACATTTTTCTACTTTACTTTATCAAGTGGGGTTTGGCAAAGAGTCGTTTTAAAGTTTTGAAGTAAAGGTTGAGTTTCTTTTCTGGAAGTAAAGCAACTTTACCTCACAGTTTGAGGATACACATGAAGCTTAAGTAGTTTGTATTCCACTGTGGCCCACCTCATCGCCTGGATTTTAAGACATTATACAGAATGCCTCAACAGTTACTGAGGGGGGTTCGAGCTGCTGGAAATGAGCGAGAATGTAAAAAGATGAAAGTGGGCGACTTATCAGAATGAATATTGATGTGGAGCCTATTTGGAATCACCCTACTTTCTCTACATCAAACCAGGAAAAAAAACAATATTGACCTCCTTTTTACCTTCTCCTCCTTACAAAGAAGTATCATGAAAATCAAATAGTAAAGTTAATAAAACTTATCAAGGTATTGCCAGTATTCTGGTTATTAAAAAATTAGCAGTTACAAATTTAGTTGAATTATTATGTTCACTCATCCTTATGTATTATTTCTTAAACGGAATCGGAAGCTTCTGCGTTTGTGTAGTGTGAAGTTCCTTTGCTTGCAGCTCAGATTTGCTTGCTTTTACAGCATGCATGACTTTAAAGTCATCCGTTTTGTATGTAGTTTGTTTTCATTAGGAAGCAGCATGTAGCACAGGGTAGCAGCAGAGAAAGTGGAGAATGCAGGGATACATCACAATAGTGCTGAGGACTGAACATGCATATTTACAAAGTAACCTCAAGTACCTTCACCAGTTAAGTTTGAGAAACAGTTAATGAATCTTTATGTTAGTCCTTGTAGTTCCTTTTAAAAGGGTGAACTCTTTATAAGTACAGGCTACATCACACAGTGTTCTCTCAATGTGGGACATGAAAGTGGGTCTGTGAGCACATGGCAGGACACATGGATTTGACAGAATATTTTTTGCGTTTTTGGTTAACAGTGGATGTAGCAAAAACAAGGCACAGCTTGGAGCAATGTGGAAGAGAAACTGAATATATGAAATATTAGTAGGAGGAATATAAAATCAGCAGGTGGAGTTGGGGCAAGCTTCAGTAATGACCAATTAAATGAGCTTCTCTCATCTCATTTCAAAGCGGCAAACAGATGAAAGGAACCAGAGGAGAGAAGCAGAGGTGTCTATAAGATTAGCTTAATTGAGCACGAAATAAGACTTATTTCCTGTCGTCATTGTGGCCTCAAAACATCTGATGACACTTTAATGACAAATTCAAATTGTATCACTTTAGTAGAGGTCAAGATATTTGGTCATGACACCATTACAAAAGCCTTTGACAATTAAAAAACACTTGTGTACATTTTAATGACAAGACTAAACTGTGCCGTTGCAGTTGAGGCCAAAAAAAAAATATTCATTAAACAATAATGATGGTCTTGTGATTGCTAATGTCCAAGCCAACCTCGTCTGACAGTTAATGACAGTAATTTTGGGTTAACACAAGTAGCCAAGCAGTTAATTTATGATTGAAAATTTGGCCTGGTTTGGTATATCTTTCCTATATTGTCTTGGATAATTAAAAGTTGTACTTATAAAATCTTTTAAATCAATTACAAGCTTTGCATTAAAAGTTTCTTTTATGACTAAATGACTCACTGGACAACAGTCATAAACATTTATGAAGACTCCTACATGTTCATGACATATTATGGTTGTGAGGAACTCGTGTTAGTCTTATGCACTGGCTCTTAATAAAGTATTAAGAATGTTTGTACAAAGCAACAAAAACAAATGCATATACAACAGTGAATTTACACAGTAGTTTCAGTTTTCAGTTTTGCATACTAAAAAAAATAAAAAGAGAGGTACCACATATCAGAAAGAAGCGCAGTGCTTCTCATTTCTTATAAGTTGCCATATTAAAGATGGATGATATTAACTGAAAAATATTTTAAATAAAAGTTCAACATTGTAACCATCTATCTGTCTCATTCTGCAAAAAGGAGAGCGCACTCTTTGTTCTTTTTCAGTCTGAGCAGCACCTCAGCTAATCAGCGCAGCAATCAGCCGACTCTGTGTGTCTGTGTGTGTGTCTGTGTATTTGTTCACTGCAGCATTCATTCCACTCCATTTGGCCTCCCCCTCAGCCACCTCCCCCCAACTGTCTTTTCACATTCTGTCACTCGTTTTCTTCTCTTTCCCACTTCCTTAATTTCTCTCTTTCAGTGGCAGACCCCGCCTCTCCCGCCAACGGGCTGTCGGCTTGGCAAGAACCTTGGAGCAGTCGGTGTGTGTGTGTATGTGCGTGTTCGTGTGTGTGTGTGGGGGGGAATTTTAAAGCAAGGCCACCAATACACAGGCATTCACATTAGACACATTACTAACTGCCCACAGCATTCACACACAGGTCACCAGTTCGCACACACACAGACACACACAAACATACGCACTGACTCAAGGCATAAGTTCGAGTAACATGATCAATGGCAGCATCCACTGGAATGTATGCAGATAAAAATACACCACATCATAACAGTTACACTATACCACATCACACACACACACACACAGAGACTCGCACAAGGACAGCACCTCCCTTACTCTTCCTCTTGAGGAAATCAGTCTCATCTGGAGGCTCACAGCTCCATCTCTCTTGTTTTTTCTCCTGCTTTCTCTCTCTTTCCTCAGAGCTTCTGTCCCCTGGAGAAAAATTCAGACTACATGTCGACCTGCAATGGCTCTCAATCTCCCAAAAAGAAACAGAGTAGAACAATGGAATTCTGGAAGAGATGCTGTTAATATGTAAATGCACTGTTCCTCAACAACATTTGTAAATGAGTAAACACACAAAAACATTTAATATTGCCCTGCTTTTGACCCAAATTCTTTGATTAGCCAAGCCACAGCACCAAACCCCATGGTTTAAAGTTTGCACAGGAAAACATCTGTAGCACTCACTCAAACCTTTTGTTATTTTGTGATGAATTTAATTCTTGAAAATCAGAAAAAAGATCAGATTTGGGAAACTGAAAAATCATTTGTTTTATTTGGGTGCACTGTCTGAAATGTGCTCAGGGATGGGGGAAGTACAGTGCAGATCTACACTGGAAAAGCACATTTTTGCCAAACATAGAAAAGCAGCAAAGGTGGAGCATTATAAAACCTCTATGGGAGCAGGCTGACATAAATGGAGAGCTTGACAAAATCATCACTTTCACACTCATTTTATTAATGTTGGTTTCATTTAACGATGACCACAAGCTGCGTGAAAGGAGGTAATATTGGTTAATTTATTTAAGCCAAAACACTTTTTAATATGAATTCTACAGACGTGACCTCATCTCATTGCACCAACCTTCTCTCCATCATCCTTGCAGACCATTATCCACTCAGTTTAGGAACAAAAGAGGTGAGAATCTGACCTTTTTGGAGAGGAGGGAGGAGTGTTTTTAATTGACATCAGGTGACTATAACTGCACTGACAGTGGGAACATCAGAAAGGATCATGTCTTAAGAATGGAAAAACTTAAGAACTGTTTTTTATTGACTTAATTTTTGACCTTTAATTTGAGATACTTTGCATTTCCTTTACATTGAAAGGAGAAAGATATGCATTTTGAATGTATATATATTTTAACATTTGAGTTGTGAACCCCGTTCTTTGCATTTTTGTAGCAACATATGGTTGATGGTGTGGCAGGACACTGGGGTGGGGGAACAGAGGTTATTCTACCCCCATCATTATACGCACACACACACACACATGCAGCCTGAAGTGCAACTCTACCCGACAATGAGATCTATGAATGCATGGGGTCATGGAGTAGCAGAGCAGTGTGTGTGTGTGTGTGTGGTGTGTGTTTGAGTTGAGTGGAAGGACTGACCTTACTGAAGTGATTTACACACAAATATCACAGGTGTGACTTCAGTCTCTCACTCACTAAATGTTTGTGTGTGTGTGTGAGTGTGTGTGCGTGGGTGTGCATGTGTGTGCGTGGGTGTGTGTGTGTGTGTAGTCTGACACAAAGACAGTGTATGTCTACCAGCTGGACACATGATTCAAGGCTCTTCAGTAGTGCATGTAGACACACAAACGCAGCCCACATGTGTCATGGCTCATTGTAGAGGTTCTGAGTGTGTTTTCCCATGGCTGTCTGTGCCTTGTGTGGCTGATGAGTCATTAACTTTACACATACACACACACACACACAGATAAAAACATAGTAATCCATTAATGGCCAATATCTGGGTGCCATGTGGTAGCTAAGTGGCTTGGTGCAACAATTCTGCGAGGCACTGGCTTTTGGTGATTGCCTAAAAACTTTTAATGCTTTCTTTTAGACTTATTAAAGATCACAGAGCTCAAAAGAACTGAAAATAACTGCATTTTTTGTGGCACATGTTTAAAAACAAGATACTTTGGAATGTTAAGTTTGCACAGTCATAGTTCTACGCAATGTGACCTGACCTAATTTGCACTTGTGACTAGAGTTTGCAAACCAATAAGTAACATTATGTACCAGTATATGTTTTACTTTATTGGATTTTTTTTTTTATTGTTACTTTTGATAGAGCCATGCTTTATGCATACAATCAAATTTTATTTTTTGCTTTTAAACAAACAAAATGTTAAACTTTTCCTCAAACACCAGCTAGTTAATTTCCTAACTAGTAGTAAACAGATAGCACAGTTTGAAATATGGCTATCATCAGTTTTGCTGACCTATAATCACAAACCCTGGGTTGGACAAATTTAATATTTGACAAGATGATCACCCACTGGTAGTCAAGAAAACAGTAAAGATCAGCAAAGATCAGCAAAGTTACTGTGACAAAACCATGCAGGAAAGTGCTGTTATTACAGATTTTGTGTAAATTCAGCTGAAGCACGCATTTCATTCTGTGTGTGTGTGTGTGTGTGTGTGTGTAGTTCACCCCCAGTCGAACTGACACACAGACCTGCAGCTTATGACACAGACAGAGCAGAGAACAGACGATACAGCGATATGTTTTTCATTGAGTCCTGACCTTGCACTGTTATTGGCCGGGGGCTACAAACAGCTGCCCAAAGATTTTAAAAAAGGACATGAAAGTTCCAAACCCAGTGTAATATACTGTCTGTGTGTG
>JAPZDV010000026.1:1009538-1057858 GCA_029814665.1 Acanthurus lineatus
CAATTCTTTGAAAACCACAACGGGTGCAAAAAGCAATAATAGGCAAGCAGGAATAAGATAGCTGCCACATCAACGGCAGAATAAAAAATCACCAAAGCAGAAAAATCCAGAAATGTATAAACAATAAAAACTCCACAGTGACTGCAGCCACAAACACACATATTAAAACAAAGAGAGCTGTGCAGTTTTTATCTCTATGACAAATCCTGAAACTCATCTTTGTAGACTTGTTTTTCTAAAATAAGTTTGAAGCAGTTTTTTAGCCCCTTGAGAAGAGTGCAGCAAGCTGTAAACCATATATGAGAATAATTAGGATGTATATATTTTCTAAACTGACTAAATTATTTGTACCCAAATCAACAGAAATCGGTGGTGTTTTGATCTGAATTGGGCAACATGTACCAGAAATAGTTTGTATCTCAAGTCCTTTTTTTCCCCTTTTTTTCTTTTAGAAGTAAGACATGACAATAGTTTGATTTAAAAAATAGTTTTGGTCCACAAAGTAATCTTTATTAAACTCTTTGTAAATTTGTCACCCCTTGTACTACATACAGCCATTTGATGGATTAATAATAATATTCATAAAAAAGACAAGTGCAGCTTATGTGAGTTATTTTTATGATTCATGCTGTTTTTTCCATTGATTTAATCTGCTGTTAGACACTTGTCTTACTCATCTTTGCAGCACTTTGTAACTAAAGAACAATTTGAAAATATTTCACGTAAACTTTTAAATTAATCACAGTATAGTCTTTTGTTCCATCAATAATATATGTTCTTGAACACTTCGATCACTCACTAATAAGGCACTAATAGTTGGATTAAACATGATTCTTAATACTTGTTAATAATAGCCTTTACATTTCAAAAGCCAGTCAATAAAAGTCCTGCCTTGGTGCTTTTGAGCAAATCACTAAATCCCAAGTCATACTGTGCTTGGCAGTGCTAAGTGTGGATATGTGGACCTAAGCATGAAGCATAGGACTTTTGGGAAATAGCATAAAAAGCCCATGAGCTGATTTTCCTCGGATAAATGAAGTACTTAAAAGATCTGTTTTCATGCTTCTTGTGTGCTTGTGTGTATGTGTGTGTGTATTCGCTGTTATGGGTGACACTGATTTGTGGGTTTACTCCCCAGCCTGCATGTTCGTTCCAGTTTCTATTCTTGCCCAGGATATGGGGAGGAAACTGGAAGAAGAAATGTATCCCTTGTCCCTCTTTAGAGAGCACGGATCCTTCAAGGACATATTTTTGGAGCAAACTACTAGTAAATTTACCAGCAGCTTTATTTGTGCACTCTTAAAATATTCCTGTGTCACATACGACAGCAAATATGAACATGTTGACTTTCCAAGCAATAATGGCACAAAATAGAGCCAACTAAAACGGCTACAACAAGACCAGAAAAGGCGATGAATGAAGGAGCACTACAGTTTTAAGAGCATTTAAAGGGGTATGATGGGTCTAGCTAAGACTCTATTCTGGTATACCAATTTATTTTGAAATGTTGAACTGTTCACATATGTTGTATTGAAAAAAACATACATATTCAAAATACAGCTTTTTTTTCATTTTGTTGATGGTTAACTTACTGTACACTACTTGCTCAGCACCAGCACTAGTTGCTCTTTACTATATCTTATGGATGGATATCATCCCTTGGTCCCTGAGATTGGTCAAAAAAGTTCAAGTCATCCTAAATTTCTTATCATAGGATTTTAAAGGAAAAGGTTCTGAAATGAACTTTTTCTTAACATATATATGGCAGAGACAAAGAGATAATGGAGCGATTCACTTGCAGTGACACAGGATAAAATCTTGCATGTTTATTTCACTGTCTGCAAGATAATCAACTCATTTCTTTAGTTTTGGTTCTCAAAAATATAGATGTGCTCTTTCTATATTCAATGGTGCTTTGATTTCCTGTGGTGCTTTTGCACTCCAATCCAGACATCTGCTGTCAATCACAGAGTGGGCAGTAACCTGATCTATTTTGTTTTTATTTGCTGTTGATGCTCCTCTCTGCACAGGGGATGTTCACAACAAACAGCAGCAATTGATGTTTTATGAACACATTAGGTTAATATAGCTTTTACACAGACTGAACAGATTCAGAGCAGTAAAGCAATGTGTTTTTTGTTCTAAATCAGATTATTCCTTTAATAGAATTAAACACTACTATGAAACGATTATGTTGGCATCCCTGAAGAAACATTTTATTGAGAGTAATTTAATCAATATCTATTTCTCCCTCTCTTAATCGTATACAAACAAAAAAAGACTCCAGGCTGCCACACTGTCTAGAATTCTGCCCAAAAAGCAACAAGAGGTCAAAGCCTCCAGCCAACTTCCCACAAGCACTAGGGCTATGTGTGAGGGGGAGGGTGGGGGTCGGGAGGAGTCAATCTGCAACATTAGACCGTGTGGGCTGTTGTGAAAGAGACAGACGGTGGCTGAGGAGAGCATGACAGATGCCCTTTTCACCACCAAATGCAGGCAGTCCACCAGAGGTCAAAGGTCATCCCGCCTGCTGTATGCATGGCCAGGCAAGTGATTGCACAGATATGATGATGGGGGGGTCACAGAATTCAGCTTGTGGATGGTAAAAATATTAGTGAGGAAGCTAAGCATGATGTGCCCCAATGCACTAAATACACACTCCAAACAGTAGCTGTATGCATGAGTGCACACAAACACGCAAAAACATATATACACACATCCTGACACAAATGTACACATAGGTAAAAGCTAATGCCATCTCTAAAGCCTGTGCATGAGAAATGAAAGATTTATTCATGAATAGAGCAACATTCAACCCTGAGGCCTCTTCTCACAAGTAATGGATCCTGTCCTCATCTCTGCAAGTTAGAGTGTGTGTGTGTGTGTGTGCGTGGGTGTGCATGTAGTTATTATGTGCATGAATGACTTGTTGTGAGATGCTGGCAGAGCATTCCTGTGCACATATACACAAAGACCTGGATGTTGGGAGGGGTAAATAATATGTCCTATTTTTAGAGGTCTGCTCCAATTTGTGCTCCACTCCTCTGAACCCAAACAGAGTCAGAGCTAATCAGCGCTGCCTCCCCACAGCCACAGAAAGAGCAACAAGCCACAGCCGTGTTTCTGTGTGGAGAAAATACCTCCATCTCCCCACAGCTTTGCAAAATGAGAGGCTGATTAGAGTTGATTCTTTTTTTTCAAATCTGTTTTAGAGTCAGAAAGTTTTAAAACTCCTCTTCAGAACTCTTTTAGACCTTTAGGCCTCTTCTGACTCTGTGATAGCATGTTTCCTTGTTGTCTGTAGAATTTATTCAATACTTTTCATATCTGTTTTTGTAAATGCTCCTAGTTGCTTTATGCTTTTTCAGTGCAAACCACATTAGGATTATTTTAAATCAACAAAAAGTATCAACTGTAATAATTTTTTCAGGGTGGAAAAAACTACACAGGGTTTGTTTAAACAACACTTTGCAGTCATCCGTTTTGCTGGTCTGTCCAAACAATTCCACTGAACTAGAAAAGTGCTCTCAGCAGAGTGCAGATCTATGCCAGGCAGCTATGCATGCACAGATTTAGCAGGCCAGGCAGTAAAAGTTAATATAGTAATAAACAGAGTTGGGACGGGTTGAGAATGGGTGAAATAATCCATTATAAATAAGAAAAATATTCATAACATTCTCCAAATTGTGAACACACTTGTGAGCATTTATACATGAAAAACTATGTTTTATAGAATAGTCCTCTTGTTTTTTTTTTTTTTTTTATAAAATGAACAGTTGTGGTGCACTTCCCAATGTTTCATATAACCAAGGATAAGCCAGAAATATTTTCCTTTTAAATTGGTTCGTTGTGCTCCTGTTCTGAGTCATGTGGAATGCTTGTGCAAATTTGACTAACATACAGCAAAAAAAATGAGGTAGAAATTAGGGATGGACAGATTATCGGCCAGGCTGATTATCGGCCAGGCTGATTATCGGTGCAGATGTTCGGCATTTTGACACATATCGGCATCAGCCTTTTTTAAATCCGAAGGCCAATAAGAGATCAATTTAAAACTGGATTATTTTCTGAGGCAGCCGCTCCTCTCTGTCTGCAGTCACTACTCTGTCTCCAGCATTGTCCCTCCCACAGTACCATCTGATTGGTTACAAGCAGAGCCACGGCACCGGTAACAGCCAATCGGCAGTAAAAGCTGTGCATGCACAGTGCTCACACACGGCAGAGAGGAGAAAAAAGTTTTGCTGAGTGGAGAAGCTCTCCAGAGCAGATATGAATATCGGCTCCAAATATCAGTTATCGGCCTCCTTGACTACTAATAATCGGTATCGGCCCTGAAAAAAACATATCGATCTATCTCTAGTATAAACATTGTGCATGTTTACTTCAAAAAATGAGTTTTAGAAACAATATTATTATAGATGCTTGCTATCATGCTTAGCTTTGCTAGGAGTTAGAAGGTAGGCTACAGAAAACAATAATGTTATAAAAACCCTAGCCATGCATTTAGGACAGTGGTGCAAAATTCAGAAAGTTAAAAAATACTGATTTTTAAATAATATTATCTTAAGAAGAATGAGGACTAAGCATTAGAGAAAAATTTTTTTTTGAATTGTCAATCACCACAACCACAAGAGGTCCCTCAGTATACAGTCATAAATGTGCAAAAAATACACAAAAAACATGCACAGAAAGCTAAACACATGGTCTCCTCCACACTAATGCCTAGTGGAGAAGATAGTTGTAGCTGAATACACAGGTTATGCAATGTCTTGTATTTTTGTTACTTGCAACCGCAACCTGGTATGTCATTTCAACCTTCAAGTCCTTTTTCCTCTGACTTCAGCATTTAACTCCAGTGACTATCAGATTGTGAGCACTGTGAAAATTGAACCCACAGCAGTCCTGTGGCCGAACACATCTCTATGTAGACTTGATCAGTTGCTGCTTGTGTGTTACCTTAATGACAGTGTAGACAGGTGTAGGGATACTTCCACACTTAACCTGTTTGACTGTCACCTTTCACATCAGCCATAACAAATTGACAGACACATTGATTTCAACATGGTGCTGATCAAACAACCTGGAGTTTTTGGTGGAGTTTTTGTTTTGTGTTGCTGCTTTTTTCCTACATATGGATCCACAGAGCATAGAAGATTTGTTGAGTGCTCATTGCACACATGCAGCTGTAAGACACGGTGCACTATAAATGGTGTAAAATGGTCATGGACAATAGCAATGGCCTTTCTTGGTTCAATGCTGTTTTATTTGACTGTGGGCCAAAGAAAAAAGGCGCTTCATGTTTGACACAGCTGAACACTTTGACAGAATTAATAAATTATAGAAGCATGTTTTCATTTTTGTAGATAAATGATCAAAAATGGAACCTTTGACTCTTGTGGTTAAAGATCAATATAAGCTTGGTGTGATGTATTGGTCTGCAAGTGACCCAGTAAGTTTTCCTTCTCAGTGTGTCTGGGTTCCTCTCTAGCTGCTCACAATGCTCCCTGTGAGGCTTCCTGCTGCTGAACTGACCCTGACCTCCTCCACATGTCTCCATCCCAGCTCACATGCTCTGTCTGTGCATCTATCGCATGCGCATGCATGTGTGTATGTGAGTATATGGAGGGTGGGTGTCTCAACTCGTGTTTGGTCAGAGAATTTTCAGAGAGCAGACAAAATCTTGACCTCTGACAAAAAATCACACACATATGCATGCGGTTGTGCATGATCACACTCACATAGCTCACATTCCTCCCTTTGTGCTTCACTCCCAAAGGTCTTCAGTTAGGGAAAGAGGAGAGCATCAGGAGGAGAAAGGAGGAGGAGAAAACCAAAAGAGAGATAAAGGAGACTTGAATTAGGGGGAAGATGTTTTCACTTTTGTCACTTATGCACAAAAAAGAGTTGCAATGTTTTTTTTGTTGTTTGTTTTTTTAATTATTATTATTTTGACAACAACACACTAATACAAGATGTGTCACTTTTGTGTTGTTATGCATCCAGGAAGGACTTTACATTAGGTTGTCTGAATACAGTATCTTTTTTTTTGGTCATGAACAATAAACCAGTATAAACTTTAATGGTTATACTTCAGTATATAATCAAATCAGATGAGAACACAGTAACAAAGTCTCAAAACACTTCATCAGATCACAAAATACTTTTTCAACCACGTCATGGTCTTCATCTGTGGATAACAGTAAATCACTTTCCAGCCTTCATTCACAAAATGACAAATAAGCCATCTCAAAGAGAACTGAGCAAACTCTGTTTGTTTTTAAGTATGATACACTGTAAGATATGTTTCAGAACTGAAAGAAGACATAAAGTATAGTCAATGAAAAAAAAAAAACTAATGTACTTTCAGGGTGATTAGGAATTTACAATATGAAACACCACATCTTTTTATATAACATATTATACAGATACTGTAAGCACTTTGTTATTTCATGACAATAATATGGGCATTTAATATAGAGAGTGCAGCTTATTTCATTAAGTGCAATTAATAATATTCTCATTACTGTATTCTATGTGCTGGACAGAGGCCAGTTTTTTTGGGCAGCTGAATGTAATATCTGGTGGGCTCCAACAACTCAGGCTTCAAAGTGCACAATTACACTGCAAATCTTTAGAGAGAATTGCCATTGATATTACTAAATATGTGTGTGTGCATGAGTGTGTTGAGTTGTATTTGGAGGAAATAAAACCAGAGAGTTGTCTGGCTTTAATCTACATTGCACAGGGTTTTAATATTTTTTTATTATGTTCCGTCTGCACTTGGTCTCTTTTTATGCATCGTGACTGTGGTTTAGGTTGTGTAATATATAATTGATTTGTTGTTTGTTTGTTTTTTTAATCTCTGATATTATGGACATGTATGCAAAATGTTACATGTGTGAGTAAGTGCCAAACATAACACTAGTCTTATTAAAGATTTGCACTAAGTGAGCCAAAACATAGAGAGTGCTGTAAATTATATCTCCATTAGGTATAACCACCCTGAAATAAAAGCTTCCAATAATCCCCTCAGGTTCTGTTCTGGGACCCCTGGTCTTTTACCCTATGACCAAACACCTAGCTCTGATATTTACTCACACAGCATTTTTTAACTTAAGCCATGCATATGACCCTAAACTAAATCACCCTGCCCCTAGTCTGAAACTCAGCTGGCAGTAAGAACTGGGTGACATCTCTCATTGGATGTTTGAATACCACCTGAACCTTAAACTTGACAAGACCAAGCTGCTCTTTCTTCCAGAGTTAGGGGAAACTATCATTGGTCCATGGCAACTCCTCTACCAATGAGAAGTCACTGACTGAGACTGTAAGGAACCTGGATATGACAGTGGATGTCTGGCTTTTCTCTTGTCAGCTCGTTCCTGTACTACTGCAGCTCGCTCCTGGCTTGTGTGCCTGCTTGTGCCATCCAACCTCTGCAGTTCACCTACAGTGCTGCAGCTCAGCAGGACTTCAGCTTGCCTGCTCTGCTCCCTGCTCTGCAACCTGCACTAGCTAACAGTTATACCACATCACAGTTATGGTCCCTGTCTGTCCCCTGAGTTCTGCTGTGTGCTCTGCTTCTACCAGCCACCTTTCTACTCCTTCAATATGCTGAGGGCCCCTCTGCTGCTACACAAAATCCATAAAGATCTGGGATCCACAAAATAAAAATCCTGACTCAACAATGGTGTAGCAAGCTTCTCTATGACAGAAACACAAAAAATATACATACCTTCCATCACAGACTGAAAACTCATCTGTTCAGATTTACCTTGGCCCATAAAAAATTAAAAAGATTACATAAATACAGATAATAAAAAAACACTCTCTATATCCTACTGTTTTAAATAAAGCACTTAAAGCAATTCAGCTTATATGAGGAAGCTGATGGGTTGCATCCACATTGTTTAAATGCTCTTTCTTCAAATCACTTTGGATAAAAGTGTCTGCCAAATAAATGTAATGTAAAGATAAAAGCAATAGGTATGTAAAATGAGTCAAACATTAAGGTCCTGGCAGTCTCTGGATAAATGAACAACTGTGGTAGACTTTGGAATAAAGCATTAAACAGTGTCTCAAACACCCTCATCAAAACACCAAATAGAGGGCTGGAGCTGACAAAGCCTCTTTGGATGTTTGTCTTGGAACAAAATCTTACCAACACATAGAATGTTAATGTTCCTTCTTTCTGTGGTTGGTTTTTGTTTATGTGTGCACTTTTCTGAAAAAAAAAATTACTTGATTTGGAGATTGCTTTTATATAAACAACAAGATGATCACAGACCAGTGCCCCAGGTTTAACTTTACATAAGTTCAATGCAATTTTCAGGGCAAATGCAGAAAGCAGTGTTTTCTTTGTGTAGAGAGGTAGAGAGTCAGAGGTCACAGGGTGGACTGACACATGAGTGTGTGGTGTGTTGAATTTATTCCTGTAAACATTTTGCACAGTGTCAAAGACTAAGAGTTAACTTTTTATTGTCCCCACAATATTTTCTTAACTTAGACAAACTTATCAATAAGCATACTAATAATTGCAATGTGCAGATGTTGCTGACAGAAACATTCAGAAAAACAGTGACAAGAGATATCATCTGAGGTGCAGAATCATCTAATATCCCTTTTCTCATTTGACAGTAGATTTGAGTTATAAAGAACAGTTATTCAGATTTAGGCATCAAAATGAGTTATCTAGTGCAAGATGGAAACATGTTTGACAGGGAGAAGAAAAAAAAAAAAACAAATAATCAGGTGACACTCATGAATTTTATTATAGTTCAAAACTAAAATCTAGAGAATATGACAATGCCTTTCCTTTCTGAAAGCTTTGTGAAGGTTTAGCCATGTCCCACTGTAAACCAGAAGAGTACAGGAAGACTCTCTCATGGACTTTTTAAGCCTTTTCTAAGTCTTCACTCCTACACACTTTGCTTAAGGAAATAACCCACAATTCATAGTGCTGTAACTTTAAAATAGGTATGAGAGATGAGAAGGGGAAAGCAACAAGTTTACATCCACATAGTTCATCAGTAAGCTGTTTGGTGTGTAGCTGTGTGTATTTGTGCAGTTGTTTGAGTTATGATGGCATCATGATGATTTACAGATGTTTTCCTTTGTTATGATCCAAGAAAATGTTCTTTTTTGTTTGTAAACTGAGAGGAAAAAATGTCCAAATAAAGGAAATATGAAATACAAGCTCACTCTACACGCCACAAAAATGCCTCTGCTCCAGGTGTCCCCTACACCCTCTTGAAATTCAATGCTGGGCAGGTTGTGGGTTGAAGTTGGGCCTCAATAGCTTTTGGATCAACATGGAAATTGCATAAAAAGTATTATTAACAATAAAAGAAACATAAAAGTGGGGTTGGCAAAGGAAAAAGGAACATTTAATCTGTCATGCCAAGATGAGGGACTCGCCGGAGTTCCTTCATGAGCAGAATACTTGATTTGCAAGAAATGAGGTGCTGACATCCAATGGGGAATTTTACACAGAGTTGATGACAATGATTTGCAGTGGCCAAATGCAACTAGTGAGTGCACAGCACCACCTGAGTTTTATTTTGTCCAACAGTTCTGGCAGTCATGTTAACACTGTGATCATAAAGTTTCACGCTGAAGTAACTCATATCACGGAAAACAAGTTAAAGGACACAAACACAAGCATTAAAATGATGAATTGAGTTATAAACAACACATCATCTTAGCTGTACTTATTTGGAAAAAAATTAATATGGATAAAAAGAGTATGAACCAAACTATGTCAACATCCATCACATTGTATGACCCACTTAGCTTCAAGTTTGGCTGTCTGTGCTTACTGTTGTTGTGCAGCACGTGTAGGATTTTTAGCAGCATCTTGGAAGCACTTGCTTTCAGTTTGATGTCAACACAATGTAGTTCAGAAAAAATCTGGACAAACTTCCAAAATATTCTAAACCGTACAACCCTGAAATTACAGTTAGCATCTTATGTTTCTGGAAACAAAAGACATGGTGATACTCAGTCCTTTTATTTTGTTGTTGTTGTTTTGACATTTTAATTTCACATTGTGGTTAAGGTCTGGTTGGGTTAAGGCACAAAACCAAGAGGCTAGGATTAATATAAGAGCATGTTTTGGCTTAAATATCCCTTGTTTTGTTGTTACATACATCAGTGTTCCATTTTTTGTCCCCACAAATGACTGTGAAATGTCTGATTGCTCACTAACATTCCAGGGTTAAAATTGTGAACTTTGATGTGGTCTCCAACGCTGGTCTCCTGCTTGGCAGCAATTCTGCTTCAACATACTTTATTATAGTGAAGTAGTAAAGCCATGATTCCACATTCCAGTAATTACTTTGGTGTGTACAGTGTTACCATAACTTAAAAACCACCAAATAATTCCAAGTTGAAATGAGTCTATGAGGAGAGAGGACTGTCACTTCTTGTGGGGAAAAAAATAAAAATAAATGACTTGAAGTTAACACACATAGAAAACCAATAGGTTGTGTATTTAGAGGCCAACAGATCAGTGTGTGAAACAACTGAACATACACCTGGTTGGAAGGAAACGGGTTTAGCAACACCACAATGAGAGCACACAGCATGAGCTGTCTATAGACTGCACTGAAAGAGAATATCACAGATAAAAATCTTAATTTTTCATTATTTACTGGTTGATTGGTTACTTAAAGTTCAGATTTTTATTAAAATGTGACAGCCTCAAATATTTGCATCACTCAATCTAGAACAAATGAAACAAGATTTATTGTTCCTCAGTACCATCTCAAAATAGCATCGCTATCATTTACACGAGCACGTAAACCCCTGCTGGAATGCATGCAATTGCACTTAAAAGTTTTGCTCAAAATCTTTGTCGATTTGTCTGCCTTCACAAACTCATATAAGTCTAACCCTTGTTTGCACTCCTCAGGTACAGCTGCTTACATTAGTATCACTTTAGCATCAGTGATTAATTACTCCTGACATATGTGCTCATGTATTTACAACATGGATTCTATCCCCTGTGTACTCCCGTGCACCTGTGGAGCAGATTTATGATACGCAACCTCCCACATCACCACATGTGTCTTCCACATTAACAGGATGAGGAGCAGTCTTCCTCTTGGACAATGGATGATTTAAATGGAAGAAGTTGGTTCCTGTCTAAATTTGAAGCAGAGAGTGAAAAAAAGTCTCTTTTTTTCTCTCTCTCATTGTTTATGCAAAGTCAGCTGCTGTACAATCCTTTTACACCGATAACAGAGATGAGATTGCTGCTGCGGATCTGCAGTTTTCTGCCGACATCTGCACTATCTCAGGCTGGTGCACACACACACACACATTCGCCTGCAGGCACACGCTTAAGTACACACATACACACACACAATCACACACAAACCCATACACACACACTCACACACACACACACACGCACACACACACCCACACGCACACACACACATTCTATCTAATCTGATTGTTCCGGAAAACTGAATGTAAAATTGCAATCAGTGTAGTGCAATTACTAGCCATCATGCAATTCAATCTGCACTGTTCTTTACCTCCTCACTGCTGGAAATCAGCACATTCACTACAGGCAAAAGAAGGAACAAGTGGGTGGAAAGAAAGACAAAGACAGAAGTGAGTTAAAACAGGGAGAGAAATAGCTGAAAGAAAGAAAGAAAAATCAATTGCTGTCACATCCATCGCAGAAAGTACAGCAGGAGAAAGACATAGGAAGAAAGAATTGAATACGAAAAAGGCACAAAGACAGAGAAATGGCTGAAAGAGAAGCAAAGTAGGAGTAAAGACGGAGGAGGAAGAAATAGCTGAAAGAACAAAAGCAAAATAAAGAAATCAATTAGTGTCACATCTGTCAGAGGAACCGGTAGCAGTGGAAAGACAGAAAGAAAAGGAGAGGACGGGAATCAAATCTGAAAACCTGAATCTTAAATTCAGAAAGCGTCTTTCATGATTCTACTAAAATATTCAAATGGAAGTAGCCAAGGGATGGCACATCCATTGGCCTAATATGTTTGATATTTCCATGTAGAAATAAAAGCCAAGGGGTAAAATATTGATATCTGCTGTCTTATGACCTGCAGAGGATGAGGAGGGAAATTACAACATATAGAAGAGCGGGAGAGGAGAAAGAAGAGGAAAACGGAGTAAAGGACAAAAAGTAAGAGATCTCTTTCAACCAGGAGAGGTGACACACACTCAGGAAAGACAATTTAATAGACTGGTAAACTTAAAAGGAGCTCGACATTTTAGTCAGAACAAGTCTGAGGGCCCTATTTTTGTGATGATTTAATGACCAAGCAGCACTGCAACGGTTTGGTATTTTCCTGACCTTGACATCTTCTCTCTGTGTGGACCTTTGGGATGAGAGTTGGTCCATCCATGGCATTTCATTAAAATTTATGTGTAACTGATACCTTTGTTATTTTAAAATTTTGATTGATTTGATTTTTCTGATTTGCATTAAATTTCATATGGTACCCAACACATAAACCCCAATGTTTTGGTAATCTTTTGACCTTTCCTCCCGTACAATTCATCCAAAATTTATCCTGCTATTGAGTTTACAGAGTATCTTTCTATTCATTTATCTATTTACTGTATCATCAATCCTTTCTCCATCTTTTCGTTTATTCATTCATTCATTCATATACTGTATCCATCCATCCGTTCCCATATCCATTCATCTTGCACCACTGAACCTGGTACCACCAAGATCTAATTGCTCATATATTTTCTTTCCTTTTCACTTATTTTTCTTTCAATATGCTGTCCTTAGTGCAATGACCCAATTTATCTTAATGGATCATTAAAATTTGATATCATTTTTTATTATTTTATCTCTAAGTTCAGTCAGACAATAAGCATACTGATTGAAACAACATGACAGAATATATTTTGACTTCAGATATAGATGCAATAATCTCATATATGCCAGATCAGGGTGTGGGGCATAATAAGACTTTACTTACCTTATTAAGCAGGTCAAGTATCACACAGAATCGATTGATCTTAATAATTATAGAGTCAAATTATACATGACAAAAAAAATATCACTATTTTATCCAGGAGTATTAATATTCCATTCAAAGACTTAGTTTGTGTTTTTTAGTTCGGTTTTAAGTGCTAAAGACCTTTTCGTCAAGGTAACATGGCCCTGTTGCTGCCTCACATAAAAATATTACCAATGAGTTTTATGAAATATGGTCTACAATTTTTAGATAGATCCCTCAAGAGGGTCACTGAGTAAAGGCCAAGACTATGAACTGCAACATCCATTTAGGGGCCTTTAATGTCATGTCATGCCCTATACCTTTGCTATCCACCATTTAGACATGCAGTTTTGAAGTACCAATAATTAAGAAATGAAAGAAAAGAAGATATTTTCATTTTAATTCAATTCACGGCTTTGGCTTCAGGTGAATCTAGAAACAAGTTAATCAAGATAAAACGATGAATGCGCAGCATTAATTCAGCAGTGATGCACTATTTGTCCTGTGTTTTAAATGGAGTGCACATCTATCTTAACAGCGGTGTTCTTTCACCTCTACTTAAAAACCCAGACCCAAACCAAAAGCCTGTGATCAATTTTGTTCCTTAAACATAAATGATGGGAATAAAGCCTTTGGTCTGGGAAGGTAAAACCATTTATGCTGCTTATACATATTATATATGTGTGTGTGTGTGTGTGTGTGTGCGGGTGTGTGGGTGTGTAGGTGTGTGTGTGTGTGAGAGAGAGAGAGAGAGAGAGAGAGAGAGAGAGAGTGTGTGTGTGTGTGTGTGTATATATAAAGTGTATTTCTTTATTACTTATTATTTAGGATAAGTGTATGTGTATTTGTGAATTTTGGCTAAAGACAGCACCCTTATCACCTTCCTGTTGATTAACTTCAAAGCAGCAGTCGAGTTATAAAGTTTAAAACATTGTTGATCCTTTGCACAGATTGTAGGAAACATATTTCTGTGAGTATCCAAGTGTACATGTGTGGCATTGTGATAGGTTCGTTCGAGTTGTTTACTGAACTTCAATGCTAATGGTTAGCATTACAATGTGTTTTCCCATAGACATTAGCATTAAGCTAGCGAACTTTCGAAAGACACATTGTTGAGAGACACAAGTTTGTTGAGTTGTTACAGATGTTAAACTTTATTATTATGCAATGGTGCAAATATACAACACGGTTCCTTTCTTACCTTTCTTATCTTACTTTTATTGTATTTTTTCACAGTTTTACAGTGCCTCATGTGGAGTCAATAAATCATGGGTAAAATCACAAGGTCTTGTGCTGTGTGAAGAACTGTTTACCTACCTGCCAAACTGAACCAGGTGTTAAAGAGTATAAAAATAAATAAAAGAAAATAAAAACAAAGATGGCTACTGTCTAAGATAAAAAAAATCTTTAACATGTTGCAAATCTGAAAAGCTGTTTAATAAATGTATACTTAAAGGTATTTCAACGAAGTTAAGTGTTGGAGTTTGTATTATTCAAAATTTTGACGCCAATATTTTCACTTTTACTGAAAATAAATATCGGCCCCAAATATCAGTTATATATTGAGGGCATGTCTTTTCAATGCTTACACACTGCAAGAGGACCTTGCTCTTTTTGAACAGCTAAAAAGGTAACATTTTGGCTTCTACTGATGCTAGATAGCTAACTAGAATGGAGGAGGATAACTGTTTTTTATTAAGTTGTATTAAATAATTAGAAGCAATAATATTGAACTATTTTTAACAGGCCACAGTGTCCATAGTTTTCCTGAATTTTTATGGCTGCACAACCTACAGCCACACTCACATGCACACACCCACACCCACACACTCCTGTTTGGAAATGTTTGTAAACACCAAAATTTACAAGGTTGCTAACCCCAAAGGTGGTTCCTACAGTGCTGCAGGTACTCGCTCCTTCCACATGAGAGGAGATTGGAGCCAGGCTTGTCTCTCTAGGAATCTAAGAATCTAAGCAGAACTTGATAAAACATAATTGTTTCAGATGCACAGATCCAGTGGAACCGCTGGGTAAACTACCACCCTAAGCCCAAACATCTGCATGGCAGTCAAATCTGTCCCTTGTGTCCCTCACCATGGTTCATTAAATGTGAGGTGCAGGATCATGTGTCTCAGTTCCAACAAAGACACCCTGTTCTGAGCTGCATTGAGATCCATGCCAACACTCTACCTGCTGAGCTCAAATCTAACTCCGTTAGGCATAAGTTCAACCGAGCTTTGTGAGACCTGGTGAACCCTCTCGGCCTATTTCATATTTCATTGAAAGAGGAGGCTGATTACACCAGGTTTAAAAAACAACAACAGCAACAACAAAACAATAATGGCAAAGTATGGAATGAAATTCAGTCTCTAAGGCTCATTAAAGAAAGGCAGCATCACTAGATTTTCTTTATTGACCCTGAGGTAAGGGCTGTGGTGCTCAGCATTTGCATGCTCACTCATGTATGAATCTTGGCTGCTTTGTTTCCATTTGGGCAAGCTTAAAGGTGGCTGCAGCAACTGGGAATGGAGTCCCGCCGTACCGATGATCACTCAGTTTCACTGTGTTGCAACACTGAATCCTCTTCCTGTCCAGAAACAGCACACCTGACACTGTACCTGTAGAAAATCCCCCATTGCAGCTCAAAGGGTTGTTTATGTGGTTCTGAACAGGATACCTAAACACACTGCCAAATGTCCAAAAGAGATGGACAGATGAAGGTTAGCAGGCTTGTAGACACCTTGATGAGGATGGCTCATTGGCCTGGGTGGAATTGGTCGTAGCAGGGGAAATCCTGCTTGCTCTGCTGCCATGGACATTGCATCAGGAAAATCACTGCAGAGGCAGAATATTCATGTGAAGCCCAGAGACAGAGGAGATGCTGTCATTGTCTGAGATCGGAGGCTGCCATGTTGGGACAGCAGACAGTGATAGTAATGGATCGCCAACAGCATTAGCAGCTGGACTTCTTCACAATTCAATTTGGACTATATGCTAAATTGTTTCAAAGTTTTTTTTTACTGTTTAGAACAGAGAAACGAACTGTATTTCAATATCAGAATTCCATGTGAATATTTAAATTCAAGCAAGACAATTAAACATGAGTTTTATGGGTCAACTTGCTTAGCATTTTTTTAAATTCAGTGCTATTAGTTAAATCTCTTTTAGAGCTCGGATAGCATCAGGAACATATATTCTTTGCATGCTTGTGTGATGCATGCATCATGTCTTAAGGAGTTTCAAAGAAGCTTTAAATTAATAAAGAATAACAAATTATAATTTGTTGGTTCAGCTCCACAAAAAATCCACACAAGTAAAAGCATGGTATTGTTATGTTTTTTTTGTTTAATATCTATGTTAAATTATTACTAGTCCATTAGGCTGAGCGACTGCTTGACCAGCCAAGTGTAATGGAAAGACACAGAGCGATGACCACAGCCAGCGCTGGGCGCTTTACTGCACCACCAATATTTTGGTCAAATGATTCAATTACTTCTTCAACAGAGCTGTGAGCCAAAGAAAGCAGACTGCCCCACTCTTGGCTTATGTGTGTGTGTGTGTGTGTGTGTGTGTGTGTGCGTGTGCATGTAAATGTGCACATGCACATAGAGACCTAAAAGGGGATCTAATTGAAACCAGCTGTTCCACTGAGACAGTACTGGAACGAGGCCGGAGCCCCACATTAGTTTGACATGGATAGAGCGAGAGACATGTGAGAGAGGGAGAGAGGGGAGAGAAAGATAAAAGAATGTGAGGCTCAGGCACAGTTTGTGTATGCGTGTGTGTGTGTGTGTGGAGGGGGGGGGGTGTAATAATGGGTTCTGACTGTTTCTCTGCTGACTTTGGTGACAATTTGACGTTTTTTTGTATTTTGCACAAGCCTCAGACTTGAAGTGACAGACAGGCAGACAGCTCACTGACAGGAGGAGCTTGTGTAAAATAAAACCATCACCCTCAGCAACAGCAGCACTGCATAGGTACCTCTTTGTGAAAAGGAGATTATGTGTAGCATAAAATCATGTGTGCCTCCGCAGACAAAGTTGTGTCTTTATTCTTTAGTATCTGTTTGGTACAGAACTTTATGTTGTCTGACATTTGGAAGAGACATGTTCCCTTAACAAGAATTTACATGATAATCAAACAATAAAAAACAAGCAATGAAACATATAACAAAGTTAGCCTTACTGAACTGCTGTAAAAATTTAACAGAATTAAACCAGTGATGAGGGCTTGACATTAACACCCGCCAACACACCAAATGCAAGTGGATTTCAGCAGTGGTTTGGAACACAGTCCCCCCCACTAGCCACTTTGACGGGTTGAATTATAAGGCATCACCAAATATTCAACCCCAGGCACAGACCAAGTAAGGGTTCTATCTGGACCTGCAACCTGTTTGTCAGAGAGTGGAAAGAAAACCTAATAATCTTAACAATATATGATTACATTAAAACGTGATAAGTTTATTGGTTTAACAATAAACTCTGGTGTTTTAATGATAAACATATCACCAAGTTTATCAAGTTTGACAATAAACTTATCATATTATAGCATTAAACTTTTATTGCTATAACAATAAACGCTTCACGTTCAAACGGAGAATGGTTCTTTGCTCACAATACTGTTCTCACTCAGAAGTCAGCAAAGTATAATGAGTGCTGACCGGAAGATCACAGATGTAGGAAAAACTTGTCAGCCCTCACTAGTTAGTGTTTAATAATGTTTAATAATGTTTAATGATGCACAACAGCAGACAGAAACAGACACAATTCAGCCCGAGGCATTTCTGTGACGTAGTGGGTGTAACCCTTAACAAAATATGGGTTAAATTATTTAATAAAGGTTACACCCACTATGTCACAGTAACGCTGAGGAAAGCCTAGGGCTGAAACGCAACTGTTTCTGTCTGCTGCTGTGCATCATAAAAAAGTATTCACACTTATTGGTGAGTGCTGACAAGTTTTTCTTACATTTGTGATCTTGTTGGCACTCAATACACTTTTAAAAATTTTAAGTGAGCACGCCACAATTTTTGTTCTTTTTTTTCTTTTTCAGAAACTGTGTCCGGCTCAAACATGCTGCAGTTGTTTATATAATATAGCTAACAAGATGCTGTAGAGAGTCAAAGGTGAGGGGGTGGTGGAGGGAAATGGTTGCATACTAACTATGGGGTGGCCATGTTGGAGATCTCATTAATATTAACTCTTAGACATCTACCATTTTGGGCCTATTTGAAATAGCTAAGTGGTAAAGCTTTTTATTGACAACTATTATGCGAAAATGACATATATGTTTTTGGTGACTTCTTTAATGGATAATCAAACAAATCGAAAAATGTCATGCAAGCCAAAAAAGACAAAAATTTATATTTAAATCTTAATAAGTCGCGCATAGTCACAACTTCAGTGCATTCAGTGGATGCACACATGTAAATAGAAGAGTGCGTACTAAATTAGGCCAAAGGTGTAGTGTGACATTTAAGATATTTTAAGACTTGAATTTATTTTTACTTTGAAATAGAAATGTCGGGTTGTAACATTCTACTGTCAGAGAGGGTATTTCAGAGCTTAAAAGCAGGAGAGGGTCTTTAACAGAATTATAAATGAATAAATGAATGATTTTGTATCTAACTAACCTCAATCAGATGATGAACAAACATTACCCATAAAAAAGGAAAAGGTGCCAATGATAAAAGTACATCTTACTCAGCAAAAGTGCACTACTATTTTTACCAAGAGCTTAGCTAAACATTACAAAGAAATTTGGCGGTGGTCATTTTGACCAGTGAATTGCCTCAGAAATGACTTTTAAAACCACTTTTGCAGTCAAATACAACCAAAGTTAAACAGAATGAACATTTGCAGGATGTGGAGAGGAGGTGATTGCAATGCAGTGGCAATCCACTAATTGTTGTTTCTGTGGTTCAGCTCTAAATAATCACCATTCACAGTCTCATAAACTTAAACAATCCACTCTGGTCTACCTTTGGTTGTGAATCATTAGTCATATGAACATTTTTATTTTTGTCTTATTTGCTGCATGCTTGGATTTTTCATTAGCATT
Organism: Acanthurus lineatus; assembly: GCA_029814665.1. Classification (NCBI taxonomy): domain Eukaryota; kingdom Metazoa; phylum Chordata; class Actinopteri; order Acanthuriformes; family Acanthuridae; genus Acanthurus; species Acanthurus lineatus. The sequence goes on from JAPZDV010000026.1 coordinate 1,028,597, forward strand.
AAGAGGTCACTGTTTGGTTCTGACTACACCATGTTAGCCATTATTATGTGTAAAGTGCAGATATAAGGGTTTGTGATTAAGATAAATCCAGTCATTATGAGTGATAAAGTCACAACTTATTGCCGTAAGACAAGTTTATGTATTCATTTATTTTAATGGTGTGTAATACATGAATGTGGCAGGAAACAGATTTGAGTAGAAAGCAGCATAGATGCCAGTAACAGTTATGCCATGTTATATCTACCTTTACTTCAGGCTAAGATTACAAAGTATATTTATGAAGTAAATATTTCATATGTACAGGGTTTTGATTATGTACAAGAAAAGAAGACAAGATGTGGCTACAACTTTCAAAAATTTAAGCTATTTCCTAATTTAAAAAAAAATATCTAGCTGATCAGCTATCTTAAAGGAAATTGTGATGAAGTGGTCATTATTAGTATTGCACTACAGGACAAACTCATACAAACTGCCACACTGATTCTTTGCAGCTGTAAACGGGTACTTACATGATAAGTGCATGTTAGCTATCCAGTTTTTGCAGATGCAGATTACAGATGCAAAACAAGAGGAAATTGCACTCAAATGGAAAACTTTAAGGGTGTGATTGTGCTGTGATATCATTGGGCAAAATATCAAGGTCACATATCCTCTGCTGAGCATCACCGCTGTGTATTGTGTGCCATTTAAAAATACTGAGTATCTGACTGTTTACCTCTGTGAAACTAGAGGCTCATGCCAGAATAGGACTTGCCAGTGTAAGCAAATGGGGCCTGCAGAGCATCAACTGCACTTTCTGCAGAGTGTCAGAAGACACCAACATGTTAAGCCAAAGGTAATATGGCCTGAACTGCACAGAAATTAAAGCATCATTGTGTTATATTGTTTCAAGAAAGAATTTAGTCAAGTCAAACAGGCAGGAGGCGCCTGTATGTAAGAAAGACACAGATTATCACTGCAAACATGACATGGTAAAAAGTTCTGTATTTGCAGAAAAAAATGTACTTTTTTTAATGAGGAAACAGTAACAAGACAATTGTATTTGCCTTTCTTCTTCTATCCTCTCTTTATTCCTTTGTATCTCATCCTTCCTTTTCTCATCTTTGCTTCTCATTAATCTTCTAAAACCCATCAATTTTCATTATTTATCTTAATTACTTATTCCATTACATTGTACTGCACAGATGTCAACTCTGTACATCTTCTTATGTCTGCCTCCTCTTTTTTCTGCCCCCACTGTTATCTGCCATCTCCACCCTGACCTTGTTTTTCCTCTGGGCCCCTTACCTCTTTCTCTCCTCTCCCAGTATCCGGTCTTCTCAATTTTTTCATTTCTCTTTTTTTTTCTTTTTCTTCTCTTCTCCTCTCCTGTCCTTTCCTTCCCCTATTCTTCAGTCAATGTTTTTGATCTGTTCTGTTTTGTCATTTGGATTCTTTCTACATTTTTTCTCCTTGTTTTCCACTCAGTCTTCCTTTTTACATCTCTTTCTCTTGCTCCACTCTCTCTTGACAATCGACAGGCCCTTCTTTTGTGCCATTTTTCAGGCAGACAGCCTCTGATTCATGTGCCCATCATCCCGTCTGCCCGAGGGCCATCGGGGCCAGGCACAAAAGACGCAAGCAGTCGAGCATCTCTCCTCTCTCTGCAGTCGTTTTCATTGCTCTCTTCCCTGACTTGTGTCTCTTTCTTCTCCTCTCATTGGCCTGTCATTCTGTCGTGCCTCTACTGTAGGTCTTGCTCTGTCAGTTTTCCCTCTCTGTCTGCTATACACCCTCCATTCATCACTCACTGTCTTATATTTCCCCTTTATCTGTTTGCTTTCTTTTCTTCCCAGTACCTTCATTTCATATGTTTCATTTTTTTCTGCTGTATTGCACTTTCTGCACTTGTCACTCATCATGTTCACATAACAGAGCAAAGAAGAATGTTTGGCAGTTTGAGAGATTATTTACAGAACTGAATTTATTTAGATTTTCAGGTCTGTCGGAAGAGAATGATTAAACCCAAATAAGATTCATTTCATTGTTTATGGAATGAGATTCTGGCTTTGTATGAGGTGCTGACTTTAAAATCTGGCAGTGGAACCAGGACCAACCTGAACGTTAGACCACATCAACATTTCAAAACTTTGATCAGAAGTTGAGGTCTCTACAACACACAATCAAACTGACTCAAAACAAGCCTAAAGGCAGAACTGTTAACTTATGATCTATGCCCTATGATGACTGATGGAGGAGAGTCGGACTGGACATGTTTCAGTTTGGGTCAGTTGTTGGAGACATTAGCGGATGTAATCTAAGTATGTTTAATTGAATTAAGTGTGATTCACTGGTAATCTCTGAGCATGCACCACCTATCAACTTCCCCATGTGCTCTCTCTGTGTTTTTGCAGCAAACCTTTGTGAAGTAGTTTGTCAAAGACAATTATATTTTTTTTCCAGATGCCACATACTACTATATTTAAAAATGATTAGAACCATTCTTAAAAATGAAGCCCCTTACCCAGAGTCGAGGAAAAATAAATAAACATGAATACATATATATAAAATGCTTAAAGAAGCAAAAACAGAACTTTGTACATGTATTTTATAATATGTAAGAAGTTTTTGTTTTATGAAGTTGTATCAGGCGGTAATTAAGATCTTATGTCACAGTGATCATCCTAAAGCATTCTCTTTTTTGTGAACAGACTTCGTAATGTTGCTGGCTGTTGTGTTGTCTTCAGGCTTGTGGTAATTCTAGTTGGCTGGATCTTTATTTCCTCAATATTTTTTGACAATGTAATTATCTGTTTCTGAGACTTTTCACAGTAATTGGATCTTTTATGCTCTTTATGTAGAACCAAAGGATTACACTTTAAAAGGTTTTTGTGGTGTCCCTAAATATGCAATATTTAGAGAAATGGTAAAGTGATTGTCTGCAAGATAGCAAGATTTTCTGCACAGCATGTCAGGTTTAACAGGTTTACCTGCGAAATAAACTGTAAAGCAATGAGAAAAATGAAAACGTGGCTTCAAAGTTTGAAGTCAGTATCTATCCAACCTTGTGCCTTGGTTTTGATCTAACTCCTTCCTTATGCTAGCTCTTGAAAGTAGTCCAGTCCTAGTCCACAGTAAAATACTTTGTGCACACATATAAGAGGATCAAATTTTTGTGAAGATACTTTCATCAAAAATAAAACTTGTCTACTCGGCTGTACTGTTCTCTCAGGCTGGAAGGTGATGTAGCTATTTGTACTGGTTTAGGCAGCCAACAACAAAGCAGTTACTACATTTAAGTCATAGCTTTAACAAAATGATATTGGTTCAGTTGCTTGCAATAAAAAAAATATGCACCTTTGCAAAGTAGTTCCTCAACCATGGGTGAAGATTAGGGGGCAATGTTATTAAAATGAGACTGCACTAAATGTAGCAAAATCTGAACGGTGTGTTGTGTCTCATGTTTTTGATTTAGGCATCTGAAAAAAATAACTGTTTTGTCTAATTTTAGCAGGGGGTAATCCAGATATCTATGAGTACACATGCACTGAAAAAGGCATTAAAGAAAGCAAAGTTTTAATGAGGTACTTGTTAAAACATTTTATTGTCAACTGTCATTGCCAGATGTTAAGATAACATGGCAGGGAACCATGATTTCTGTAAAAAAATAAAAAAATAATATTTCCACCTTGTAAATATTAACATATTTCACCAGACATGTGTAAACAATGACCTTCCAGTGGCTTAGAGGAAAAGTTGGGGAAAACCAAGAATATTAATATGATTCCATTACAGTTAATAAAAAAAAAAACATTACAGGCATGATAATAATCTCCTTGACAGCTCCAATGTTATATTTATCAAACTAATTTTACTCTCCTTGTACATAAGTTGACCTAAAAAAGTGACTCTCTTAATTAAGCATGAGCGTGACATGTACACATTTCTGTTAGGAATGCGTGTGTGAGAGGGGTCTAGAAACAGAGCAGAGAAATACACTTCAAAAGAGGATGTCTGCATCATGCTGTCTCTGTCATTATCTTTCATTCCACAGTTCTTCTGCATTGTTCCATCGATCTTTATTAAAGCTATTCATCTCCTTGCATTCACACAGTCTGCCTCTTATGATGTTCACTGTGTGTGAGTGTAATTTGATAATGTTTCTCAGATGTTTCTTAAGTTATTTTGGCAGTTGTCACTGGTGAGGTAGAGTGGTGGTTGATTATGTTTTCTTTCTTCTTTGTTTCTTGTGTGTGTGTGTATAGTACACAGCAGAGAGAGAGTGCGTATGTCATGTCATGTCATGTCTTGCATTACAAGATGGAGAGCAGCCATAGTGAAGGACAAGCATTTCTCATCCATTTATGAGGCCGTCAGCATGAAAGCCAGCCAAGCATCCTAATGACCTATGACTCAACTCAGAGAATAATCTGACACACATAAAGACACACACATGCACAGACACAGAGCTGAGTCACACAAAGTTCACATGCAGCACAAACAGTAACACACAAAAGACATTCATACTCACAACACAAGACAACATCAGGACCACATGTGGTGCTGCAGCTACATAAAGAAATGCACATGACCCCTTTTTGCAGTTGTTACCCCTCATACATTAGTAACCATTAACAGATGGTGACAAAATGGGCTTCAAAGGCTGCACGTTACTGTGACAGTTGTATTGAAGTTGGCAGAGTTAAAGCTGGCAGCGCAGTAGCTCATCAAGATTTCTGATTACTATGATGACACAAAGAGTCATTTTGGGGTGTTTGTGATGCTCAGAACAGAGTATTTTCCATTATCACAGCAGCTCCTTTTCTAATGGTTGTGTATGAGGAAAAGGCACAATTGTCATCATGTGACCTGCACATCCAGCTCTGACCACTTTGCTTCTACTAAATTAGCTCAAAAATCAATTTTGTTTGTGGAAGCTTTGTGTTATTAAAACATCAATTAAAGAATCCTATCACTCAGTTTGTTTGGGTGCAGCAAAAAACTCATATATGGGTTAATTGTCTTTGTACCAGAGAGGATGCTTAACTTTTTTTGCTGGCCTAAATCAAGTCCTTCCAAATTAAACACTGGGGTCTAAATTGTTAAAATATTTGTCAATATCAACCACAGCTAAAAGAGAATGCTGCCACAAGGCTATGCCAGCTTTTGACCCTGCCTGCGTGACTACTCAGAACACACATTATTAGGGCTTTTGGGGGCCAGGCTAAAGGTACACTAATACAAACACTTTGCACAAGCATCAGAACAGGGAAAATTTTCATCCATTATACTTCTTGGGTATGGCTGTGCTGTCTAAAAGAAATAGGTAAGGCAAGGTAACCCTTATAGTCAGTATAAATAGCAGTGCAATATTTTATAAGCATATATGTGGAAGGCAGATAAAGCTTTACCTAAACACACTAGGGCGTACTTCATTTCAAATTTGCTGTTTTTTTTCACAATTTTGGCATTTTAAGGTATATAATTTAAAAAAACATCTTTTAGAGAATTAATCAGCTACAACTTTCTCCTCAAGACTGACAAAGTTTTAAACTTTTGAGTTGTCCTAGGATAGCAGCACCCTTACAGCACAGTTATTTTCGATGTTTTATCTTGAAAAAAAATTAGTGCCATGGAAAAAACCTAACACAGTGTGGAAAACTAGATTTTAGTGGTGTCATGTAACCCTCACTGATTCCCAACAGTTATCAGCTGTTTACAGCCTTTAAACTCTGAAGGGAAGTGAAGTGTTATTACACTTGCCTGTGCCAGCACAGATGTCTGTGTGCATTTAAAGTACTTATTGGCTCACATATAGAACTGATTTCTTCTTTTTCTTCTTCTTTGTTAGTTTTAAGAGGCAGCCTATTTCTGCTTGTCATGCATCATGACTCTCTTTTTAAAGTGTGACTTTAGTGATAAAACCTTTTTGTGCCTTTAATAAAACATCTGAAAATACATAAAACTTGGGGAAAAAAAACATTTCACACATTTTCACAGAATAGTGTCTCAGTTTTGAGTAAAATAGCAGTATGCAAACATGTAGGCCACACAGTTTTCCAAAGATCTAAAGGCTATCCGTTCTTCAACACCATTAAAGAATAAAAAAAAAATAAAAAAATAAGATTTTCTTGTGTTTAATCTTCATAGCAAGATAAATTCTCTTCTTTTCTCTGGAAAACAGCAGTGTTAAATGTATCAGAGAAAAAATGATACAATCAATAAATCAAAACATGATACAATCAAAGTTATTATAAACATGAAAAAAAAGTATCAATGTACACTGAAAAATGCTAGACACATATGAGGTGAGTCATAACAGCATAATGACTTACATGAAACTAATCCATTTAAGCTACAGAGTATCAGTTATCAGTCTAAAGCTAAGCTTGGTCTATTTCATTTCAGAGATTTTCTTCAAAAGCAGAAAAAGAATCTGAACCATTAGTTATTCAAACATCACCTACTCCCTGATTTGCATATATCTATACCTTCCAGCATGTAAAAGTTTTCAGTCATCCAGGCCATGGTACATCTTTTCATTTACATGTGAAAGCCTCCCCCAGCCTTGGGGTCAGGGTTGTCAACTGCCAAGCTTCTCTCTGCATGAAAACATCAGATCCTGGCAGTTCCTGGGCTGCAAACAGCTTCCAGCAAGCAGTTATTAACCTGAACAAATATGTTGTTTCTTGATGAAAAACCAACTTCCATGAAGTGACAGATAAAATCTAAATCAGCTGTTTTACATTTATTTTGAAAATGTTGTGTATTTTTGGCATTTACAGTGGTCATAATTTAACAAGCTCATCAGGAATTGAATTCACTTAGGCTCATTTGATCCACCTCAGACTTGGTCAGGATATATCAGTGAATTTAAATGATAAAAAGTTGTTAAGCCTGTGAGCCTATGTCAACTGTCATGACTGTGTATAGGTGCCGAATTCACCGGGAAACACAATTTTGTATTAACTTGAGTGTACTTTGTCTAATCGTTCAAATATTTGACAAGATTTCCAGGCCGAGGACATCTTAAGGCCAATTAACATTCTTAGTTGAAAGTCATTGCACTGTCCACTGGCATCAGGAAGCAAGCCTTAAGTAAAAATCATCATTTGATTTATACAGCATTTTTATGGTGTGATCTGCAGTTCATAAACAGAAACATAAAGAATAATTAGTGGGACTTCTTTGGCACACAATTTGACATAGGAAGTGGCGTAAACTCACAATAGAGTTTTGAGTTGTGTCAAGGAGACAAGCCGACACTGAGCCTGAAGTGTGCAAGGGTGTAAAGGTTTGCTTATTGTTGCTTGCGTCTTTAACTACTTCTGCTGTTACTCGTGGTTGTACAATACTTGGTATGAACAAATTAGCTTTGAGCATGCTGAACCCCTTTAGGATTTCAATGGTTAACACTTTTCACTTTTCACTTTTTAACATCATAATCAGAATGCTTGAATGTTTTTAGAGTTGGTTTGCAAACCTTGACACTGACCTGAACAATAAAATGAATGTCTCTCCTTTGCAATGTTTTATTTTGCAATAAATTTACAAACCTTACAAAGGACAAAATCTGTTTTGAAAACTGAGTTGCGACTCTGAAGCTAAGGCATAGGTAATATGAGCCACAGAGCAAGTCGCATTTGGACCATTTTTCCAGTTGTTTTTTATTAAGATTCTCCTATTCTACATTTTCTGCTCCATATCTACTAGAATCAACCAAAGCAATCAAGAAATCAATCAATGCAATCGATTCATTTAATTTAATTTAATTAACTGTCTCTGGAAAAAAAAAAACAAGAAACTCTAAAAATTAAACAGAATACATCATGACTTTATGGGTGTGAGATATCAGAGTGTTGTGTCTATCCTAATTTTCTCTCATCTTTGTCTCTGTCTGTATGTCTGGGGATTTAATTGATCTTTGCTGAACATGAGTTTGTTTACTCCTCAGGATTAAGGAGTAGCAGTGAGCATACTAGAGACATAAATTTCCTAATCTTTTAATCAGTGGGGAATATTTATGATTTGCATGTAATTATGGTGTTTTGCATGATGGCTATTTATGGTGAAATTAAATCTGTGCATGCTCTGTCTGCGTATGTATTTTACATATGTGTTTGGCAAAGCATGTGTGTTGGGTAGGATTACTGAAGCACAACTAAAAAGTATTATTACCGCAGAACACAAAACAGTTTATCTGACTTTACCAGCTTTCAGTTTAAAAATGACACTTGAGCAAGGCTGGTTGCTTTCACAAAAACTTGTAAACTTTCACAATGCGAAAAAAAAATTGCTATTACTTGAGAAGTTTGGTTACTGATGTCGCATTATGGAATGAAAAATCCTTGTCTTAAAACGGCTTAAGATATTGACACTGACAGATCATTTACAAGGCCACTGGTATAAGTGTTTAGATGCTAATGCTAGCTGTGAACACAACTTGCATGAAAAAAACATACAAATGAAAACAAGACTAATGGTGGACTTCAGCAAGATCACATGACCTTGTTTAAATGTTCCACCTTTTAAAATAACTAAGCACATGTGTCTAAGAGCACAACACACACCAAAGAGTAAGCATCTAAAATGTTTTGTTATCACTTGGATATTTGTTTTCTCTGCCACAGCCCAGCTTCTCTTATCATCACTTCTCTAAACAACCTTGTTTTCCAGCAGCAGCAAAGATTTGTTATTATTGAAAGAATTCTGCTAAACCCACTGTGAACAAGAGATCTTTATGGGTTTATGGCAGGGCTCACATTGTTACTGGTCAGTGGTAGGTGCCAGTCACACACACACTTACACAAAAAAGTGATAATCAAACAGCCCAAAAACAAGCAGACCAACAAACTTCTAACTTTACACAATATAGTAGCATAATTGACATGACTAAACAACATTTATGGTTAAACATCAATGTGCTGACATTAAAGTGACAAAGAATTTATTGATTTTGAATCCAAGATTAGAACCAAAGATTTACCATTAATTTGCTTAAATCTCAGTCAGACAAAGGATGAGAGGTTAGGCAGAAAAAATAGAGACAACCAGGCAAACATAGATAGAAGGCAAATGAATGCACATTTGATATTCAGTATTCACACAGCCGTGCACAAACCAGCCACATAATCAACCCACACAGGATAACAAACTGCAAGTATTCAAGCCCTGTGTGGCCTGATGTTGCTGCAATAACCAAGCAGACACAGCAGTCAACAAAACAAGCAGCAACAACAAACAATATTCTTGATAAAGACAGCATTAATGACAAACATCTGTCATCACAAATAATAAATATGAAACACATTAACAATGATTTGTCATGCAGCAGCTGTCAGTTTGAATCCAACCCAGCAAAAACAACAATGAATCTATTGTAGTTTACAGGAAATGTTAAGGATCCAAAACGTCCAATATCTAGAACATATTTGAACACATTTGTCATAATTAACTAACCCTCACCCTCACTACTTTCATTATGATCATCATTATTGCTGCTTGACCACAGCAACATACAGGTTGCTTGGCTGGTAGTGGAGCTTGCAGCAACAGACTTGCCCAATGTGCAGGGCTCACTTGTTAAAAGAATGAGAGGAAATGTGTGAGAAGAACACGGGACGCCATGTGATTTCTTCTTGAGCTCATATCCCCAGTCTCTTAATCACCAGTATATAGCCATCTGGCTTAAACACTACAAAAGTCAGACACAATGTGCATGCACTTGAATTTTAGAGTAACAGGTCACGTTCCATTAAAGACACACATGAACTGTGCAGACAGAGAAAGTTACCAAGAAAGCAACACAGGAAGTAACAGAGAGGCAAAGAAAAGGTGGAATACGAATAGCATCTCACGATGGAGAAAACACTCATACGTTAGGAACCATGAGAATGAGGTGGGGGTCCACTGCCCCATGCTTCCCAGTTGCTGCGCTCACTTCAGACTAGAAACCTGATCCAGGACCTGTACAGGTTTGGATCCATGTTTAATTGATATCCAGATTGCACAAAGTGCATCTAACACTAATCATTTGTGGACATAGTGGAAAATTTAGAAGCTTAAAAAATCTTTTTTAGAGTCTGAGTAGGCTGAACAAGATCAAGAAGAGTAAATAGTGGAGCAATATTTGTCAGTTGGCCGGGAAGGACTCTAAATGTGTAGCCTGGTTGTGAATAGGTCAGTGTTTTCAAAGAAAACATGCAAAATGTGAAATAATTCATAACAATGTTGCTATCACATCAAAGACACGCAAGGAGTCATGTTGCAGTGGCACAAAGTAGGTGAGGTGTGAAGTGCACTTCTGTGTCCATGGCCTCAGGTCTAGAATGAAAGATTTCATAACACCCGTAGCCAACAAGCAAAAGACAGTCAAAACAAGCCCATCTCAAAATCTCTTCCTTACAGTAATTAAATTATCCAATTAAAAACAGAGATTATCTCCACAGATAATCTTACAGAGTCTCTATTTTACTCTGCACAGCTTTCATGATATTTGTTAAGCATGGAGAATGAAAAGTGACAGTTTTCTCAAAATATGTGTCCTGTATGGTTATACTTAAATTGGGACTGATTTATTGCAGCTCACTGCCTATCCTTAAATCACAGAAGGTCCAAAATGCCTCTGTGGATCATCATCATGCAAAGCATTTTGAAAGCATTGCTTGCTGCTTGCTCCTTTATGCAGAAGATGATAACAATTTTGAAAGAAAACTATGGTATAGTACATATTGGATTGTTTTTTTTTGGTGGGTGTGGTGGTGGTGGTGGTGGTGGTGTGTGTGTGTGTGTGGGGGGGGGGGGGGGGTCATCAGTTGTATGGTTTATGATAATACTGTACCAAAAAAAGCCTTTGCTAAAACACTGGAGCATGAGGACATTATTAGAAATTGGTCCAGTCATCGGCTGATATAAAGTAATAGTAAAATAATATAAATGAAGTGAAAACAAGTATTAAGTTATTGGTCTTGTATGGATGTCATTTAAAGATGGTAGTTATACTTGGTTCTTAAAATGAAAAGAGCTTTCACAAAAATAAAGTTAATTTTAGAAAAAAAAATTAGATTTTTCTTTTTTTTTGCTAGAGCAGGCATCAAATCGATGCTAGCAAGTTAATTGTTGTTTTTGTTTGCTCTCCACCAGAACGATCACAGGAGCAGACCTCAGTGTTAAGGGAATTCGGTGGTGTCAGAGAGAAGAGGTATGATGAGTGGTGGAGTCTGTATCAGCCGCCTTCCAGTGGACCAAGCCCAGCAGATAATAAAGCAGCAGCACCTCGCTGATCAGTGGCTCAGAAAAACCCTCATCTCAGTGCACGTGTGTGTCTGTATGTGTATGTTAGCGTGCTTCTGTATGTGTGCGGTTGTTCTGCTAAGCATTAGCACTCGGGGCACAGGGGAGACGCTTGAATGGACAGAGACAATAACAGTTTTTCTCTTGCAAAGGTTAACTTGGGAAAATTCCTCATAAGATGAGGCTAAAATGCTTTGTGGCTAAACATCGTGGAGATATGTCACAGAACTGAGCAAGAAGGCAATGAACCACTCAATTGTACATCATCTGTTCTCTTAGAGGAAAGTAGTTTGAAGTTGTTAGTGAATATATCTAAAGAATAATTATTTTGTAAATAGGTGGTGTCATTGTTCTTATATTAATTGTTGATTATAATATTAACTCACCTGTCATCTTTCTAGAGGTGAAAAAGGGACTAGACTGCTAATAAAAGATGTTAGACGAAGCAAAAACACAGCAGACAGCTAGGAAAGGTTCATACTGATCCCTGCTTCAGCTTTTCCTTTCAGAGTGATTGTAGTTATGAACTCTGTTAAGGAAGATTGTGTTGTACAAAGTTCAGTTCAAAGGATAATTTAGGTATTTTAGAGCAGGACTTCACAATTTTTCTTCAAAGAACCAAAGGAGAAATTCCATGTGTCCATGGGACCCAAGCTTACAAAAATATATTGTGAATTGCATTAGGTTAAGGTCCATAACATCTATTTTTATACACTGCTAATTAAGAGAAGAAGCAATAAATAAATGAAATGTATTCATTTCATTTTAAAAGTACAGTACATGACAGTAATAATCAGATTTGCCGAGTGTAATGTTAAGTTCCTCACCACCTCATATAATATGTACATGTAAATTTCTTTCTTTCTTTCTTTAGAAGAATAAATTCCAGAACAAACATTAAATGAATAAGCTTTGATCTCCTCAAAAGAGCTAAGTTAGGCTAAACGCAGCTGTTTTCTTCCTCCTCACACATAAAGATGAAACTTAAGTCAATATTTTCATCCACTCTGTGTAAAACAGCAAACTAGAGGACTTTCCAGAATTTTAAAATGTTTCTTTAAAAATCTTATTAGTACCACTTTTCCCAAAACTCTACTTTGTACAGTCTTCCAGCAGCATTGCACTCCACACCATGAGTATCCAGCAGTGCAACAAAGCCCACAGCCATGCTTGAACTATTTCTCACTGCTTGTGGGCTAATACTCCTACATAGCTATCATCAGCCAGTCCCCAAACAGCCCCCTTTCACCCACAACTCCCTGAAGCGCTTACACGGCCTGCCTAGCATTGGCAGGATATGACACGCCATTAACCAGCCGCCATGCCATAACACTTATTTAGAGACATCTGGAGCTGAAAATATTTCATGACTTCTCTCAGGACCTCAGGATTAAAAATAAGGGGGGCTGGCTAGTTTTAAATACAGAGACGGAGAAAGTGAGATATGGAAGTAGTGGAGAGAGAGAGAGAGAGAGAAAGAGAGAGAGAGAGGACCCTGTAGAGGAGTCCAATGATGACAGTGCAGCCATAGCTAATGTGATTCCCCTGCCGTGACTCATAGAAGAGGTATATAAATACCCACACAGGCCGCTGTCACTGACACGCAAACCCTCGCCAGCTTTGTATAAACCCATGAGACAGAGAGAGATGGAATTTAAAGGGCAGAAATTTTTCTTTTCCCCCACTGAACTGTGAACTTGTGTTTATCTTGCAGTGTAGAAGGTATGCCCACACAGCAATGGAAAAAAAGGAAATAAGGGATACTTAGATGGATGATAAGAGGTTTCCCAGAACCCCAAATGAGCAGAAAATGAAGGGAAAGCAAAGAGGAGTAAATGAGAAAACCAGGATGGGTGGGTGTGGGAGGATGTCCCACATCCCTCTTTTAGACCTCGATGTGAGACGAGGTTGTTTACAGTGAGCCCCCACCTGCAGCTGTTAACACACTGGGCTTCATGCTGATGGAGATGAGTGGTGGAATGTGAATATAATGCTGCTCACATTTGCAGCTGCTATGTTAAATCAAGCTCAGTGGTTTTTGAAGGATCTGTTTGTCCTTCAAGTCTTAGAAGACAGATCATCACCTGTTGTCTTCTTTTAAGTTCAGATTTCATTATTGAATCTCTAGATTATCTGATGGTGCAGTTAGACTTGCAACTCTGAGTTGAATGAACACATGGGAACATCTTGTGGGAGTCAAACCTTTATTAACCCTGTTGTTATTCGTGTCATTGGTTAGAAAAGAGCAGAAGGGCGGCATCGTGGTTGACCTGCGTGGAGAAATCTGCATCTAAAGGAGTAAATGAGTGTTATTATTCACAAGAGAACATAAATAAGAATCTGCAGCCACAGTTTTGCATCTGTGAGGTTAGATTTCAGTACAGTGTTGCTGTAAGCTTTCTCCAACATTTCATAGCAATCCATCAATATTTGTTTAGATATTTCACACTGGACCAAAGTGGTGGACTGCCCCATAAAAATTCCCAGAGCCCTGCAGCTGGCATAGTTTAAAAAAGAAAAAAAAACAAGGATTAGGAGAAGGTTTGAAGCAAACAAAACACTTTAAATCAAAAAAACTCATTCTTCATATTTAACCCCTTCTTGTGTTTTCGTCTCTCCTATTCCCTATCCATTTTCATTTTGTGGCACTCGAGAACCCCAGTGCTCTGTGTTATAAAATGTAAGCATTTTTCTTAACAGAAAGCACTTAACTGAGATTTAAAACAGGAATGAATCACAACGATATTGTGCCATCTCTGTCAAATGTGGTGCAGCACAGCCATCAAACATGATGGCTCAAGAAACGCAGGGTTATTAGCAGACAGCAGTATCAAAACCATGGGCTCTGTTTGTTCTTTTCATTTTTGTATTCTTTTGGAGTGCTACAAAGAATAAATATTTGAGACTCAAAACTACAATAATCAAATTAAGGCAGTAGACCCCATGCCTGTTTTTTTTTTGTTTTTTTCATTTAATTTATTCTAAAAAATAACTTTTAGATTGATTTTCATGAAAACTGGTACTAATGTTAATGGTTTCAAGTTCATTCATCAGTTTGACTTTGATGATCCCCAGACTTTTCCTCAAGCAAAACCATAATTATGACATTCTTTGATTTTTGACTGAAATAGCTCAGCAATAATTGCATTGATTGTTATGATATATGGAACACACACTAATGTTCCCCTTGGGCTAAATTATATAAAAAACAAAAACAAACAAACAAAATAAACATCTGAATTTGATTATTATGTTGCTGGAAGGAGTTTCTTTTTGATAAGATTCCTAAATAGATTCATGGGAGTTAATCTTGAACAGACATCATTGGAAAAGATTATCCAGGGAAAGTTGCACTGATTCCAGCATTACATGTGTAATGTCTTTATGTTCTAATCTGAGGGAGTAATGATTAAGATAAAGAGGGGTAATTTTTTTTAGTAAACATCAGAGTACTGAGTGCTAAAGGAACCTCTGTAAGAGACAGGTTTGAGAAAAAAAAACATAATTTATGTTTATCAGTCTAATGTTGAACTCTAATAAGGAATAAGGATATGAACCATTTTGTCTAATTTTCCTTTTTCTCAATTAAGACAAAACTACCCATGTAGTGCTGCTGATTTGCAGAAAAAGACAGGAGGGAGAACATGGTCTGCTGATCCTGTAGGCTTTGTGGGTCACCAAGCTAATATTAGCTCACACACTCTTTATTGGAAATCTACAGGACACCCTCAGACTTAGTGAAAGCTCAAGAACAGACCAGAGAAAATTCAGTTTGGAGAAAGCAAGGAATAGCAGTTTTAGTGGATTTGCTGCCAGTTTTGAGGCTGCAAAGCAAGCAAAGCAGTGTCTTAAAGTCAGTTCCTATCAGGAGAGCCACAAAGACAAGACAATGGTTAAAGGGACCCCTGCCTAGTTGTCTATTTAAGATAAAGCCGGGTAAGATAGGTTATTTTTTAGTACACTATGCTATCATACTATTTTGGCTAAAAGGATATAGTTGTGATAAGATTGGAAAATATTCAATAAATGACTTTAGAAGAAACCAGCAGCAGATTTGAAGTCATCCAATTTGCCAAGAGTGTCATTATTTTAGAGACAATAGCAAAGGCAGCACTCAGGCACAGGGACATTGTGGGCCGAGTCCAGGAGGGTAGAGGTGGCCTTTGCCTTGGGGCTAGCACACCAGCCTTGAGCAAGGCCACTCCATCTCAGAGGCGCAAACTGGTGGTCCAGGAGATGCAGTGGGAAGAGGAAGCGGGAAGGTGCGCACAAGCTGTGGCAAAACAAGGGCAGTGGATGACATGGGAAGGGTTAGAGAAGAGGAAGATCTCCTGGCAAGAGTTTTGGGAGATGGGGGCATTCAGGATGAGCTTCACCATCAGGGCTGTCTACGATGTCCTACCTTCTCCCGCAAACCTAAGTCAGTGGTATGGCGAAGACCCCACATGCCCTCTCTGCCCAAGTCCAGCATCACCGAAGCACATCCTGGTGGGCTGCAAGACCAGCCTAATTCAAGGTCGGTACAATTGGCATCACAACCAGGTCTGAAAGAGTCTTGCAGCAGTGCTCGTGAATGTGCCCTTACTCTCCTATCATCCCACAGGCGACATCATTGCCAGCTAAGCCAGCTAGGCGGGGCATGGGACTGGAAGATGCTGGCAGACTTGGACCAGAAGTTCTGCTTTCCTGCCAAGATTGCATCTACCGACTTACGACCAGAACTTGTCATGTGGTCAGCCTCCCTCAAGCTTGTTTACATCATTGAGCTCATAGTGCCCTAGGAGAGTTCAGTGGAGGAGGCCTTTGAGCGGAAGAGGCAAAGGTACGCCAAACTTGCAGTCGATATGCAGCAACGGGGCTGAAGAGCGAAGGTACGCCCAGTGGAAGTAGGCTGCAGAGGTTTCGTAGCCACCTCAACATTGAGGCTTCTCAGAGAGATGGGAGTGCAAAGGAAGGCCAATGGGCAGGCAGTTTAAGACCTCTCCAGAGCTGCTGAAAAGGGGTGTCAGTGGCTGTGGATGAAGAGGAGGAACTCCGTCTGAACCCTCTGGAGGTGTCATGGGCCTATCAACGGAACACCAAAGAAGGAGGGTGCCCACTTCATAACCCAAAGGATGCCATCGCTCACTTGACCTTCCCACGGAGTCCATGGTAAGCATTGGTAAGTATTAATAGTGTTCACTGCACACTTGAAAATAAACAATGTTCCTACTCTTCTTCCTTGCCTCACCCATGAGAGAGGGGGAGTAGAGGAAGGTAGAGCACAGCCCGGTCCGGTGGGGGAAAGTTTTAGCCCTGCAGGGCATCTCCCCCTGACCCTAACTTCCTCATTTAAACTGGCTGCCACTTTCTGGGTGAAAAAACGGCCCCTTTTAGCCGGCCTTTTCAAACAAAACTAGGTTAGGAAATAAGCCACGCACCGGCACAACACTTCAACAACCAAAGGATAACACCACTCACTTTACCTTCCCACAGAGTCTCATTGGTGCCTCATGCACGCATGTAATAGGGAATACCAGCATCTAGTCCTACACAACAGACTATTGAACCCACCAACATAATGTTATTAACATGTGCCTAAAAAATGTGCACATAGTGGTCAAACTTGTGATGTAAAGTCATGTGACACATTGACTCCAACAGTCTATGTCCCAAACACAATCACCTGTAAAACGATTTTTTGTGCATCTACCCTCTAAAAGACTCCTTGCATTGTCAGAATTTGATCAGTGGGCCCCATGAAATTGACTTGCAGAGTTCTATGAGTAATTTATTTATGTGACATAGCGCTGGCTTGTAAGTGCTCAAGCATGCTCTATGAGCCTAAAACACAGAAGACCAAAGAAGCCTGATAGTTTTTTGCTTAATACAACACTTGGTTCACCACAAAAGGCTGGAAAAACTGCAGCTGAAAAAAACTGATATAAAGACCTTATATAATATTTATTATATGGTATTTTGGCAGTGGTTTGAGTTGAGAAGAAATTGTTTATTTTAGTAAAAGTTCAAGTAGAGAAAGAAGCAGTAAAGTGAATGAAGGATCATAACACAGTGATCTCTTTATTATTCTACTCTTAACGTAAAGGAAACATTCTGAATATAAAAACTTTACACACATTTTTTTCAAAGCAGCTTTTGATACTAATCATTATCAATGAGTAATTAGCTTAGATGTTAAACAGCTCACTCAAGTTTTTTCTTGTAAAAGATAACATCCCAGCCTGAGGTTATAGATCACTGACCGTCCTTGAGTGGGAACTGCCTGACTTACACCTGAGGACAACTGTTCATCAAAAGTAGTATTGCATCAAAATTGTCTTCAAAATTACAACAGTTTATCCAACTAGGATGTAATAATAATAAAGTTTCATTTTGAGGAGCTGACAACATATAGACCCTTGATATTTAGATTTTGACTGCATAACAAACATATAAAATCCAATGTAGACTTTATGATGTGCTTGTATCTGCAGTGTAATATCCTCTGATAATGATTCTAAAATTAAAATAAAGCAAATGTTAGGATTTTCTGTTTCTCAAGGACATTTTTAATCATCATGTGTGCATGGTATTTACTCATGAGGGTAACTTTGAATGTGTGTGAGTGTGTGGAGGAGTGTTTGTGGCTCTGCCTGTCTGTCTGCTTTTGCCTGTCAGTCTCTTTCGCTCCCTAACAGATCCTCAGCTCATGAATATTCATGCTCAGTATGATTATACCCACTCTAATCCAGGAAGTGAGTAGGATGATAAAAGCCCCCAGAGCACCACGGCCGCTTCTCCATCACAGAAATCAACAAATAATCACCAAATCTCCAACTCGTCTGTACAAACATGAATGAACTAATTCAGGAGACCTTGCTGTCTTTCCTGTCAGTGTCACATGGTGGAGGGTGATGGAAGGTTATGAAGGGTGACATGCAGTGTGCAGTGCAGACAGACAGTAAGTATGCTTGAAAGAAAAGGAGCAGAGGCAGAATGAGTGTTCTGTGATTTCATGACCCCAGTCTGGGCTCAAACTAACATGACTCTCATGAGAAGAAAATGAAAGAGTGCCTCTTTCTTGTAATTGCATCAGCTCTTCATTAACAATAATGCAATTAAAGAGAGGGCCCCTGGAAGACATGCAGCTAAAAGGAATTTTTTTGCACCCTCCCTCCTCTGTTTTCCCACATGAGGCCGAGGTATGTTAATGTCAATTGGATTCTGCTTGTTATCTCTCCAGCCGCCCTAATCTGATCCCTGGGAAAGTCAGGGAACAAGATGTTGAGTCAGTTGAAAACGTTCCTGATAAGAGAGAGCCTGAATTTCTTTTCTCTTATGTAAAATAATGAAAATAAAGTCAAATGTCAAACTTTTAATAGGGCAGGGTGGATTTTAGTAGAAAGAGAGTTTGTAGTGTGTTATACTCAGAGTTGCCAGATTATGCAGTTTAATACAACAGGCATGTACAAGGTAATAAATCTTCCCTTCATGCGGGTCGTGATGTTTAGTTTTTTGTTTAAACTGTTTTGTCATCCTCATTTGAATTAATGAGGGTCAACAACTAAATATTAGAAACAGCTCTCAGTATAACAAAGCAATTCAACAGCAGCATAAACAAAACAAAAAAACTGGAATCAGATCTCTAATACTTCAGAACACATGTTTAAACAGAAACAATGAACATCTTTTATCTGTCTGTGAACATTTGACCCAAACCATGTACAGCATCCACAGGGTTCAATGACCTGGAGTCATAGAAAAGGTTTACAGGGGACTCACAATTCTGACACCAGAGACTGTCATCTCCCATAAAGGACCACCGGTTGTTACCAATGCCTTAGTCAGATTCATTCTCTAATAGAGACCATGAGATATAGGTGAAAACTACCCATGAAGTTTCAGCAAAAACTAAACATTATAACCTCCACAATGGATGGATTTGTTAATTATTTATCAACCTTACCTGGGTGAACCCTCTAGAAACTAAGTGATGTGACCTAATATAAAGCAATCACTGATTTCCTATGATACATCCCAAAGATCCTAATTGTTTCGTGATAATGGTATGATTTTTGAAAGATAATGGGCTTGACTATGTCTTGAAAAAGTCACAGATTACTTAAATGGACAGGATCTGTTTTTGACACTTACTATGACCTAAACCACTGTCTATACTTAAATGGATTTGGAAGGGAAAAGGTCCCCTCTGTGTTTAGCTGATCCTGTGTTGACCTTTCTTTACAAGGTCGGTCATTGTGGGTCCGGATAAACGGGACAACCCTTTAGCACTGAAGCGTGATTTGCGTCTGTTGAGGCCTTGACAGCTTGTTTTTAAAAAACAGTATCTCATTCTTTATAAGTTCTGTCCTACATGTGTTAATACTTTCAGGACTCAGGCAGAATGGTTATTCCTTACTTGTGCAAATATTTTGTTGGCCTGAGCAACCTCCAGTAAACCATATTTCTAAGAAAATGTCAGTTCTTAGCAAATTTTCTCAGACATTCCCTCCAAATCTGGCAACATGCAAGTAGCCCAGTATTGTCCTTAAAGCATTAAGAAAGGATTACACATTTAATATTAAGCTTAGACTAATTTTGGAGTGCAGAAGTGAAATTTAACCAAATGATGGAAGAACGAACAAAAACCAATAGAAACAAAAGTGATGCTCTCTGTGCATAGTGTTGTTTATTAATAAATATAGACACATATTGGAAAAAAAAACTCTGCAACAACAGTGCTGTTCTTCATCTTTAGCTCTTTTTCTTATATGCAAAGCATGCCTGGCTACAGCCAAGAAGTACATTTATTCACCCATGTTAATGTTTTAGTGGGAAATAAAAGATGGGCGGAGAAACAAAAGGACAGACAGTCGCCCGCTCTGTCTTCCAAGGAGGCAGACGTTTGACCTAATTAGTATGCAAACGTATGCGCAAGTGCAGGAGGGCGTTTTGTCGGAGGTTGTTGGTGATTTAAGGCGGGAGAGGAGAAAGCGCTTCTTGCCCTCCATTCATCTATCTACCTCTCCTGTCCTTTGTGCCCCATAGCCTTGCATGGCACTGGCCTACATTCCTCCCCAGACATCTTTGTGTAAGGGCAGCAGGAGGACAAGGCCAGGCGGGTGATACCCAACATCCATAAATTAAGATCCAGAGAGTGAAAAAAAAGCAGGGCACAAGGCTTTGCTGTATTGTTTTTCTTTTTCATGTAATGTGATGACGGACCAACAGTTGGTAAAAGAGCTTTGTTTGTGGGTTTTGTTTGCATTGTCTCAGACAAGGATGCATTTAGACAAGCACTCAGATGTTCCTTAGGCTCACAAAGACAATAGGCAGAATACCTCACTCCAGCTGAATACCTCCTTCTCTCTAGGAGCCAGACAAAGCTGCAGTAATGATGATGCAAATCTGAAAACAAAAGGCAAAAAGAAAGAGGCAAAGGAGAAATTGAATGAGCATGTTGGCATTTGGTAAGAAGGGCATTCAGAGACCCCTGCTGTTTCATCACATCACGCATCCCAGACACACTTCTCCTTATCTCCTCTGGCCTTTGGCGCGAAAGACATTGGCGCTAATTGTCTGTGATGGTTTCAGTCCCGGGAATAAGACGAAGAGTCAGAGCGGTTGGAGGACGGAGACCAGACGAAGGGCGGACGGGACAGAGCGGCAGAGAGGAAGGAGGGGTAATGAGGGAGGAAATAAAGCGAAATGGAAGTGAGCGCGGGAGGAAAGGGCAGAGAGACTGCAGACAGACTAAAGGACAGGGAAAGAGGAGACAAAGGAGGGAAAAGGAGAGGGTAAACAAGGTAGGATGTGATAAATGTTTTACAGAGGCTACTCATTAAGACTCATTAAGGGGTTTCACAGATAGGGATTCATACCAAAAGTGACAATGTTCAATATCATCCCCAACATATATGGCAGGATTAGATTCCTGTTCTTTTCTTAACCCAGAGTTTCAACCCAGAGTGGAAGCTTTCACAGCAGCATGGATAAGAGAATGGGCTGAAGACAAAATCCAAAAGGAGAGGGAAGGATATTAGGCAACACAAGTCAGAGAGAGGGAAACTACAGCAGAAACAAGAGATAGAAGCAAAATAATAGTACAACTGAGAAAAGGGAAAAGGAATAGAAGGGAAGCGATAACAACGAGAGAAAACAGAGCAACAGAGGTGGGAAAGAAGAGGACAATATCATTATAAAGAGGAGAGGAGGAAAGAGGAGAGAAAAGGAGATACAGGTAGTGAAAGCATAAAGGGAACAAGAATGGGAGAAAAATAAGAAGAGCTTGTGAAGAACATGTGAAAGAAAAGAGGGTGAGATAAAGAGGAGCCAGAGAGGACATGAGTGGGTAAAAAAGTTAAAAAAAGGAGAAAATGGGGTAAAATAAAGAGGAGAAAAATGAGAGCAGAAGGTTGAAGACAAAATAGGAGAGGAGAAAATGAAACAACAGGATGAGAAGAAAAGATAAAGGAGGATAAGAGAGGCGTAAAGGAGGAAACAAGAAAAGGGGAGGAAAAGAGAAGCAGAGAGAAGGCAAAACAATGGAAGAGAGGAGGAGACAAGAGGTTAAAAAGAAAAGTGAAATATAAGACAAGAAAGCAGAGATAATGATAAAAAAGGGAAAGGAAATGAAAGGAAAGCAAAAAAGGATGAAAGTGGATGTAAAGAGAGGAGAAGAGTGTAAAAAGGTAGGAAAGAAAAGATCAAGCAAAGAGGAAGACAAGAGGAGAGGAAGGATGGTAGAAGGAAAAAAGGGAGAGATGATGAAAGAAATGAAAGGGAAGATCCTGTCTTGTTCTTTCATTTCTTTCATCAGAGAACTGCAGAGGAGGAGAGGGCAGAATAGAAAGGTAAAAGAAAAAAGAAAGAAAATGAAAGCAAAGGTAGGAGGAGATGAGAAGACAAAAAGAGAGGGGTAACGAAGAGGAAGCAAGACAAGATGGGAGGGGAAACAAGGAGCAGAGAGAATATGACAGGACAGGAGCAAAAGGGAGGTGAGTCTTAAATATCACATTATGTCAAAATCCAAAAGTCAAAGCAAATCATGTGCACCAGCTTGTTTTACAGAAGAGAATGTGAAAACACCAACTGCTAGGACCTGCCCGTGCATGAGATTTACTATTAAAGACAGTACTGCAAAAATGTCTTCAAATATGCCATAATTTACCTTCACCAGCCCTCTGATCGTGTCTTTTCACCTGATCTGCATCCTAAACTGGAAACAGGCTTAAAGATGATTGAAATGGATACTGACTACACACACCTCACATAAAATGAATGTTGTACCAGTAAACACAGACCTCACTAAACTGTCCTAACACTTGCCAAAAGAAAAACTGTTAAATTCATTAGAGATTCATCCACACTGAATGATTTCTCACATCAAGAACACAAGAACAGCTTGACATTTTAGGTGACAAGGGAAATGTCACAACAGCCTTTGGATGAATTTTCAGGACATTTGGTACATACATCAGTGCATCCCCCCCCCTCCATCCCCAGGTGAATGATAATAAATGTATTTATCTCCTGAAATTTCATTCATGAGTCACTAAACTAAGACACACCAATACTCTTTATGTCCGTATCTTATAATATCCGGATTGGATCATTTATGTTGGATAACAGCCATGTTGTGCAGATCCTGTGAGCAAATGTGAAAACAACTGCAGCTTCTCTGGAGACAAGGAAGTTGGCATATTCTGTTGACAAGTTGACCTGCAGTGACAAATGTCAAACTATTATAATTCCATACCACCGCACTCTGTTTGCTATTATCTCCAGACTATCAACAGCAAACAACCCAGGCTGGAACAGACTCAGTCCAATTTGGTCAAATCAGTCATTAATCCCAAATTTAACTTCTCTAGATATTTACTGAAGGAGCTGTATGTCTGGACACAAATTTGGCATTAAACCTTTAACCTGCCAGCTGTGTGAATAAAGGAGCTTATTGTTCTGGGAAGCTCCAGTGTGCATGTTGATGTTCTCGTGCTGCTGCTGGACACAGGCCCAAAACACTGGTCTTGAGAAAGCCAGGCTCTTTCTGTTCTCAGTAAGCTCTGGTGTTGAATTGGAGTGTAATCTAACTCATACATACGTGTACGTGTTTTTGATTTAAAACAGACCACAGATTGAAACGTTAAGCCAGAACACTCAGCAGCTGGCAGACAAATCGTTGAGTAATTGGTATTGATCAACAGCGCTGTCAACCCCCTGCAGATATATTATTCAGTCATTCTG
Organism: Acanthurus lineatus; assembly: GCA_029814665.1. Classification (NCBI taxonomy): domain Eukaryota; kingdom Metazoa; phylum Chordata; class Actinopteri; order Acanthuriformes; family Acanthuridae; genus Acanthurus; species Acanthurus lineatus. Next base: position 1,052,093 of record JAPZDV010000026.1, read on the forward strand.
TGCAATGTTAAAGTAAACATGGGCATTACTTAGCCTTGCACGGTCACAGAGGCCTGCAGGGAGAAGTTCTGAAGGGAGGAATGACAAGGGTGGTGACAAGGATGAGGGGATGTAAAGAGGCTATGGATGGATGGATGGATATATAGATAGATAGATGGGACCAGATCTTCAGTTCTGCTGTGTCCTTGGGGTGCAGGCATAAAAGCACTCCACATCAACACCATTACAAAAGAAGAGGAGAAGAAAGAGGAGAGAAAAGACATGAAGAGATGGAAAATGACATGTGGTCCTTTCACTCTCCAAGAGCTGTACCATCTCTCACCCATCTCTCTCGCTCTCTCTTTTTTTTGTGGGTGTAAGCCGTCTTCCATTCTCTCTCTCTCCCTCATCAGTCCATCTTGCTCTGTTTGTGCATTCTCATCACGCAGCTGTCTGAACGAGCACAAGACCGCATGCAACACAGCAGAGAATACAGACAGAACAGCAAAAAGATGAAAACACATGTGAAGAGGTGGTTTTAATATCTTAACTAGCCAAAAAGTAATAAATTACTGATTATGAATTCCAGCTGTAATTTGTTCAACAACATTATAACATTTCCATTGCAATAAACAAATTTCATCTTGTCTTCCAGGATCAGTCACCTTCCTCCTTGGTCGATGATAAGGAAGTCAAACAATAGGCCTGTTAAGCATGTGTTAAACATTCATTATTTCATCAGAGCACTTGCACATATGGTAAAACTCAGTCATTACACTGTTTGGTTAAAATTCTGAAGTATTACACATGTAAGCTGCTGCTCGTGCAGTGGGTGATACTGTTGCAATGAAATAAGACAGTCATGCTTCAACTCAGTCTTATGTTTAAATGCCATACAGCAAAAGTGGGGTCAAACAACTTCAGCTTCAGAAAAGCTTGTGCAATTTGTGATGTTGACATTAGTGAAAACTTCTGTGTGACATGGCCTAAATAAACTTGCAACTCTTCACCTACACAACAGCACGTCCCTGTTCCCCCACAAAAACTGCAGAAATTCTTGCATCTTCTCCACCCTGTAGTGGCACTGAGCTTTTTTACTTCAATTTCAAGTTGTTCTCTCCTCTTTGGTCACAGTATCCTGAGGGAAAGGCCCACTTGCAGAAATATGCTAATGACAATGTTATTGTGCCACATTTGTGTTATTCCATATTCATACTTTTTTTATTTCAATTCTTTTAATGTGCAAATGAATGTAACACAACAAAGCTGTCTAACCTACAGTACATTTATCAGCAATAGTTAGGTTGCTGCAGATGCTGCCTGTCACAGAGTTCAACAAAATGCCTTATCCTGTAGCCCAGCCTATAACAACAAATAGTCACTCTCATCATCTAAAGTAGGATTTATGGTGCGTCATTTATATCCTTGGAGGTGGATATATTTATATATATTAAATGTAATTTTGGATTTGATTCTGCAGAAAGTTGATGTTTTAACATTTTATAACAATTCATTTAAATAGAAATAAAATGTGGATTTGATTAAAAAATAAATAAATAAATAAAGTTTGTTTAGACTGAAAGTGCAAAAAAATCGGGTCACAACACATATGGTTTAAGAGAATATCATATACTAGCATAGCAGCGACGGTATACTGGTGCTCACTTTTCAGCCCCATTCGTCTTCCTATTGTGCCAATGTGTTATCCGTCTGCTTTGACATGCCTGCCACCCAGCTGCATTGTCTTAATCATATTACCACCGATTCCCACCACAAAACACATGCACAGCCTCCTACACATTTGTTAACACATTAAGCATATGCCATTGGAGGCCCTTTGTCTCACAAGCAGAGGGGCTTTTGGACACAACCTTTTGTTTGCAGTCCCTGCTGCAGAGCCACGTCACCAGACAATGAGGCCATTGAAAGTGAATATGCCCTGACACACTTGTACTGGGGGTTGGGGTTTGGGGTGTATGGGCAGGGTGCTCCTAGCTTTTGGGGGTCCCTTTGCTTAACTTTGTTTGTTTCCTATTTTGTGAAACTATGGTGGGGAGATTCCAAACGCTCTGAGGTGGTGCTTGCATTTGGCATCCAGTGGACCTTTGGGAGCAGAGAGAAATTTGTGAGAAGCTCTAAAAAGAAAAAAAAAAACCTATAATTAACTAACTTGTTAAGCTTATTCATTTTAAGACTTCAAGGGAATAACTGCGACATTAGTTGCTAACATTCTCACATGGTGTGCTCACAAGAGTCATGTGGTGACATGACATGACGAATGACTGATCTCTTAACAGTGACAGCCCTTGAATACCAATGAGATTAATGAATGGTGGATCTGTTAATTCAGATCACCATTAAACTGTTTTAAGTTCTCATGAAGGTTTTGTTGGGTTTGCACATGAACTTCCATGCTCATCTTTGGTTTGATTGTTAAAGACAGTACAAATATATCCTTAAGATCTTCTCTGAAAAAAGTTTAAAAAAACTTTTTTTTTTCAATGAACTGAGACAAAGACACATTCATAATGTAATAAAGTGACTATAAATATGATTTAGTATCTAAAATAAATAAAACAATGTTGCCTGATGTTACTTTATAGACTAATGCATTATATAAGGTATATGTCAAGTTCACAGTTGGTACTCTGTTATAATACAATAATAATAATAACATCACGGTTGATCAGTTCAGAATTTTTGAGGTTAAAAGGTTGGAAAAGACTCCAAAGTCTGTCTTCAATCCTTCAGTGAGGCCTCTCAGACAGAAACCATCCATAACAGAACGATATTTTGTGAACCTATGACCACAGCTGCAGTATTAATAATTCTTAATAATTAATGATGTTTTCTTCTCCTTTTTGTGAAAATTTTCAAAATTTTTTATTACAAACAATTAAGGTTATATATGTTGTATGTACCCCATAAATAAACAGGCTAGTATTGCTCAACTCTTCACTGAATGTATAGAAGGTATGAATGATTGATGTACTCAGAACATATTCATCAGGCAGTCAGCATTAAGTGGACCAGATGGGCCTCATTTCCCAAACTCATTTTAAGGTGAAGATGATGGTAAGATCTATCTTAGAAATTGCCCTGTGGTTGTGGGGTGTTTCCGAGAATCACCTTCAGATGCTTTTAGACATGATCGCAGATAAAGCCCACTTAGCACAAACACTAAGTGCTGCTGTTCAAAAAAAACATCTAATTTGACTTTAGCCTAATTTATCTTTGATAATCCTAATGCTTGATCCAAAGTGTTCCATACAACAACATGAAATGTCTATAACATAATTTTTCTGTGCCCCTTTTTGCCTCTTTAAGTCAAGTCACATTAAATGCTATAAGGTAGCTTCACAAGTTCTGAACCTTATTAAGGTGTCAGCAACTGAAAAAAATAGCCAGAGTTAGCCAGACTGAAAAATGGCTGTTGCATGCTGGTGCATGAGCATTGTAAGCCTGTGACTGTATGCATTTCAAAGATGGTCAAATAGAAAAAAAGTAACTATCATCATCAAACCTTTGAAAAAGATTCGACTGCATTGTGTTGTTTGCTGAGTTTTTGTCCTTTGATATTTTTTTATTATTATGTAAAATATTATCAGTTGGAAAATTGAGGCTTGAGGAGGATTTTTTTAAATGGTCTCATTTTTTTATGTATCCCAAAAGAAATACATCACATCAGTTCTTCTCTTTTAGAACATTTAAATTTCTACTCATGTAAATCTATGTTGGATTCAGCTGCAAAGCTCTAGCAGGTATAAATGGTTTTGTTATGACCCCTAAAAGATTTAAACTTTGGGTGGTTGCTGTTGTGCCATCATGAGGACCATGAGCCTACAAAATCCAGTCGTGGATGGTTGGGACAGGACTGGACCTTTGTGCCAAGTGTGGTTTATTTTCATGCATGGACAGGCAGATTTCTTACTCTACTTCTACTACTACCGCCAGTAACGACAATAACAAAAACAACATGGTAAAAAGCAATATTGACTAATAGTAATGATGCCCAGCCTCTAATATTTTTTGTACAAGTTTTAAAAGAGGTTGACGTAGACAGAGCTTAAGATGTGTGTCTTCAGCAGTTGATGCAGCTGAATCCTTGTGCCTTTCAGAAGGAAAATATGATTTTCTTAAGACATATTAAGTATCTCAGTGATGTTCAAGGAAAGCGGCTCTTTTATACCTGCTCATCTTTTGTCCTTTTATTTCCCCTCTCTTTATCCTTCTCTGTCTCATCAGTCTGCCCTCATCAGATCATCAGCACCTGAATAATGTGTTCTTCAAGGATAATATAATTATATCCATCAATTCTCAATCTGAGGTTATTATTTTTCTGTGCCTAGGGGCAACATTTTCAAGAAACCACTCTGGGCATACATTAAAGTCACTAACACATGCCTGAGGTCTTATATAGGAATAGGCTGTAAGCTCTATACAGGAGCTATAAATAATGCAGTCTCTCAGGCGACTTTGAGCACACATAACGATTTCTGCTGAGTTTTTCATTATTGGTTAGCTTTTGAGGAATTCACACACTATACTGTACCACAGAGTAAAGAGAAGTGAATTATTATCTAAGAAATAGCATTGGAAATTGGTCTGGTCAACAAGCAAGGATGAAAAATGCCTCTGGATGCAGCTAAGGAACCTGAGACCAATCAGAGCAACACATGTGACCTCCAATCAATCAGAGCCACAATGTGAGTAATGTAATAATGAATGGCAAGTGTAAGTTGGTGTGGTGAGCCGTTTGATTTGAAAATGGAAACAGGAGGCCTTTTCACAAACATTCCCAAACTGAGTTTTCTGGTCCTGCTGAAATATGCTCAGGTAAAACCATTCAGAATGGCTAGCTAACTAATACACCTAATTCAGATTATACCATTAATAAATAGATTGAGATGTTGTTCTGAAAAGAGTCACTTGGAAATAGGAGGAGAGAAACAGTAATGACATCACTTACTCATAATATGAGTGCTTTAAGGGAGAGAAGTCCCCCATTCTGTCAGGAGTTACAAAAACAAGGACCCAAGTGCAGACTAAAACTCAGTGACTAACACAAAGCGAGCTTTATTGAAAAAAACTGATCGTTCCAAAATCCCAAAATGCAAAGTTTAACTAAATAGAAGAAAAAAAAACAAATGATGCAAACCAGGAAGACACATGGAGAACAGGAGCAATGACTGTACCAGGGGATGACAAAAGTTCAGGGGAGCGACAACAGACAGTCTTACAAAGACAAAGAGGAAAAACAGAGACCATATACACACTAGGATAATGTGGAACAGGTGGGGCAATCAACATAGGTGAAACACACAAGGGCAGGGCAGGTAATCACAAAAGGAAGGAAACTTAACAGGAAATGGGTAGACAAGACACAGAACAGGGTTTACCAAATTAAAACAGGAAACAACGAAACAAAGACACTTACAAAACCAAGGAAACTTGACACATAACTTGGGAACTAACTGAACTGAAATTACTCAAATGGCAGATCATGACACGTTCAACTGAATAAAACAAGCTCACCATACTTAAACAAAAGAATGTCATCTTTACTTGCTAAAATCAGCTAACTTCCTATTCACTCAGCTCATGGGAAATTATTTCATAAAAATATAGGCCCATTTTTCACCCTACCCTATATAGAAAATAATTTCAAAATATTTTGGGGTGGTAAAGATTTTTTTTTTTTTTTAATATGTGTCACTTATCTTTTTTTAACTGTGATATGATTGTGTATTTTAAATTTTTTTTTTTTTTTTTTTTTTTTTGTGACTG
>JAPZDV010000026.1:1057958-1129327 GCA_029814665.1 Acanthurus lineatus
TTTTGGGGGTTTAAATTTTTTTTTTTTTTTTTAATATGTGTAACTTATCTTTTTTTAACTGTGATATTATTGTGTATTTTAAATTTTTTTTTTTTTTTTTTTTTTTGTGACTGTGAGCATCATGTGACCAGTAGTTCTGGCTCTATGATTGTGGGCACTAGGTGCTGAAGTAAAACAATCAGGGGAAAATTGAACTGTCATGTGATTTGAGTGGAATTACGCTGTATAAAAGTGAATTCATAGTATATAATTGTGTAGTGTTACAGCACTTTGTAGACTGTCCTTGTGTTCTTATCTCACAGCCGGCTGCATGTAGATACCAGTGATATTTCTACAGAACTTTAAACAGCATTTTGTTTAGTATTTATTATTTATTGGATTATTGATCCAGAAAGTCTAAATCTGTAAATATCTTTCCAACTTAACCGAAGTCTTGGTGGTGTCTCCTCCCATATCAGTTTGGGGTGTATTATCATCAGTAAGTGATGCTGCTTCTGAGGGCGTGCCTGCTGGTGGTGAAGTCAGATCTATGTACCCATGTAAAATAACACGTACTTGTGCTTTGTTACATTCCACCACTGGTCTTGCCATGTGACTAATCCTCGTTCTAGAGCAGGCAAGCTTGTTACCTTGTACGACTCCCTTAGTGTTACATTATCAAAATGGTGTGATCTGATCTTTTCTGGATGCATGTGTTATTTCCTGTCTTATCCAGGTCTCTTATTAATGTCCAAATGATCAGCTGTCTCCGCAGTTGAGCGCCCCCTGTCAGCCCTGTGTATCTTTCCACTCAGCCAGTCTGCACTTCAGTAGTGTTCAGTTTAAAATGGTGAATAATTACAGTTCATGGATGGTGAGTGAATCAAACTCTGTTTATTAGGCACTTTTGTGTCCAAGAGTCTCTTGCAGTCTTCTTGTGGCATCCTGCACTTTCACACGTCCTCTTCAACTCTTACCAAGAGTTTTCCTCCTCTGCCTCCTTCTACTAAAGATGGAGCTGCTGGTTTAAATGAGTCAGAAGCACAAAAAATAATTCCTTGTGTATTGTTAACAGGACACTCTATTTCTACAAAAGGCTCATCATGAGACTCGTTCAAGTGCATTAACAAAATATTGCTAGCGAAAGCAATACATTTAATTAAGAAAACTGTAGTTTCAGCTTGCTATTTGCATTTGATTTGAAGACTGCAAAGGATGTTAGACATCTGTTTCTTTTTGTAATTATCAGGGGTGTGAACACAAAAAATGCTACACTGATTTCCCTGTAGCATCATTAGCTGTACTAGCTAATGTGGTACTAAATTGTCATTACTGTTTTTTCACCTGTTCCTTGTTTAGCAGGAGGAGACTTTTTGTCCTACATTTTCAGTTTCTTTGTTTCCATTTAAGCTATTTCCTGTTATTCCTAGATGTCTTATAGAGGTTTCAAAAACACAGACCCTGATCTTTAATTACAGACAACGCACCCTACCAAAACATGCAACCCCACAACATATACTGGAACAGATACGTCACAGCACAGACCTTAAGCAAAGGTCGAGGCTAGTGTGCTTATTTATTAAAGGGTCTGTTGATTTTGCCACAAAAAGTTTATGAATTATTCATGCTGTTATTTTTTCATGAAGACAGTCACTGAAACTTTCTTTGTGCTGGAGAACTGAGCCAACGAGGTCAGAGAGTGATGACAAAACTCAGGACCCATTGGCACTTATTCAGCTACATTCAGCAACATAACTATTTCCTGTTTCTCTGTTCTGTGCTCTGAGATGTTTTATCAGCCATTTTATTTTTACTGTGGTCAAAAAAAAAAAAACATCTCCCTGCCTGACTTGTTTTATTTCACATGGCTAAAACTGGAGGGAAGAGACGGAGCCAGTGTTAGAAAAATGGCTCTAGAGAAAAAAAGGCGAACAAACACGAGATAACAATGAGACAGAGAGTGACAGTGAGACGCTTCTGGGGGAGAAAAAAAATGAGGAAAAACAAGAGGAGGAGGAGGAGGAGGAGAATGAGGAGGAGCAGGAGGGAGAAGAGGCAAAAGAATAGAAGAAAGAGAAAGAGAGTTAAGCCAGATTGAGAGTGTCTGCCTCGGGTGCTACTAGTCACCCTGAATTATAAATGGTCTCTCACTTTCCAAGCCAAAACACACAACCACAATATAATACCCATGATGCAATTCCACTGGCAGGCCACTCTGCTCTCCCCTGGGTTAGCCCTTGCCACTAATCTTCGTCCTCTGCTTTCCTTCTGCTCCATCCCTGTCGCTCTATCTTTTCAGTCCCTGGAGTGAGGGATTTTGCAAACTTTGCCCTCCTTTGCTCTCTCCATCTTCCTCTCTCTGGTCAGCGAGAGCTTGTACCGTGTCACAGTGAGCTGCAATCTCCTCAGAAATAGTCTGTTCCCCCCTTTTTAACCCCTCCTTCAATCTCTTTCTCCCGCTCTGTGAAAGAAAATATTCCATCCACCATCCCTGAACTCTTTCCATGCTCAGCTGTCCCAGTTTCTCTTGCAGCCAGCTTTTCACATTTTGTTCTCTTTCACATTATGCTGCTGCCGCTTTCATCCTTTCTTTCTTTTTTTCCAGTGTGTTCACTCTTCCTCGCTAAGAGATCTACTGACCTCACATACTCTTCCAGCTGATCAGAGGTCTTCATCTCTTCCTGCAGTGTCAGAGACCAGGATGCACAACAAATAGAGCCGTCTTCATCTAAAATCCCAAAGTGTGACTGCAACAGAGGACAGCAGGTGACTGTATCTCAAAATATCGGGGTGCGTGATTTCACTCTCTTTCTGCAAATCAAATACTGGTATTGGTGTGGGAAAATCTCCTTGTAGAAAGACTCAGAACATAAAAGTGACATTCTAAGTATCTTGTAAACTACAAAGTTTTGGACCCATGATCCGGAGAAAAGGACACATCTCACAGGTAAACAACAAAAATGCTGCAATGGCCTTTCACATCTCTGATGCTAAGGGTGTCAACCACTATCTAATCAAAACTCTTGCTTCTTCTGGCTCTTTTATGAGCAAAGAGCAACATTCAGGTGGTGGCTTGTCATTTTTAGCAGGCACTAACTATTTCTTCAACCAGTTCAAGTGACAGAAAACAACATTTTATGTGTTCAGCTGCCTCAGTTTGCCATCACCAAAGCCTAATTGTACAAATAATGTTTGCTGTGTAAATGCTTAAAAATGTTTTAACCTCATACAACTATCTGAAAGTGCTGCATAGTACAGTGAATGTTTACCACAACAGCTACATGTCAGTTTAGAGAATGACTCCCTCCTTTTTCTTTCGTTCAGATGCAAAATAAATAAATGAATAAATAAATAAATAAAAGGAAATCCTTTTATCAGTGTTTTTGAGAACACATTAGTCAAACATCTAAAATGAAGGTGGTGAGTAAAATACTGTCATGAGAATTGATGTAAAATTGTTTGAGTATAAACAAAAGACCCCTGACCATGTTCCTTTAAAACAAACACACAGGATCACTTCCTATTTCAGAATCCTAATTGCTTCCAGACTATTTGAACTCAGATTTAGTTTACAACTCAATCTTCAAAGTCTATCCAGTCACAATGCAGCTGTATGTGCCAGATAAGCTGGAAACAAGAGTCCAATGTCATTTTGTCTGTGTCAACACATTTGCAGCCTACTTTCACAAAGAAATTGGAACCAGAGAAACACAGCAAACAAGAGAGCTACAGTTTACGAGGATGCACAGTACATTAAAATGAGGACATACAGGACATGGGCTTCATCACTACTTCCAAAGCAGCTTATGACCCTTCAAAGAGAATTTCTACTGAGGACCCTTCAGACTGACTCATTTGATATAGCTTTGATTGGCCTGAATTGGTAAAATTATTTAGCAATTCATGATTAAAAAACAATGAAAAAGCATAAATTAGGTACATATAAACAATTGAAATAGCAGGAGAAAAAAAAAAAAAAAAATATATATATATATATATATATATAAGACACAAACTTAAGGTTATGCATTTTAACTAAAAACAGTGCACACTAAACACAGTATTGCAATTTGAGCATATGACAGACTGGAGCTTAATGCATCACCGTACAGCGAGTCATTGTAATGGAGAGGAAAATTTTCTGATTCCACAGTTACTTGTGGTAAAAATCAACTCTCCTGTCCTTCTTTGGTGCAAATGTGTCTAATACTTTGTCATGTGGTGTTTTATCAAACAAAATGCATGACCACCAAAGTTTCCCATGTGCTCCCGAGCCCTCTGGCTGCTTCACTCTCAAGTACAAATCCACAGTGAAGCAGTGAGATCCTGCACCTGTCTTCTGGATTATGTTCAATTTAGGATTCAATCTTCTTTTATTTTTTTGTTTTTACTGGTATTCAAATCCTAATTTACAAAATGCCTGTCCCCGTCCATTGTTTGGTGCTTAGCATTCCTTTGGATTAGCTTTAATAGCAGGATGCACATGTTACAACACTTTTACAGTAAATTAATTAGAAAAAATTAAATTGGATGAAAAGATGAAGCTATAGCCTCCGGTAAGCTTTTCCTAATCGTCTGTGAGTTGTAGAATTTTCCTTGACAACATTTAATGAACTCAATTCTTCATATGTGTGTACTGAGCGTGTGTGTGTGTGTGTGCAGACACAGCAATATTCAACATGTTAGCCCCCTCTTTGATGGCTGGTTAATTGTCACACAGTAATGACAGTCATACAATGACACCTGGCTCATCTGAACAAAATCACAACAGTTTTGTGAATAAATACGAGAAAATCTTAAATTAAAAGATGTTTTGTTGACATCACACATGACTATTTTTCTTTTATTTCTTCTCAAATTTCAGAGGAGGCGTTGACTTCCTTGCCTCACATTACGAGCTGCAGCTGTTTCCAGCATTCCAAATTCCACTTAATGCTGACTTTAAAAGTCCGGTTTGCTCACTTGTAGTAAAGGTCATGAGGAAAAAAACAAAACAAGTAGTTTCCATCAAATCTATTAGCCAGCTTTCTGAATCTACTTTCCTGCTGAAAGTTCAGATTCCTCAGGGCTGTGTGTGTCCTTGCAGTAGTCTTAGAAGTTTTTATATAAACCTGCTGTGCTGTTACTGCTTCAATAAATAATGAAAACATATTAGAAGTAACGATCCTTATTCCTTCTGCCTGCTCATCTTCCTGTCCAACATTACAAAATCTGTCCAGAACAATAAGGAATGAAAGCGAAGAAAGAGGGAATACTCATCAACGTCCCCCGTAACGCACAAACACACACATTTTTTCCTCTGCTCTCTTTCTCTCGTTCATCATGTTGCAAGAGAGGAAAATCGAATCATGTGCGTCCTGCGATCGACTGCCAATGAGCTTATGTCTGCTTCAAAATATTCACTTCTGACAAGACCTCATCTGTTTCCCATTTTCAAACTGTGGAAATATTTCTCCCCATGCAGTTCACTTAAATACTAATGTGTTTCCATCCCCGCTCCGATTCGCCCGTGCAGCTACACACTCACAAACACACACACTAGCTCACACACACAGACTTGGCTTAATGTAATAGAGAGTCATTGGTAAAAGCCAAGTTTCTGGCTGCTTTGTCTCTCTGTTCCACTGTAAACTAATGTGCTTCTCTGCAAGAACGAGGAGAAATCTGGCAGAAGCGGTTCTCTGATTTAACTGTGTGAGGTGCTTAATGCGGCAGATACATTAGAGAAAGCATACCTCTTGTGTCATAAAATAATATTTGCATAATTATGTAAAAATGGAGCCATCTTGTGCGTTGCAAAAATAAGGAGGGGCTCACCCTCTAATGGATGTATACACACAAAAACTGCACTGAGAAGCTGCGGCCTATTAAGACTGCTCTGGTGCACACACACACACACACATCCACACATATGTATGCATGTCTGAGTGTGTGTTTTTTTTCATGTGTCCTGTTTCACATTTGCACTTCGGGGTTTAGAAGCAAAGCTATCTCAGAGTGTCCCTGCACACCTACAGGCTCACCACAACAAGACAGCGAATCCTGTTTGATCTCTGTGTCTGAGATCAGTTTATCATAACATCTCCTCCCTCTTCCTGCAGGCTGAACTGACTCCATAACAGACTTCATGATGAGCAGAATCGTGAAGAACCATAAACTATCACAACTAACTGTTGTAAAAGTGGGTCACCCATTCACTCACTGATCGCAGCAAGTTAACAACGAGGTGCTGGAATAACCACTGGGAACCATCATGTCCAAAGACACTTCAGCATCAGGAGCTGAGAATCATCAGCAGACTCTACGGTTAGTGGATGACCCACTCTATCTGCTGAGCGACTGAGTCTCCACATGAACTTCATGCTCTGCTACAAAGTTAATAAGCACACTGCACGAAGCAGTTTGATAAGGTAATGCAGTGTTGTGGTGGTATTACACTCTACACAGGACTATAAATCACTTCCTACACCAGACACCTCTGGCAAGACTGCCAGAAGAAGCATAGCCAGAGAAACATAAATCACATAAGTCTTCTACATCATAACTAGAACTTGTGAGCATTAAAATGGTATTTGATGTAAATATAAGTCGAAATGGTGGCATTAGGAACGCTGTGCACTGAAAAGAATTAACAAAGATGTTTGTAATGGAAAAAATGAAGAATGGAACTGAAATCACTTGACTGTGAACCTAAAACCCCTTTTGTAATGTTCTTAGTGAGAACTGTTCATACGACCACACCTCTTAAGTAGTAAAAGAATCAAAATTGATCCACATTAGGTCCAGTCCTTTATTTTGCTTTTCTTACATTAATTTCTAAACAATTTACCTGTTTACTACATTTTCCATTTAAGGTGAGCTGGGGGACTCGCAAGATACAGATGTGAAAACAATGCGAAAAACAGAATTTAAATAAAATGTTCATATAAACAAATGTTTATATTGTCTAATGACCTAACAGTAGAATGTAGATATAAAATACATACTGATGGTATAAGTGTAATATAATGTTTGCATTTGTTCTTTCAAAGTCACAAACTACTGGGAACAAAAAGTGTACATATGTACTGTGCCTCCATATACACAACCACATGCATGTGACTGAGTTTAGAACATGATGTTTGTCTAACACATGCTTTTAATGACACAAAACGTCATGGTGCAGACGCAGCTATTGCAGATGTTGGGTGTCGGCGTGCAGCTCAGGGGAGGGAAATGTCTAAATGTGTCTAGATCTGTGTTGCACAGCGCGCCGGCTCAGCAGAGCCCACGCTCCATTCAAATGTCAGAAGCAACATTAAACCTTGGGGGTGTTTAGGGAGAACAAACACACACTTCTGAGATGGAGAGAGTCATCACCTAGCTTTTTAATGTGTTGGTTTCACGGTGCAAAGGATGCTGGGGGCCAGGTCTCATTAGCGTCTTTTGCCTTGTTGACAACAGCCTGAAGGAGGCGGGGCGCGCCAGGGCGCCTTGTTTTGTTTGGATGTGTGTGTTTGTGTGTCATGTGTCTGAGTGTGTTTGTTTCTTGGGCAGTGGGTACTTAGCTCCCCATGGTCTAAGGACCATATTCTGTTTTTCTCTATCTATCTTAAAAAAAAAACATATCCCATCCTGCTTCCCTGCGTCTCATCTGGCTCTGCCATTTGTTCAGCCTTTAATGCTCATTTCATGATCTCTGCTGATAAAGTCTGATTTGTGGTCTGACTGGTTAAGAGAAATTCAGCAATAGTGTTTTCACATCATAGATAACAAACTTACCATAAAACTCAGGTACCATAAGTTTAAATACATAAAAGCCAAATGTGTGAATTTTATTTTAGAACTGGAATTATAATGGAACTTCAGGTTTTTTGGAAACCTGCAGAACCTGCAAATTGCAGATAGAGCTTTAAGTTTTCTAGACTCAGCAGATTGCAAACTGAATTGTGACAGAACTTTTCTTTTCTAGAATTGTGGAATTCAGATAGTAACCTTTGATTCTCAGTGCATTTCACATTCAAAAATTAGATTTTTTTTTCCAGAACATTAGATTGCAGAGAAAACATTTTTTTTTTTTTTAACCTGTAGACCGTCCACATACACAAAATGCTTTAATATAAAATTATTATTATTATTATTATTATTATTGTTGGTTAAATTCCTAAGACTTATGCCCAGAAAATTCTACAATTACCAAATAATTAAAAAAAAACATGCTCTATTACATCTCACTTTAGAATTTTAACTTTTCTACAAACTTGTAATTTGAATTTGGCTGCTAACAGTGGTGTAGGCCCTAGTAATGAGGAAGCATGACAACTAACAACTTTTGTAAATGCAGCAATTGTTGGCTGAACATATTTCCTTTCTTTTCTTCTTTACTTAAATCAGTGGACAGATCCATGTTTTTCTTAAAAAACTAATGAGCAAAAGGAATAAATCTTCCCATAAAGTACAGTTTTATCTCACTTAAACAGAATGTTTGAAAAAACTCCTACAAGCAAGGACAAATATAAGGTAAAATGCTGCGTAGCATTATGCTAATTTGCAAATTTAATTTGGCCTTTTTTCCCTCTTTTTTAACATTATCAAAATCTGTCTCTATAATCTGTGAGTTCCATGGTCTGTGGAACTCAGAGTGTCTGGTTCTTTTCAGCCAGCTGTACCCTACAGCAGCTAATATTACATATTTACATGACACCAAGTTGAAAAGATGAACAAATCTGTGAGATGGGCCACGGTGGTGTTTACATCTCTGGTTCATAATTTAGAATCACTACACCATCACTGCTGTCCCTGTGGTCCCATCATTTCTCCCATATTAGCTGCTCTGCTCCAAAGAGCTGCCCACAGCATACGACAAATATATGCAGAGGAGGTTATATCCATGTTAGACTCTAACATAATAAAATCGGATCTGTGTCCTTATTTAAGAACTTTAACATCCTCAGATTTCGTCATGTTGTCACAGTGTGTGTTTTGTAATAGAGAGCTGATGCAATGCAGTAAAACAAGGGAGAGTGAAAAGTGAGGAGCCTCTGAACTCTGCTTTTCTCTTTTAGTTGCAGCCTGCTGGCGTCTTGCAAGTTGTGGAAGGAGGGGAGGAAAAATGCTCAAAAGCACAAGTGTGTGTCGGGGTAGCGTGCATAGTGCAATGGCGCGCACACACACGCAGCAAGACTCTGTTTAATTATCTCAGAATGAAATGAACTGCGAGAGCTGGCTGCGAGGAGTGACTGTGTGTACTGTATGTGTGTGTGCATGTATGAGGATGAGGGTGCATCTGTGGGCAATGAGTCTTTGCCTTGCATGTGGTGTGTGTGTGTCTTTGTGTGTGTGTGTGTATATGTGTAAGTTGTTATTAGAGAGCATGAGGGAGCGGCCGGTTATGGGGAAACAGAAGGAGAGCCGAGCAGTAATTCCTCTCCTCATGAATCATTCATTAGTATTTTCATGTGTATGTGTAAACTTGCATGTGTGTATCTTCATGAAGATCTAGCACTAGAGCACCACAATCCCACACAATCCCTGTCAAATTGGTGGTCCTACTATCTCCTTGTATTAAGCCATATAAAAGCTGTGGGGGGGCATCTTTACTGAGCTCACTACTACTGCTGGCCTCACATCTACCATTGATTTCCATTATCTACCCAAAGCACTGTAGCAGAGTCTTCTGCTTGGACAACTTTATAAAGGCATTGCAACAGTAATGTCATGAGCACTGATAGTTATGTAATGCTGAAGTTGTGGGAAGGACAGAAGCCAGCTATTACCAGAAGTTTACACAACAGTACTTTTCCAAGTTAATCGTAAGTTATTGGAGGTGGCTGTGGCTCAGGGGGTTTAGTGGGTTGTTTATTTATATGAGGGGTGGTGGTCTAACTAACTACCTAACTGCAACTCCTCCAGTCCAGGCGAGAAACAGATGGCCAATTTTAGAAAATATTACACCATTATTTTTCATCTCAGTTTCTCTCCCTCTACATTTACACAATTCAAATCCACATTCTTGGATGACTCCATGAGGGCTGATGTTGTCCTTATTATCGGACTTTCCAAGGATGGTGCTGACTTGCAGTTTCAATTAACAGAACAGAAATATTGTAAAAGTTATTAACTAAACTTTTCTTTCACAATCATTCAAAGAATTAATCTAAAAGTCTAACATAAGCTTATCAGTTTAGACCTTATATGTGTCTCTGTGTGTAAGTTCTGCCTGAATAAAAGGCATTTAGAATAAGCTTCTACAATTTTTAGGGTTTATGTAATCAGCATCTCTGTATCAGAAAAGGATCAAATGACGTGTAATATGAAATGATGAACCTATAGAATAATCACTTACTCTGTAGCAACAGCTTTCATCAACCTGTTAGTTCATTGTAAATGTAAAAAAAACATGCATACAATGTTTGCACTGCTGGTCAGTAAAAAAGTGATTTTTCTTACACTCTTTTGCAGTTGGGACTGTATGTTCAAGAGAAGAACTAAGGGATTCAGGTGTGCCTTTATTCTAACAAGGTTGAGAGGTACCAGCTTCAATATCAGCACCTGGTGAGCTTTATGCTTGTCTTTGGAGGTGACCTGAGGACACGCGTGATGATTACATTTCCCCTGCCAGCCTGAGAGGGCACGTGCCTCTCTTTGAGGGATCTGGAGGCAGCTACTGCAAAAATGACATTTGAATTGCACCTAGGTAACAACATTCTTAAAAAACCACTTTAAAAAAGCAATAGTGTGCAAAACAAAAATTGCTAGATTCAAAGTCAGTAGCCTGTTGTGTCATAGAGGGGCAGAAAGATCCTTTCAGTATGTTCAAAGACTCAGCTAGTCACGCTCACAACATGATTTAAAGATTATTTTTTACAGCATTTTTATACAAGCATTCATTGCCAACAGGCTGTTGCTCTACATCTATATATAACATCTCTATCATCTTTCAGCGTCATGGGAGATTCATCTGGAGGTACTGGAAACGGGTAGAGAGATGCAGGAAGAAGTGAAATTTTCAATTAACCTACTTTGATCAGCCTCTTTAGTGTTTTTTTTTTTTTTTTGGGTGGGAGGCAATGTTGAGTTGTTCTGTGTGCTAACAATGCGTGTCTTTTCCAATTTAGTGTCCTGTTATCATGCAGGTTCATCACACACCCACTCCTCCTCACTGTGTTGGGATTAAGACAGCTGATTCCTTGCCACCATCAGCCTACATGGTGGATTAAGACCAAAGCAAACCCCAGGTTGTTGCTCTCATTTTCTCCTTACTTAATTTCTTTCGCTCTCATTCTAAAGCAGTCTTCTCTCCTCTAAATAAGCCTTTTTCGAGGATGAGCCCAGCTTAGAGCTGAAAATCAGCATTTTGCCAAATGAGACCACTTGATGGATATCACATTCTAGTGATCAGCTTGTGCTATATAGAGCCCCTGACCCTGAAATGTCAATTTGTACTGCATTTTTGCTCTAATCTGGATTTTAAGTGTCTCCATGAACTTGTGACTCAAATAAACATGCCAGAGTAAAGGATCCCTGCACACACTAAAGGCAGGTCATTCCTCATGTGCTTAGAGGCTGTCAGTGTGATATAAGTGTATATGATTAGTGCATAGGTGTTAGTGTGCTAAACATGGTTTGCCAGCACTTGGTTAATAGTCCAATATGAGGCTTGATTTACAGAGGCCCTCTGTACTTACTTCAAGTAAAATCAATGCAAAGCACATTAGCCCCCCAAAGCAGAGGAAGTAGGCAGCCAGAGGCAGCTACTTGACCATCAGGCTTACTTACAGTAAGGCCATAGAAGAGGATTACCTTGCTTCTGACCTTAATCAACTTTAGAGCCATTAAGGTCGACAGGGCAGGAGACAAAACAAATGAAGGATTATGAAGCAACTTCCGTTCGGTTAGGTGTAATCCAGGAGAGATTCAGTCTCTCCTAAAAATGAGACAGGAGTTGATTTTTGATTTTAACAATGGTAGTCAATATGGAGTCTCATCTCTGCTAATTAAAAAAAAAAGAAAGAAATGTAATGCATAATGAATTTAAAATTGTGAGACTGCAGGTAACATAATCACAATTTCTATAGTTTGTAGTTTTGAGTTGATATCTCCTCATTCCATATTAAGTATATACAGTTAGTTATGCTTTATATTTGTCATATTTTAGTGTCGCATAATTTTGACTTTGTATCTCAAAATGTTTTGTCATGCAGTTAAATATTTTTTTCCTACTATGTATGTCAAACCTGTGACTTCATAATTTTGACAAATAACTCAAAACTATATATGTTGCACAGAAGAGGTTTGAATTAGTCATTTTGGCACTGGAATTAAAATAGTGTTTTGAAATACATATTTTTTTCAAGCCTATTTTGCCTTGCTACTATTTTTCTTTTAAACCGAGGCAAAAATAGGCCTCCACAGTGTAGGCTCCGCAGCAGTGGGATTATTAGTTGTTTCATTATTATCCTTTGACAAATGAACAGAAAGGCTTTTAGTAAAGTGAAACTTCCTCCCTACATTGTAAAGCCTTCAAGGCTAATAAAATCACCAGTGCTAATGTTATGAAGCAGCCTCCACAGCTGTTCTCATTTCAAACAAGTTCGAAAACCATGTTATATGTATGATGCACCGAGGGTACGCTCAAAGGCTTTCAGATTTATTATTAAGTCAATGAAGACGTACCTGTGTGAATCAAAGCGTATTCAAATGTGCACTGATGTCAGCCACATGTGTCCTGGCCTACATGACTTCCTCTTTCGTAAGGGAGAAAAAAAAATGCAAAGTAGGCTTTATTTTCAGTGTTTTAGTCATTATACTTGTTATGATAACACATCACTCACTGAGGTAATTCCTATCATTTGGGATTTTAAGGACTAAAGCTCCAGTATGTGTTTTTTTTATTTATCTTGTTCAGAAGTGAAACTGGAAGTTAGCACACTTGACATGTCACAAGTAAAATATCTCAAATAAAACTTGCTCTACAAAGATATTAAGGTGTATTTGCAGTGTAAACTAAGTTTTTAACATTGCTAACTTGTCTATATGGTCCTTTAAAACCCATTCAAGATGTCAGTCAAACACAGAGTCGGACAGCCAGGGCTTGATGCATCATATACTGGGGGAACCAGTCCCATCATTTTGCTATGTAGTATCAGAGGAGAAAACATATTTACTTAATTATTTTAAGACTGAGTGTCACTATATTCAAAATAATGGCAGATGCAATGTGTTGTCATTTGTAAAGGTGCAAAAGGAGAGATTATGAGCCTTTATTTTTTACGAACATAAAAACAACATCCCAAAGCCAAACTACAAAGGTCCTTGAGCAGGGCACCATTATGCCACAAAATATATATTAAAACCCGACACTGTTTCATCCACACAGCAAGTACAGGAAAACCTGTTGGTCTAAATTTTATTTTTCTCTTTTTCTCTTTTTACTGTGTACAAACTAATCTGCAGTGTGTTAGATAATGTTAGCTAAAGTAAGCCGGGCAAGTCACCTGATGATTCATGTCAAACGATGACAGGACATTTAATATGGCTGGGAGCTGTTACGGAACAAAGTTAGGACAAGCATTACTCAAACCAGTTTTTTAGACACTGAAGTGTGAGATAAGTGTGTTTAATGAGCACAAAATCTTCACATCACATCAGAAGAGTAGAGAAGTAGCCAAATGAGTGTATTATCTATGTGGAAATGTCTCATGTGTCAAATGACTCATTTTGACTGAGAAACATCACAACCTCACCTCCCAACTAAAATATGAAGATAATGCTGAATATATGTGTGTCCACTTCTTCATGTTGGCCTGAAAAAGACAATCTGTAGCTGAAACTATATATAAGTCAGTTAAAAAGATGATGTTGTGTGCACTAATTGGACTCTTCTTTTCTGTCTCTCTTCATCAGGCTGTACGCTGCTTGCACATCTTAACTTTGAATATTTACATTATGGCAGAGAGGGATCAGTGGTTTTGAAGTATATGTAAATACATATAAGCATTGACACATCAGGCACACTTACTGCTCTCTGTCAGCTGAATGTCAGCAGGGTTCTCTGATGTCTGACTTGACACCCAGAGTCCTCTGCACTGTGCTGTTAATTTGTCTGTAATGGTCACAACTTGTAAATACTGGCTGCTAGCACTGTTTGTAAATTGGCTGTTCCTCCACAACATGCCCCACAAAGATTTGCAGTTACACACTTTCAGTTCAAACAGATGATGATTGGTGAGTTCAGTGACAGTCTGTGAAGAGTGCCGCTACGCGCCTCAGCCTGTCTGAAGATGTAAAAAAATAAAAAAAAAACATACACAGAGGATCCAAAGATGAAAAGGCATGTGTGGCGTGAGAGCATGAGATCTATGTCAATTGTGTTAGTCTCAAGCTCAGTGTGTGAGTGTGTGAGAGTTCACAGCCCTGCAATCAGTTTTCCCATTTTCTGCACACTACGACAAGGGTTTAGAATTTTGTTAGGAACTTGTCTCTATTTCCAGTGACTGCTGAAATGCCTCAAGTAATAAATTTGGTCAAATAATTAAATTGACCACTGTTGTAATTCAGTGTCTAGTCATTGTAGTCGCTACATTAACAGTGAACAGATCTTGTTATACATTCAGCTTACCTAATCAAATATCACTAACAGGATTAACTTTGTTGTTTCTTGTTTACATGTGAGACGTTGTATCTACATCTGACTGTAAAAAGCCCCAAAGGTTCTGCAAGTACATTCGAACGTAGGCTGGTGTGTTTCATCTTTACTTGTGTTGTTGTTTGTAATTTGTTACAGAATCTATATGTTTTATGCATTGGTAGCTCTTCTAAAATATCAGGCTTTCACTTTGTCATTTAATTTTAGAGTTTTCAAATGTTAGTGTCAGTGTTTGTGTGCGTCTGTTCGTGTACTTGGTGATCTGTGTCTTAATTATCATATTGCTACAACTGAAATCTTTTTATAAACTGTTGCCAATTCAGCGAAACAACTGTAAACCAACTGTACAAAGGGTTCATGCTGCTGTATAGCTTTTTTTGTCTGTCAACACAGTTAAATTGGATGTCACTTTTGATCAGCGCAGCTCAGTAAACACGCTTTACACACTGTCTTTACCACCTCTCTATACCTTTGGGCCTCCCTCGCCTACCTCCATCCCCTCCTCCTCTCCACCTTCTCTTTCTCAGCACTCCCAACCTATCATGAAGGTTCAGTGTCAGCCAATTAGGAGAGACGGTGACACTACCCCCCCTCCGGCAAAAGAAACAAGGGCTCCTTGTTTCTTTGAAAGAAAAGCCACAAAAGGCTCACTCTCAAACATACTGCAGCACAAAAGGATCACACTTCCATAATTGGCTGTCTCGGTTGACGTTCAAAAGGCGTCCTATTCTCCTCAGATTGGAGGCAATAAACAATACAGCATGAATAAAACATTAATCACAATTATTCATGTCAGGGATATAAACAAATGATTGCCTTTTGTAAATATTTCATCCGCGGTGTCTTCTTGCCGCATTGCCTTGTGTGGCCCTGAGAGGGGCTGAAAAGGATCACAGGAGGGGGAGATGATCCTTCCGTGCTCGGGCGTTTTGTTAAACATTAATGGGGCCAACGCGGTATGGAAGTGGCTTTAATCTTCTCGCTGGAGCCGCTATCACCTTCACCCACCTCCCTCTTCTCTCATCTTTCCCTCTCGATCCCCTCCGCTCACCTCTACAGCCTCTCCGCCCCTCTCATCTTGATCCCCTCTCCCTCCTCCTTTCATCTCTTTGCCCTATTCTTTCCTCTTTACCCCTGCCCCCCTCCCCCTCGATTGACGGATTGGGCTATCACCTCTCTATGCTCTGCAGTACATCATCTTAGATCTGGGTTATTCAAATTACGTTTAAATCTCATTTTTTTCTCCCCCTGCCTCAATGTTGCTGTTCCGACCCATTTGTCATTTTTCCTTTCCTCAGAGAGCATGAAGCCAGAGTCACACCAAAATGCCTTGAT
This sequence comes from Acanthurus lineatus, assembly GCA_029814665.1. Lineage (NCBI taxonomy): Eukaryota > Metazoa > Chordata > Actinopteri > Acanthuriformes > Acanthuridae > Acanthurus > Acanthurus lineatus. Next base: position 1,073,899 of record JAPZDV010000026.1, read on the forward strand.
AGTGTTTTGAAAGGATTCCAAATGAGGATCGTATCAAAACCTGGCATTTTTAATCTATGCATAAGCACTGTGTGTGCAGGGTTGACGATTAATCTTGATTTGTATACTACAATTTGAAAGACTGCAATTTTCTAATCTGCAGTCTTAATTATTACTCAGATAATGAACAGTTTCTTAACAAGTTGTAGGTTACAGTTTAAGCTGCTTGCAGTTGATTTTCCTGGCTATTATCACAACTATTTTCCCTAAATTTACTCAGCTGTGAATAATTAACTTAAGCTCTAAGAAAGAGGGAAAAAAACAAAACAAAGACAAAAAATCTCTATTTTCCCATTTCTGTACTAGCTCTACTTGAGCAGAGATTGTTTCATCATCATCATCATCATCATCATCATCATCATCATCATCATCATCATCATTATTTTTCTATTCATAAATCTGTCTATAAAGTTCCTCTTAAATCTGAGTTCTCTGTCGAAAATATGAAAACATTATTGCTATTTTAAATATGCAAATACCAAAAAATAAGCCCAACCCTAATCTAACAGTGTCAGTGGATATGAAAGAAACCAAGTTAAAGTGACAAAAGCACCTGATAAAAATTTTCTGTGAGAATATATATGGTTTTTCCATGGGAAAACCTTTGTAAAAATCATGAAGTCATCATTAACTTTTAATGACAAGCAGTGCAGTGGATGTTAATATGTCTTTGAAAATGGTGAGAAAATCCCCCGTCAGACTCAATATTTTTTTTTCAAAATAAATAAATAAATAAATGAGAGATTACACGCAGTCTAAGAGGATAGTTGATGCTGGTGGAACATGAGGTCATGACTTTTGGCTTTCTATTTCAGGTAGCAGTTAGCCTGTAGGAGTGTATGTCAAGCATAAATGCCAGACAGGTTGGTGAACAGAGATGTTTGAATCTGAGAGAACAGGACTGTGAAGCAGTCTGACAGCAGAACCACTGGGATCATAAACATAAAACACTGTCACATGTAACTTACCTGCAGTTTGTAATTTGTCCTTACAAGCTTACAGCAATCCAGCTGTTCTTTAAAGTTAAGGGTTTTTTGTATAATTTGGTAAGTTGCTTTTGTTAACCACTAGTTTGACATTTTGATAGGTAAGTGCTGATCAAGTTAATGTTCAAAAGAACGCTTATCTAGTTTACTTGGAGGCTGACATTTTATTAACTGACCTCAACTAGCATTAGAGTTTCCTGTTCAATACTATGTCCATGAAAATACAAGACATTAGCACAATTTACAGAATTGGATCTCAATTTAAATCTCAAATTCTCAAAAATTTTCCTTAAATCATTCACTCTGTAGTGTATACAGTGTGGCTTAGGTAGGCTGTGTGTGAAGTGGCACACAGGCTTCTGGGGCAGTAAGAAAAGTGAAACAGGCCACCCAAGAATATACAGAGATATGAAGTTTTATTCAGAGACAACTGGCTAAGTTAAGCACTTTGCCCCAAACTATTATGGCTTTTCCTTGTAACAGTCTGACTGATGACTGCAGCAGTGTTTCTGAGGATAAGAGCAGCCCCACGGGATCCAGCATCATGTAGATTTTCACCAGTGCATTGTTTCCTGTAAGACAAGAGTCATCTATCTCACACAGGGTTAGCAGAACTAAGCCACTGCCGGGTCACCAGGTGATGCTTTTACACCTGGGCTTGGTTGCTCTTCATTCTATTCAGCCTTTTCTCCTCTTTCATCAGCAACATGTTCTAATTTCCCGTTTCCTGCATACACTGCATATGCGGGCTCTGTTAACAGATTAGTCTACTCCCTCCTGGCAGCCCCCTAAAGCACCGTTTCTTTTTCCATCACCACTCTTCTTCGTCTTTCCTTCTCTCTTAAAGTGTCTGAAAATTGTGTTGCATATTTATTCCTGCAGAATTAGCATCACAAACACTCTTCCCAGGCTCTTTGTTATGCTTAAGGGGGAGGGAGGGTGAGGGAAAGTAGATTATGCTTTTTCGTTTCTCTGCGGCACACTCAAAGCAGGCTTTCTAGGCTTCCTCATGCTTTTGAGCAGAGCTCGGGGCTTATGTAGACGTACTCCATCTACTTTAAGTGAGTGTTTTTCTGGCATTCCTGTTAAACACATCATTCCCTCGCTCCCTCTCACCCTCTCACCCCTTTCCTCAAGTCTTATTATTCATCTTCTACCTTCCATCTCTACATGTCTACTGCTTTATCCATGCAAAGAGACATTGACCATGCTTGACTCTTGCAAAGCACCAGATTGGACTATACAGTTTATGGATTTTGCATGGGTCAGTTTGATACTAATATATGTCAGAAGACATGGTGGAAAAAAGCAGAAAAAACTCTCATTCAACCCCATTTACCAAACCACTTTATTTAGTCGTGTATAAATAAAAAGATGTTTTCCACAGTTGTTCGAGTGCAGGACATGTAGAATCCCAAGATCTCACCACACACACACACAGTTTTCCAGGAATTGCAAATGAACTAATGCGTTTTGCTAAACCAAGTTATTAGTTGAGCCATGTCTCATTCTAAAATACTATAAAATATTGCAATACTGTAAACACTACCAAATATGATGCCTTTTAGCATCTGTATGAGATGCACCTGGCTCCCGCTGAAGTCCCACCAAACTGTGACCCTTTTACAATGTAAATTGAATGTTTAGAAGGTGCATAACACGCGTGTTTAAAAAGGAAGTTACCAGGAGGACTTTGTGGGTCAGACACCAATACACAAGGGTACTTTATGCATCTGTATGAGAATCCAAAGGCTGAGAAAAAAAAATGGCATGTCTGACAAAAAGGAATGAGAACATGTTGGATCAGTCATTTTAGTGAGCAGACAACATGTATTCTACTCAAGACACTACTTTATAAGTGACCCATGAGCAATAAGAATGCCTAGTTCTGCACAAAATGCTTTTTTCAATGGGATTTCTTTTCATGAAAGTCCAAGGGCTATGTGAAGAGAATACCAGGTTTGCTTGTGAAGAGAATGTTGCTGCCACAAACAAAGCACACAGGACCCACAGTGTTGTTTGTAACAAGCCTCTTACCACAGTCAAGATTTTATGCCAAAGATGCTCTAAATGAAGTTAATGTGTTTAAAGAATGAAAGTAGACTTGAGAAGTTCAATTATCTTGTTTCTGTATGGATTGCCTGTGTTATAAGAAAGCATGTAAGAGCACAAGTTGTTGAGTGTTCTTGTGTTCACACCACTGGATTGTGCTTTCAGGACAGAGAATTCAAAACAATGTTATTATTTTTGTACAGAAAATATTGCAGGATATTGCATTAAAACTGATCATTACTATAATTTGCTTGTTCAAAAACTAATACCAGCTGCTTAAAGAAGAATAAAAACATGAATAACTTTCTCCTCTTTCATACTGTGTGATTTGGCAGAAATACAATAAAAGAGATTCAGTATTCAGCTGTTACGCACTGTGATGCATTACCAGAGGATTATAAAATCATTAACTAAAGATGAACTTTTCTCACCATATAAGCACAAGACAAATAGCTTCCAATTAAACATTGTCATTAACTAGACAGCTGCCCTATAAAGTATTAAACCCCATAATCTAATGCACAGTGTGTGTATTATATCATTCTAATTATCAAGTGCTGACAGTGTGCTTAAAATATGCCCATAATCCGTTATGTAGTGAAAAGTTGGATAAACCATGACCTACAGTAAGTCTTTTACCATCTTTTTTGCAGACTTTTTTCTTCCATTCACCCTAATTTTCACTTACTCTGCTGAGGTCACGGTGGCAGGTGACAGTTGTCAGACTGCTCTGAGTCAGAAACACAGACAGAACCTTCATTTGACTTTTGTTGGAACCCAAGACTTCTTTCTCAGAGATGGCAGTATTTTGTGTCATAAGATTCATTACTGATTTAATTAGTGTCCAAAAGCACCCTTAAAACACCAATATATTTCCCAGCTCACTGTTAAGGTTTTTAAACTAAACTGTGTCATCAAAGTGTCAGGCTTCCTAAAAGATAAGAGTCATGTTAATGATGTGGTCGAGCCTTTGTGATAAATAAAACATATTAATGGTGCCACATGAAAAAAGGAAATATTTATGGACTCAGTCGAACTCATTACTCTTTGTCTTAGTTTAATTTGGCTGTTAACATGCTCTAATGGCCAGGACACACTAGCTTGCATGAGCAGTGTGTGTGTGTGTGTGTGTGTATGCCTTGCTGAACTGCTGCAGCTCAGACGCCTGTGGTGTCCACACAGACAGCAGTGCTGCTTGGGTGCTGTTACCACCAGCTCTGTCCCTTTACACTGAGTTTGCCTCGATTATACCCATTAATAATTCTAATTACTTGATCTTCCATCCTCATTCACAGAAGGTGTAATAGAGAAAAACTTCATATCACCAATAATTATATTTTTTTCATGTCTGAGACATTACTCTTCACATTGGAACTGAAGCTAACTAATAGTTCAGTAAAATGTTCGTTTGACTTTCAGCAGTTTATTTTGACTGTCTGTTTTTGCTGGGAACCATGTGTGTCAGGTGGAAAAAAGGGGGAGACCCTGAATCTCTAGATGATGTGCCACCTAAGCTCTGCACTTCTGCTTTAATCTGTCAAGATGCTCACCAAAATGAAAAGCATGATGCACAAGCACAGCTCACACAACCAGTGTGATCTGGTCAGGAGGATATTGATATGTTTATTTGCTGTAGATGGAGTTAATTATATGTTTGGAAAGAACTTCAAAGCATCTATATCTTCCTGTGAGATTTCTCCTGTATAAATTTACATACTTCAGGATCCTGAAGTAAATAATAGGAAAATATTAACTAATATAATGTTTATTAACATGTTGTTGACAAGTTGCACATGATGATTTCAGATGGATAAAACACATAATGGTGACACTTTCTGCTGTTGCCATCCATGCATGGAGGCACACTCGATGAGGTGGTACTGGCTGCGGCCTGACGCGTGTTAAGCACCGTATGTTGTTTTTTGAGTGAACATATGTTGTATAATGATGTATTTGCATTGCATTGCTTCTCTACCTCCAGAATGTTGTACTTTGCAGGGAGCACTGGGTATTTTGTTCAAAGTAGTTGCTGGAAAAACCGTCCTGGTATGTTTTCCATAAGACTCACATTTGAGGCTGGTGGCATGTTTCTAATTGTTATGGGATGAGACCCAGGACTCGTTTGTTTAACAAACGTCATACCACTGTGTGTTGGTAGTTTTTATTGTAACTCAGAGGGGAGCAATTTGAAAAATACACTACAATGGTGATTTTTTTTCTTTTGTTTCTGACTTACAAAGTGTTAATAAATGAATTCCTGACCAACCACTAATCCAGTGGCAGGGTTGGATGTAGAGGATCTTAGGGAAAATTTGGGGCTTCATGACGTCCTCTTGGACTTTCTACAAGAAACTCTGTCTACCAGAGTTTTCGTTTGTAAATTAACCTTGCTAAATTGTTTCAGAATCACATTGTGGTTAGAGTATAATCTGCTATCCAGCTTTAATTCAGAGAAAGTTTGTTTGGGTAATGAAATGCATTTATGTATCGTTCTGGGCTGTGGCCTCAGACTCAGTGATTTGCGTTCAGATTCCTGACTGTGCTTGAGTTTAGGTAACACAAACACTTTGAGCTCAGGGAAAGATTGAGAATTTGGTTAAATATAAATAAAAAATATCTCATGTTTCACTGATGACTTTTCTGCAGAACAAATTATCTTTCTCCAACCATAATCTAGAGCTTCAAGTAACATAACCATAAAAAAGTGAAATACTTATAAATATAAATAGTGTATTAAAAAATGACTTTTTTGATGGAAAATGAAATAAATATACTCTATTGGAGCATTTTACTAAATAAAACATTCAGTATCAACATTTTTGCAACTATCTAGGTGCAGTAATTTATACTTCCTCATTCAATCATTAAAAAATGTAATATTGGTTGGTATTATGTTTCCCTTAAAATATTTGGCTGTTACAAGTTACAACTGTCCGAAACACTGCAACAGTTCAACACCATACTTAAAGTTAAAAACCACTGGTTTATGAACTATTGTAACTAGGCAAATTCTATTTGTGTATGTATGCTATCTGCTACTGGTGCATTTTGACAAATGTGCTAGAGAATGTGGCTAAGAAATGTCCGGTGGTTTGGGCACATAGTTTTGTTTTATAGAACCAGGCGGCATGAGTTAAAAGACATTAGATGCATTGAAATTTGGCAAAGGTCACAAGGAAAGCAAGATGGTAAAAGCAGGTGATATTCTTTGCATGGTTGCACAAATAAATTAGTCCTTTAATTCAATCTCTTGGCATCAGGCTGCTGGTTTATTTTATTTCTACAACAAAAGTGCTAAAACAGCAGTCAGATAAAAATGTAAAAACTGACTAAAAAAGCAGTAGCAATTAAACACTGGTGCCAAATGTTTGAGGTTTGAGAGCTCTCAGCTGCCCTGAAAATGTTGGAAAGAAAATACAATATTTGGAGCAGTCATACAATGTAGTAAAATCAACTGAAATTTAAGGCCTTGGTTTTCCCAGCAGAACAGCAGGGACTGCCCTGACCCAGATCACGTCGCCTCCTAGAAACGCCCCTGCCCTTTGCTTCTTGCATCTCTGTGGACACATTTGATTCTGGAGAAACAGTAACTTCCCACAACCAAAAACAGGGCTTTTCTGAAAGCTAGCATGTAATTCTAACACCTACATAATACTAAAGTAGTTTTGCCACCATTCATGTAAGCTTAAGTCCTACAGAGCAGAACCTCTTCAGCACCTCTCCAAAAACTAACAGGCCTGTATGGTTAACAGTTTGCTCTCTTTGTCATTGCTTCAAAATACTTGATTTAGACAGTATAATTAAACTATTGATTTTTTTAACTACTATCCTCTCTATAAAGCTGAAGGTACTACATCTTTGATATCAGAAAATCACTCCAGAGGGAAAATGTGTGTTTTAATCACAGATAAGAACTGCAGTCAAAACTTCAACAACAATTAGAAGAATCCAAAGTCACCGTCCAGGAATCCTGTCATTGAAAGTGTGTCAGCAGGTGTGCTGCTAGTGGTGAATGTGCTGTCAATTCTGTCCGCCAGAAGTCCGTCCCCATGGTTCTGATGAAAACCACGGGAGAGAGCTTGAGGCCAATCCAGGCTAAATGCTCCTGACAGTCCCGAGTCCCGTTCAGTGAGGTCTGTCCCAAGACACGCTTATGTACAACCAGACCCACACAGAGCTGTGGACACACCTCCACCCCGTGTTTAATTGATGTGCCCCAGGCAAACCCTCATTCTCGACTCCTTCCAAATCACCATCCCTCTCATCAGCCTCCAGTCACCCGCACCAGCTTCTCAACACAACCTGACTCCCTCCATCACCACCACCATCACCCACCCTCTTTTTTTTCACTCTGTGCCACTAGTCTGCAATGAGGTCACTTTTACTATTTCTTTCCCCTCCATTGCATTCTCTTTAGGAGGACAGTGAAGATGAGATGGATTCAGTGCATAGTATAGAGTTTCTTTTTTTTTTTTTTGATTTCTGTTGTTTCATTTTTTTGCAGACTGGTGTTTTATCCATATAATATAAACAAACACAAAATCTATATTTCTTCTTTGTATCCTTTTTTGTTTAGGACATTTTGTGAGATAAATGTATTTTCTTTCTTTCCAAGACTTAAATGAGAAGCTGACTATCAGTCTCATGTAGATTATTGGAGAATGTACTTTGGTTACAGTAATATTCTCAACCTTACTCATTTATTTGACAATATGGATTTTTTGTTACTTCGCCAGCAAGTCTATTTTATTTTCCTGTAACATTAACCAGGACCAGCCGTAGTTCGAAGCTGGGCTGATGGCCTTTATCTCGGCTTTCTCCTCTCTTCCTGTGGAGCGGTCTGGCTGGTCTGGTAAGGGTGCCATGAGTAGTAATCCATTTTTTTTAAAAAACACATTGCCTACCCAAACCGCACATGTCCTTTTTAATTGCTAATTTTTTCATATTGGTTATTTTGTATTTCAGTATTGAAGCTGCTAAAAATAACAGATTCAAACAAACAAACAAACAAACAAACAAAGCACTGCTGTTGCCTAGTTATCTAGTTCAGGAGAATTGATAATGGACTCAGTCCTGCTTGTCAAACAGGGGACCAACTCTTTACCCTTATGTGCTGACCGTGGGAGTTTGTCTCTCTGGTCTATGTGTTTTGTAGACTTGGAGAGGCTTATGTGCCCCAAGGGTTCCTGAGGGGGTTATGGTCAGAGTATGGGGTAGTGAGGCCGCTGCTCCAATCCACCTGGTCTCTATATGACCAGAATAAAACTTGTCTATTGTTGTGATATTCATGGACAGAATCTCAGGCACGTATGGGAACCTCACAATTGCATTTCTGCTTTTTGCAAACGATGTGACTATGATTACTTTCTAAAGTATACAAGCTCTGCAGTTTAGCTCAAATATGAGGCTTAAATGCAGGACGCTTTAGCATACTTTTACTGTTTTTACAGCCCAAAGGATTATCAGATTGACACATATTTCCTATGCACATACCACCAGAAGAAAAGTTTTTTTAATGTCAATGATCTTTAGAGTTTAAAGAAATTTAAGGTTGGTGTTTTTGAAGACACTGTCTTCACTTTACAGTTATTGGGTCTTTACCATTATCATTAAGTATGATTGTAAAGTTAACTATCTATATACTTCATACTACACACCGAATGGCAGAGCATTGCACTGTTGTATATTCAATAAAATATTTAAAGCTTTAGATATTTTCCTGGCACATTAATGCTGTCTCTGAGGCAGGGCAGTCTCCACTACAGTTAGAATGGAAATTCATTCTTCTGTAATCAGTGTGAGGGGGAAAATGTATGAGTCTATTCCTGGTAATTATCCTTTGTAAAATCCCCTGATGGGAAAAAATTGAACATACTACTACATTCCATTACATTCCAGGAATTCTATGGAAATGTGAAATGTTTTGGAGCTGCCAATTCTCAGCAGGGATCCTGTTATCCTTTTAAAAACACCAGTGAACTCAACATAGTTCACTAGGGTTTTTTTTATGGCCTGGCTGTTTATTTCTCAGAGTTACTGGAAAGGAAGAGATTTCACAAATAAGCAATTCTTCCAATCTGTCCTCTGTTGCTTTTTTTAAACAGAAAGAAAGAGGAACTGTGCTATTATGCAGACATGTGACAATAAATATGGCACTGGAGTCTAAATGTGAAATATCAGTTTGTTAACATGTAAGTTAAGCTATTCTCATACTAATCCAGACCCTAAGTCAAGTTAATTAAAGTTAAGTAAAACTGTGCTCTGTTTTTAAAATTCAATTTCAATGACTAGGATATGTGTTAAATTTTGTAAAATACACATTTTTTGTTAAGTTCCTACACTTGTTTACATTACTTAAAATCAATTGACACTATTTCCTTACCCCTTCATTTCTTTGGTTTTTGTCCAGTGTGTGTAAACACAGTCTCTGATTAATCTTTTTGTCAAAGTGGTTGTTTCTGAAATCTACATGGACTCTATTTGCCTGTGTATTTGCCTAGAAAACAAATAAGGATTATTACTAGCAGCTCATGCAAAAGTGGAAGAACTATTTGCCAATGTAGACTAAAACAGAGTAACACAGAAAATGGTATTGCATCAACGGATACTGTGATACATTTGAATAATCTTTGAACCCAAAAGCAGACACTAAGACCTGAAGCAAGGTTGAAGAAAAGGGATTTGCTGTGGAATATAAAGGGAAGGAAATTTGGATAGGAGGTGGAGGCTCTGATGAACTCAGGAGGAGTCTGCTGAAGAGGACATGGAGAACTTGTAACACGGGGCAGGCTGAACGCTGGAGAAGGCGCGTGGCGCAGATGATGAAGGGAACACTGGTAGGAGATGGTGGTGATAAGTGCAGGGCTTACAGCACCATGCAGATGGAGCTTGAGGCTGTGCAATGTGTTGGCTGTGGGGCTGGAGCTGGTAGTAGACGCGTAGACTACAGTAGACAAAGGGAGAGAGTACAAGTAAGTATCACCACAAAAAAAAAAAAAACACAGTTTATATGCTGAATATGCTTTGCTTGTTCACAGTGAGACACAGGTGTGTCAGAGTCCGGCTGTGTGTTATTGTACTACATTTTAGTTAGATATAAATTTAAATTTGCTGCACGAACATGACTAAAATGTGCTTTTAATGTCCTGTTTAACACGTTCAACCATCAGTTGTTTCATTTGTAATGACCACACACACACACACAGGCACACGCACACACAGGCACAGGCACACCGCCACCACCATCACCACCACACACACACACACACACACACCCTCTGCTTTCTGTACAAAAAATATCCCTGCAGGTCAGTCTATGCAAACACAGTGAGACAGGACTCTTAATGTTGCGTAAAGACTCACAACTCATTAACAGAGGGGTCACCAAACAGCAGAAAAAAACTTTGCCAATGTGTGCCTGTCATCTAATATTTAAATGCACCATTCATAAACACAGCACTAATGTAAATAAGCACTAACAGCTTAAGGTATATGTGTGGTTGGTGTCCTAAGACGCATGCAAAAGAATTAAGTGAGGGAAAAATCCATGTAGTTAATTATTTATTAATGTTATTATAACTTCAAGATCAGGAGTCACTGATGTATTGAGGAGTTGCCCCTGGTTAATATTGTATCAGAGCAGAGACAATGGGAGAAGTTCTCGGTTTTCTAGCTGATCTCCATTTTAATGCTCACCTAAGATCGTGCATTTTGGAAGGAGACAAAAGAAAAAAAAATCATGGATATAAATGAGTTGCTTTCAAAGGGTTGTCTTACATTGAGAGATAGTGTAAGGAGCTCAAACACGTAGAACAAGCTGATAGTAGAAAGGCAGGGTTGTTGCATCAAAGGAACCAGGTGAGATGTTTGAAATGGATGATTTCTTGTTGCCTTTGAACTCCACCTCCAGACATGGCTCAAGAGGGTGCCCTGGTTTCCCTGATCCTCATTTGGTTGCTTTATTCCAAAGTTCCTAATATGTAGAGATTTTTGAACTACTTACTTTTATTTGACATTGTAACATACTGAAATGGTAAAAAAAAAGTTGATGAAGCACCTGAAGCTCTGGATTTACTGTCCAAATCTTACCTGTGTTCATAAGCTACAGGAAGAGACCGAGACAAAACTGCTTGTCAGTTGTTGTTGTTTGAGCGTCTGATGAACTGCCTTGATAAAATCTAAAGGTAAACATCCAGGAGGAATTTCAACTGCAGGGAGTCTTTATGATAGACCGAGCAGTCATAGAGTGTCCAACATTTCATATTTGGACTCAAAACATCTTGAAATCAAACCAGTGGGAGCTGATGATTAGACTGGAGAGAGGGAATCTTAGAGTCTAACCAGCATATGTGTTTAAAAAGGGCGGAAATTTAAAAGTTTTTATCGTTTATATTTCTGTAATGACATACTTTACCTATGGGACCTGTCTACAGACACTGCCATGGCCAGTGGAAAGGCAGAAAACTTTTAGAAACTCAGTTTACATGAATACATGCAACTGAAATATGTACCATGCTGTCCAAGAAAAAAGGAGAAAAAGGGAGTCTGTATTTTTTTCTTTGAAAAGACAGACAGTTGGAATAAATAAAAAACTCCTAAGTATCTTTGGTAAAATTCTGTTACGTTTTCATTGCCTAAAGATTAAAAATTGTTTGCTTGTAGTCAAATTAGTTTTTTGATATTGAATGTGCAGTCTCTAAATGAAATTAATCATGAAATGTAAACAGTTGCATTCTTCCAGTAAAAATAGGTAATACAAAATGCATTACAGGCCCAAGGCAAACGTTTGTAACATGTCAAGCAAGCTCCCTTAAGGCCTGTAGTTATGTTCAGGAATTTGTCCTGAAGCTTATAATAATGCAGGTATTTAATATGCAGACCTCCATTTTGCCAGCTTTGTTTAGATGCAGCAATGTCTTCATACAGCTACAAAGAATTACAAAGTAGGAAGCAATGCTGTGATAAATATACACTTAAATGGATCTAAGCATATTTTTAGGCAGCGTTTCCACGAAGAGAGAGATAACAGATCAGAGTTGAAATTAAACAGAATGTCTTTAAAGGTTGTCATCACAATCTCTGTGCTTCCTCTCTTCCTATCCAGCTCATCAGCTTCACACAAGCTCCAGGGTGCAGTTTGTATTCTACAATCCAACAAATGTAATTTTACAAGTCACATGGCCCGATAGACTATGGTGATTACACTTTACTCGGATCTGTATGCTTGACAGCATTATTCTGCAGTCATGTCATATGGAATGGATAATGAAAATAGAAAAAAATGCATGCACTGGCAACTGGTGCATTTTTCTCCACAGGGCCTTATTAACAAATTAAATCAGTTTGTACTAAAGCCATGATTTTCAAATTAGGGGCTGCTGAAGGGTGCTAGTTAGGCCTCTGCAAATTAAAGCAATGATGAAGTAAAATGCTAAATGAATTAATTAATCATAACTAATTAATTAATAAATTAAAGAAGTAAAGAAATAGAAATAATATGTTAATTACATCTATTATTTAAAATCTAATTTACAATAATAACATGACTAAATAACATAACATAAAACATGACATAAATCTTATCTGCCATGCCTGTCCCTCTGATTGTCTTTCAGTTAGAAACTAACACTTTTTCATGATTTTCCAAAAAGATAAGACTTTACCTTTTTGTACTCACACATTCTTACAGTGTCAGCAATATTACTTGATCCTGATTCGCAGCAAATCCAAAGTCTTATAAGTTGACAACAGGATGGCAGTCTGAGTCGAGTCAAACAAGTCCAAGAGGACCTGATTAGTGATCAGGAACAGGCAGCAGGTAAAAACACTGTAGCAGGTAACTACAAAGCAGGAACAAGTACAGGTCTAGTGTGAGATTTTAAGGTTTTGCTCCAGGTGGCTGTGAGGAAGCACCTGAGTCAGGTGACTGGGACCAGTGGGAAAGTCTGAGGGCATTTGGTGGATAGATTGAGAATGACAAGTCTGGAGAGTTTCTAAGTAATGCATGGGCCCGGAGCAGAGAGAAGTGGCTGGAGACAGAGACAGAGGGACGGACAAAGTAAATAAAAACAACTCAGACAGCCGACATGACAGCACTCTTTGCTCCATTGCTTAAACATATGAATCATTTGATGACTGATACATAGACACACCTCTGAAATTAGCTGGACTCACATTTTTCAGTGTCAGTGGTGCCTCTTCTGTCTATAGTAGACAGTCAATAACTGGTTTTTATCTGTACATACGTGGTTAAAGTGCAAAAAAGATAAAGAGTTGCTAAAATGAACATGAAAAATTAGCAGGAGACAAAATCTGTAAATGAAGGGAATGAAAATGGACTTAAAGCAGTTTAGGGTTAAAAAGATATATTCAAAATAATGATTGCAAACGTCTTAAAAAAAAAAAGAAAAAAAAACAAGTTATCACTTTCAGGTACCCGGATATATTATTACATGCTATTACATTCACTGCGCTACAGAACATACAAAATCCCCTCTGTGTGCCTCTAAAAAAGTTGCATGCAGCACCATGTGTCTTTGTCTTAGGTTGACGTGTCCACTTTCTGGGGCCCTGAAAAGAGGATTGTTACACTGCCTCAAACTCTCCTTAATAAATATCTGAACATCTCCGAGCCCACCACAGCACCAGAAGCAGGTGCGTGATGAGGAGGCCAAGAGTCCCCTGGTCTCCTGAAAAACTTCCAACTGTTTCATCAAGTGTCAGAGGACTCACAACATCTGTTTGATTTCATCAGCGGGGGCTTGCATGGGCTTTGAGGTTCCCTGTGTTGCTGGAGCGCCCTGCGTGTCGCTCAGACAGCTGCACAGGCAGACAGAAACAGGCACGTCCTTGCTGCTTCTGTGCACGTTGACTGCTCTAATTGAGTAAACAGCATTACTCTAATAAGAATATCTGAGTGTGTTTACATGCAGGATCAAAAGTAAACTACTGCATGTCCAAAAAGTTTTAAATCATAGGGAATCTGACAACGAAACAGCTTCCAACACTGCTTGTGAGATTTGAACACACTTTTGCAGCAGGATATCAGAAGCCCTGGAGTCTCACACTGCTCAGCCATTTTGACAGTCAGTGTATAGGGGAAACGTGGTGAACATATGGCTCCACTTATCCATCTGATGAAACACACTTCTGACACCATGTAGAATCATCAGTTGGTGTTGTGTGTACTTGGAACACAGAAAATAATTCATTTCATGCATGTTGTTCAATTTAGATTCCAGCTCAGATTAGAAACTCTGAAGTAACGGCTCAATCCTTGAACAAGGTTTGCACAACTCTACACTGAAATATGAAATAATGTGAGTCATATCAGTGTAAACTGGTGCTAGACTGGTCTTAAGTTATTGGAATCTTGGTAAGCATATGGTGTCTGCATGTAATTTTGATGAAGTTTGCTGAAGTGAGATGAAGCTGCGTGTGCTGATATCTGTGTGTTAGCAGATTATTGTAATTAATAAAACAACTGTCATTGTTGCCACTGTTGATGCCCTTACTCTTGTTATTATTATACCAACAAAATCACCATGTGTTTCTGCCTGCAGTACAGTAACAAAGGCAAGATGAAGCATCAGACAAGGAATCTTTGGTAGGCTGAAGTGAGATAGTGAACTCCTAGTAATCTTGGTATTCCTAGTAATTCTAGTAATGAAAGTTCTGTTTTTCCCTTAACTTTATTGTCTCTGAGAAGTTTTTTGTCTGGCAGCCAGAGAAAACAGAGAACACCGACACAGCACTTCATAACAAAGTGATGTAGTTCTAATTAAACGTAAGCCTACATGAGCTGAATTATCTCACCAGGAGATTGGAGCAGATGGTGGCAACGCAAACACCTTAGTAAGATGGTTGCCAAGCAGCAGACGAGTGTCTGGGATAAAATCAAGGTTGACAGTTTAACTGGGTAATTTCAGTAACTGTCATGACACTTTTCAGCCAACCAAAACTGGTGTTTTTAACAAGACCATGGGAGAATTTCCAAATATGCCTCTGGTGACAACAACCCGGTGTTTTGAAAGAGATGATTTGAGAGTTTTTACCTGTGTTTTAACAACCCTAACCCTAACAAAACCAAGTTTGTTCAGTCAAAATACACCCTTTTTCAATACTTAAATAAATAGTCTTTGTGCTTTAAACAAACCAGACCTTTACTACAGAAACGTAAAGTGTTATTAGTAACAATCATAATGGAATATTAAATAGGACAACAACACTGAGGCACTTATAATATATAACTGTAAAACACTTGTAAGTGTCAAGCTTGAGCTGAAATAAATCAGTTATTTTTGCACCACTTTCTTCCTAATGTGGAGCTTCATGATCTTTCCAGCGTAAGCAAGCTATGTTATTTGATATTTACCTGGAAGCAAGTTGGCAGTTTTATAAATGATGCAATGTTCCTATAGAGTGTTACACATTACAGTGACAAAGAGATGACAGAGACAGAAGAGCAAAGAGCTCTGGGAGACAGCAAAGAGAAGTCAATCTTCAGAATCCTGGTTTCAAAGCAACAGCCAAGTAACAGCTGGATCATCACTGAAATATTTAACATCCACTTCATAAATACTACCACTTGATGTTCCACCACTTTACCTTCATTTAAGTATGTCTTTAATATTTTTAGACAAGGGGTGCATTGTTTGTTTGGAATTTAACACTATATGTGCAATATGTATATTATCAAATCAGTTCTTTTTTAATGTCATGCACAATAGCACATGAAAATGTATGAATTTATTTTTTATTCATTAATTATTTTTTGTTTTTAATGTGCTAACATCAAGAGGACAAAATAGTGTATGTGCATACTCTTGGTTAAATTCAAGTCACTCCACATGGCTCAAACACTTTAACACCTAAAGCACTGGTGCCTTTTTTTACACTCGGCTCACCCTGCATGTATAGTTCACAGAGTTAACAGAGAAAAAGATAGCTTCTATAAAGCCTCGGTGGCTCTACAGTTACAGAGGATGTGTCCTTCAGTGTTGCGATGAATGAAAACAACAGTAAACCAGTACTTCTTTTTTCAGTTTACAATCATCTGTGAAGGTCATATTGCTGCTTTAATCCTTCTGGCTCCATTCAGTTGTGCTCAGTTGGCCTGAGTCTCTCTCTATTTGTCCATCCCTGAGGCTGGCTTTCTGCTGTGTCCTTGGACACTGGGCTCACACTTCGCAGCCAGTACGAGTGCCACATCCACACACATGCAGGCACATACAGTAACACACATGCATAATGCTCATACACACACTGACACACACAGATCAGTCGTGGCCCAAGGGAGTGAGCAGTGCGAGCCAGAGGCATTTCTATCTAATACAGCTCTAACAGCTACTGTGTTTATTCCTGGATCAGTTTAACACCTTCTGTGCACTGCTCACCCTCCTCCCATCTCTCGCCCACTGGGAGTGAAAAGGCAGGAGGGTGGTGGTGTGAAAACACTGAACGTACTCTATGACACAAATGCTTGCTCGTGTTATCCGATGTGTGTGTGTGTGTGTGTGTGTGTGTTGGTTTGTCCGGATTATGAGGACAGTTTATCGGTTTACGTACTGACATTACCAGGACACCATCGGACTATGAGGACACCTCGGGTGTCCCCATAATTCAAACAGTGTAGCAGCACTCAGGAGGCTGCCAATAAGCTGCTCTCTCTTTTTCTCAACATGTCCCCATAAGTACAAAACCTGACATTTTGTGTGTGGCAGTGTGTCGTCTCCAGTGTGTGGTTCCCCGGCCTTTCGATACACATTTTCCCGCCGTTCACACACTGAATGAGCGTAATTTATTGGCTGAACGTCCCTGGTCAGTGACTGGCTGCAGTCGAAGTCAATCAGGCAAGTTCTGATCAGTGATTGGCTGCAGTCGAAGTCAACCGGCAAGCGATCAACGATTGGCTGCAGCCATGTCGATGACGTTGTTTCTGATCTGCACCGAAATCTCGTCAACCAGCTACAGCCAGGTGATTGCCGATGAGAAGGGACCTCATGCCCAGGTAAGAAAACACTTTTAAAAACCTTGGGTTTAGTTTTTAAATGCACAAACCATTTCTGTGAAAAAATAGAGAGAACACATTCAGGGCTTCGGTCTGCTGCAACTTATGGTAGCTAGCCACAGAGCCAACTATACTAGCTGTTTTCCCTTGTGTTCCCTTTAAAGTCCGACAGTTTTTGACGGCCACAGGACATGATGTCAGGTAAAAATGTGAGCACAATTTAAAAATAAATAGATAAATAGGCTTAATAAATAGGTAACGTGCGTTCACACCAGACTTTTTCTTTTTGTCTCTAGCAATGAGTTTACATACAAAGTCAAAGCAACGGGGCTAGAGCGAAAAACTGCTAACGTTAGCGCTCCGAGCAACAGCGGCAGGTGGGAGCGCATGTAGTAAGTCCGGCACCGCTGTGAGTGCTGCCTCTAAAAGTTTAATTTACCGACCGAAGCGTCTCAATCAGTGACGGAATAACGGCGTTAAAATAAACGGCGTTACTAACGGCGTTATTTTTCTCGGTAACGGGCGATCTAACTAATTATTGTTTCCATCGTTAAAACGCCGTTATCGTTACCGACGATTAAATGCGGCCCGTTACTATAATTAAGCTCATTGAAGCTGTTGTCATCCGGCCTGGCTCTCTCACGCACACGCACAGTTAAAGGACAAACGACCAACGGACACATGCAGCATTGATTAATCAGTTTGGCCAATAATGTAAGACAGGAAATAAATGAGCTGCCTTAAATGCAGGATGTGGTGAAACTGTGCATATAGCCTATTTTATTCATATCTACGGGTTATTACTCGAGAATTTACTCATTCTTAACATCAATTACGTGTCATTTTATTCCTGGAAACATGTTAAATGTTGAGACAGAATATCTAATATGATTTGGCATGAAATATAGCTGACTCAACAGTTTCAGTGTTTAAAGGACAGCCATGTGATGTGACAGGCAGTTTGAAATTTAATGTCATTGTCTGGGCATTATTACAGCAAAGATGACCGAGAGGAGGAGGGGGAGGAGAAAGACTCCCGATCAGGATGCTATGGACCACATTATTAGTGGAGAAGACAAATCTTTCCTGGAAGGAAGATTTATTAACACATATAAAGGTAAGTTTTTCATTATATTAATGTTTGTTTGTTTACTGACAGCAGCAGAGCAGTTGAAACTAATGATTCTAGTGCTAACAAAGACAGAATACACCACTAAACACAGCAAGCTTTAATAACATAGGTAAATGACTGCTTTCCATCTCTGCTCTGTCTGGTGACAGGGTTGGGAGTGCAAAGTGCTGAAAGTTACCCCTAAACTACATCAGGCACGCCAATGGCGTGACACGTTTGTCGCAGCACAATGCGTTCGTTAAAATCAACTGAGGCTGCTAACAATTGATCTCCAAATGTAATGCCTGTAATATATGTGGGCAGCCCATCCAGATAAAACCCACGTGTAGTTAATATTGCATACCAACTTGCTACCTACATGCCATATTTTTCCATGCATTGTCTTTCTTTAACTCTTTAAATAAGATTTGCTTTCATTGTATGGCTTATATGGCTTAAGAACTGATTGTAATTGTTGTAACTCTTTTAATTATTTGTATCTTTATATTTAAGTTCTGGATTGCATTTGTTTACATTTTTTTCAGTATTTTTTTTATTTCACAGCACTTAACTTTTGTTTTTTTAAAGGTGCTTATAAAATGTTGTTGTCAGTCTTCGTCTCATTATCTACTCACCCTCATGTCCATGAGAAGTCTGGTGCAGTTTTTTAATCTACCAAACATTTTCTGGATTGTCACTGGAAAAAAGTTTGCAGCATTTTTTCCAAACAACAAAGGTATATGGCAATCATTTGTAAAATGAATTAAAAAAAGTCTTTATTAATTATTAATTATTATTAATCTAAAGCCTCACCATTACATGAGAGCTAAAGCCTAGCAAACATTGCATGTTCCCCACACACACCAGTTCAGATGGTGCACGTTTGCTAGGCTTTAGCTCTCCTGCAACAGTGAGGATTTAGATTAATAACACGGCGTAAATGACATTTTTTCAAGTTATTGCATGTGGCGGCTTCAGGAGACTTGGATGAAGGTGCACAAGCAGTTTTGAAGCATTTTAAGGTTTTTAGGGGTTGTTTTATTACGTTTTAAAACTGGTCGCTGCAAACTTTTTTTCCTGTGACACTCCTGTAAGTGTTTTATGGATTAAAAAACTACACCAGACTTCTCATTGACATGAGAGTGAGTAGATAATGATTGAATTTTCATTTAAAGTGAACTATTCCTTTATTATCTCTTTAAAACGACAGCCATAAATGAGGTTGGTTACCTAACAAGTAGTTGAGCTGATGTTGCTGTTTTCTTTCTTTTCTTCAGGGAGAGGTGTGTTTACACAAGAGTACATCGAACCAAAAAGTTTTGTGGTGGAGTACCGCGGAGCTTTGTCACTAAGTGACAGTGTAGATGACAAAAACGGCAAATACACATTTGATTTCATGTGGAATGGGAAACACTATTGGTAAGATTGCCGCTTGTTAGTGTTACTTGTTCAAAGAGAAATTTTCGTTTTATTTGTAGGGTACATTTAATAACAACAAATGCTGGACCAAAGGAGATTTACAGAGAGATTTAAATTGTAAGATTATTTGATTTATGGATTGGTATGTGTTAGTTGAATTTCTGAAACCCTGGATTAAATTAATTAATCGAGTTTTATTAATCTTACCTGTTACATCCTATCTTCATTGGTGGTTCAAAGCTATCAACCTACACTCAGGGTTGAATTAGATATGCAAGGATAGGCAATTACAGGCTAATGAACTTAATTATAAACTTTGATCAAAATACTTTACGCACTACAAACTGTTTACAACAGATCCAAAATGCTTAGCTTTTCCTGTATAATATGAAGGTTATTAGTGCAAACAGAATGTGCAACTTCCTGATGTCATCTCTCTGGTCTGTATACCAATAATGCAACCGACTAATACTACCTGAGGGGTATTTCACAAAACTAAGATAAGGGATTAAGCTGGGATTCTCTGCTTATCCTGGATGAATTAAGCTGTGATTTGGTTTCATGAAAATGGAGGCACATAAGTTACCATGGAGATTTATTCTGTGCAGCTAGCCTGCTCCCTACCAGGCTAACAGGCAGGCTTTATTAATCCTGCTACTCAGACAGCAGCCACTCTCATCTTTTGTGAAATACCCCCCAGGTTTACCTGCTCTCTTGTGAATCCTCATATCAAAAGTACAGTCAATCAGCCAATTTGGTGCCGGAACTTAATTATTGCTTGATAAATGTGAGGGTGTTAAATCATATGATGAAGTACCCATAAGTTTAGGAAGAGAAAATGACAAGACTGTACCTGCTTAACCAAAAAAGGCCTTTTGTTGTGCAATATACTAATGAGAAAGGTGTATTGGGATATGTGTGAAAAAATTTCTATTTGTCTCACAGCATAGATGCTTCAAAAGAGGACGGAACACTGGGACGACTGGTGAATGATGATCACATACATCCCAACTGCAAAGTCAAGATAATAATGGTCAAAGGAAGGCCACACTTGTGCCTATTTGCTGCCAAGGAAATCTTTCCAGGCGAGGAGATAACATATAACTATGGTGATTCCTCTTGGCCATGGCGCTCAATGGTGAGTCAAAATTCTCATGTTCTCTTAATTGTACTTGATACAACAGTTAGTTCTGACTGTAAATTGATTGGTCAAGAGATGATAAACCAGGATATATCAGTACAACACTCTCACTGTGCTCATGTGACATCAGTAAGCTAGTGTTCAGGAATATGTTCATTGTTTGTACTGCTTAGTAACAATCATTTTCTGGTTCAGTGAAAGCACTATTTGTGTTGGTGGAGCCAAAATAAATGATAAAATAAACAAATCACAGTCTGTTATTTTTATTACTGTTAACCAATAAATGGCATTTGTGGAACTGCTGTTGTCCTGAATATCAGCATGGCTGTGATTCGGTTGTAGGCATGAGGCCACAGGCTAAGAGCAAAACCTCGAACGTGATGCTGCTCAATTAACAAATATTTGAACAGGTTCACAGCATTAGGTGTAGCCGAAGGTCTGCTGGGTCATCATAGATTTTATTATATTTCTTTATTTATTTAATTTATAAAGAACTGTGTGTGCTTACATTAGTCATTCATAAGATTGTGTACATCTGCACAGCTGTGAAAACTTTGAGATCTGTAGATTTTGGTTGTAGACCTACAAATTTTATGCTACATGACTCATTATTCCTGTCTTCCTTTCTTAATGACCATTAAGTGATATCCCTGCCAGACAAGTAACTAGACACCAGTAAATTTCCTCTGTACTATCTCAGGCACCCTGTGAAGAACAATCTGACCCGAAGTTGAAAGAAAGTGAGCCAGTTTCAGAAAAGGCAAGTTGTGCTTTGCACCGTCTCAGTCATTGCTGAATTTGTCACCTTCAATACATTAGAAATGGTTTTGGTCCTTCAAATTCTATATGACCTTCTCTGCTGACTATTAACTTACATTTCTGCCATACTCATGGCCGGTGTCGTAACACAATGTTTGTGGACTGAAAATGAATTAGTTCATGTTAAAATAATCTCAGCTTTGTGCCTGTCATTGACTCATTCACAGGAAGTCTCTGGTGGTACTGATGATATGATGGCAGTGGTCAGTTCAACTCCTGCAACATCAAAGGACGACTCTGTGAGTTGACAGTATTTTTGTAATATCATGATTTGACATCCAGCCACAACACTGTTCTGTTTGATCTTATGACGGTGCTCAGGAGTCCACACACTAACACACACTGAGTCATGACAGGATTTTAAGGACACAGTGGACTGTAAGGACAGGAGCAAACTTATTAAACATGCCGCAAACTGAGATTTGTGGGGGATGGGCACCTG
Source organism: Acanthurus lineatus (assembly GCA_029814665.1). NCBI lineage: Eukaryota > Metazoa > Chordata > Actinopteri > Acanthuriformes > Acanthuridae > Acanthurus > Acanthurus lineatus. The sequence goes on from JAPZDV010000026.1 coordinate 1,095,916, forward strand.
ACAGACCTGAATGATGAGGGCACCTTTTTTCATGAGGCCCCTCCTGCATTTCTTCACACAATGGGTTTCACAAGTTGCTAATGTGTTATGTTAAGGATTCCAATGGTCATAGAAAACCACTATGGTCAAACCAGAAAAATCACAGAACATCAAATAGTTTCTAGGCCTGGAAAGTCATGAAATTAATGTAATCTTGTATTAAAATCATGGAATTTTGTTTTGTGTAATGATATTTTAACAGTAATCTTTGATCATAATTATCTGTTTATTTAAGAATAAAGATATAGATTTTAAATTTCATACAATTTTGAAGATTTAACATGAAGGATATGAGCAGATCCATATAACACTTAATACTCCATATAATCCAGTGCAGCTTGTGGCTAAATGTTTATATTGTATATTTACAATTTTCCTCAATTAATTTTTTTCTGATAGACATTATTGGTTTCTCAGTGCCACCATAGAATTACCAGCGCAGTTGTCAACGCTTTGGACCATTGTGAAGTTTGCAATGGACCTGTCTCCAGTCTAAGATGGCTTGGTTTCACATGCACATGTTCGTATTTGCATCACTGAAACACAATTTTTGCTGTCATTGTTGTCTTTAGTGAGGTTATTTATGTTAAACTAAAACAAAAGCATTAGCACGACTTGCTAACTTTTCATTTCAATGTGCTTTTAGTGTGTTCAAGATCATGGCACGAATTCTGCTTTTTAAAGATGAATTCATTGCTGGTATGTTCATTGTCTTCTATTCCATTTTAAATTTGACTTTCAAATGTTTCAGTGTTGGATTGTGACTTATACAATAATAGATTTTTTTTATTTTTGCTGCATAGGATGTTGATGATCAGCATGTGCAGTGTGTATATTGTAAGGGCATGTTTATCCGTAAGGAGCTGCGGCGCCACTTGCATAGATGCCCATCAAAGATGGCGGATATGGCGGAGGCAACATACTGCCAAGCAATTTCCGCTGGAGTGTGGAAAGTCCTTGGAAATATGAGGCAAGATGAGATAGCATCTGTTGTTCGAAATGACTTCCTCATTCTGCAACTGGGCCAGTCTCTTTACAACAAGCATGGGAATGATCCAACAACATTTGAGTATATCAGAACAAAGGTCCGGGAAATGGGCAGACTGTTGTTGACCTTAAGAGGGAAATATTCTATATTTACCTTTGAAGATGCTGTAAAGCCAAACAATTTTTACAAGATCATTGGAGCTGTCAGAGCAGTTGCAGGATATGATAAAGAGAAGCACTCATATTGCACACCAAGTCTTGCCCTGGAATTGGGACACTCGCTCAAGAAGATTGGTGACATTATCCTCTGCAGGGCTATTACAGCAGAGGATGAAAATTTGATTAAAGCAGCAGAGCGATTCACACAACTATGCACAGAAGAGTGGGCAGGACAGGTATCCCACACTGAACTGGCTACTTTGAGCAAGTCAAAGTTCAATAAAGCATCCACCATACCATTCACAGAGGATGTGCAGCTTTTGCATAAGTACCTGGAGGAGAAATCGGCTGGCGCCATTGAAAACCTAAAAGACCATGAGTCTCCACAGGCATATGCAGAACTTGCTAGGGTGACACTTGCTCAAATAATCCTCTTTAATAGGCGTCGTGCAGGAGAAGTCTCAAAAATGACACTTGAATCCTTCAAAAAAAGAGACCAGACTGAGCTCCATAGTGACATAGCTGCTAGTCTGTCACCATTTGAACAAAAGCTAGCCAAGCACTTCAGCTGGGTAGAAATTATGGGCAAAAAAGGGAGGAAAGTTGCTGTTTTATTAAACCCTGAGGTCGTCAGTGCAACAACACTTCTGTCGGACAAAAGAGACACATGTAATGTGCACAAGGATAATCCCTTCCTCTTTGGACGGCCACAGTGCTCCCCCACGAGCTACTACAGGGGACAGGACTGCATAAGAATTTTTGCACGCACGTGTGGCGCAAAGAATCCTGATAATCTGAGGTCTACACATTTTCGCAAGCACATTGCAACATTGTCCCAAATTCTCAACCTCAAGAATAATGAGCTGGCCAACTTTTTGGGCCACGATATACGGGTCCACAGAGACTTTTATCGTCTGCCGGAGGCAACTATAGAAATGGCAAAAATCACAAAACTTCTACTTGCAATGGAGAAAGGAACTCTTGCAAAATTCCAGGGAAAGTCTCTTGACGAGATTGAGGTTGAAGGTAAGTGGTGGTAACAACACTCTTAATAGCTCTTCTCAAAGACTTACAAATTTTATTATAGGCACAGGATAGCCTTATTGTTTTAGTAAGTAATACAAAAAATGTGAAGTGTACAAACTTGCAATAACAATGATTTTTATTTTTGCATCAATCATGCTTTTCTTTAGATGAATTAGACCCAGATCTGGATGACGGAGATGAAGAAGGCAATGGAGACGAAGAAGGCGATGGAGACGACGAAGGCGATGGAGATGATGAAGGTGATGGAGATGACGGAGACGATGGAGACAACGAAAGTGGTGGAGACAACGAAGGTGGTGGAGATGACAAAGATGGTGGTGACAATGAAAGTGGTGGAGACAACGAAGGTGGTGGAGATGACAAAGATGGTGGAGATGATGGAGACGATGGAGACAACGAAGGTGGTGAAGATGACAAAGGTGGAGGCAATGAAGAGTCAGATTGTCCCCTCGAACTAAGGGGTATGTATCGAATATCTTCCAGTATGCATCCATGGTATATTGTTGATTAAGGACCAAAATTTAGTTCCCTTCGTTTTAACACTGTCAATTTATCATGGGCTTATGTTGTTTGTTCAGCTTCTGCCCAACTTAAAATGGCCTGCTCAACCAAAAAGTATGCAAGGGACAAATCTTTTCCTCTTTCTGATTTTTATAGGAAATATCAGGTTGAAAACAGAAACAGAAATTCACAACAAACAAACATTTCTTTCAAAGAAAACTATTTCAAATCATTTAATAATAATAGTCATTTTAATGTTAACTTTATCTTTAATGTTTTAACTTAAATGTTTTTAAAGAGCAGCAGTCACTGTTTGATATTTAAGCTTATATTAACGTTAAAGAGTGAAACCAATGTGTAAACCAATGTATAAACTACAACATTGCACTTTCAGCAACAAACTAGAGTCAAAAGAGAAAATCAAAGAAGGCCACTTGACTGCTGCTCAACATGATCAAGCCTGATCAACCTGGATATTTCCTCTTTCCGAAGGGATGCTATGTCCTGCTCCACTCAGCCTTTAGGTGGCATCTTTACTTTGACTGACTTGACTGACTGTGACTTTAGACTTTATCTAAAGTCTATCTATGATCTACTATCACAAAGTCAGCAAGGTACACAGTTGCCACGATAAATAGACCTAACAGTGAGCTAAATGTGGCCATCAGGGTCAAGTCCATGGTGTGGTTCTGCATTCAAGGGTAGTCATGTGGTATATCTATGTAGGAAACAAGAATATTCTCATCAACACACCTAAGACACACCTAATCACTATTGCGACTACCAAAGTAGTGCATTGATCACTTAACTTTGATTGATGCTGAAGGCCTTTTTTGTATTCTTTTCACCAGAAAATCAAGAAATGAAGTTACCTGAAGAGCCCACCAGCTCCTCTGGTAATGTGTGGGAAAGTCATTATTTGTCCTTGCTATATTGCAGGCAGTACTACTGTGCTATAAATCTGAACCTTCTTTTTATTTATTTATTTATTTATTATAGGGAATAGAAAAGGTATGGAATTGACCCAGGGTGAGGCCAAGAGTTACAAAGGTAAGGTTTTTGTTTTTGTCTAAAATGGTAGTAATGGTTCTGAGGGGTATTCCAGAAATTAAATTTAGTGAACACACTGAGTTTGTTAACCTTGTGATGAGGTAAACTCTGTTTTCAGTATCAGTATCAGTGAAAAAAATCCTTAATGTTGAACCCTGAAGTTCAAGCTGATGTTCAGTAAATAGTATTGTTTGGTGTAGAAAGTAAACTTCTCCATAGATGGTTTGGATATTGAACTAGCTATTCTAACAAAAGAATTTCTTGCTTCTCCAGGGCAAAAAAAAAAATGTGTGACCCAGAGTGTAGTATCCAGCTCCAAAGGTAGGACTAAATCCATTCATTCCTTTATTTTTTAGATGCTTAAACTTGAGTTAATCAGCACAAGTTAATAAATACATAAATATTGACAGAATACTAAAAGTTCAGTTCAATTTACTACATGGTGTCATAATCTCATGTACACATCACTGTGTTGTTAGAAGCAAGTATATCTTTGGCCTGAAAGGTATGCAAGAGTCCGTGGCAGCCAAACAAATGTAACATTTGTAGTTTTGCTAGAATTTTCAACAAATGCTACTGTGTGTGACTTTTGTATATAACAGGGCTGTCCAAACTTTTTTTTCGAAGAGGGCCAGATTTAAAAATGTGCAAATGTCCAAGGGCCAACAGCCCCATCTCACATTTTTTATAACCATAAAGGCGAAAGGTTTGCTGTGTTCAGCAGTTAACGTGAACAAATATTGTATTTTCCATCTTTCCTGGAAGCAGCAGCCCTCAAAATCAATTATCCTCTTTTTATCAACAATTGCCATGACAGAAATTAGCTTGTAGGGGTCACACTGCATGGGTCACACAGTCAGGAGAAGTTACAGAGTGGTGTTGTCACCATGAGATGAAAAGAGAAATTGCGTGATTTATTAGTTCTGTTTGACAATGGTGGCGGGCCAAAAATAACACATAATAAGACAGAGGCTGCGGGCTGTATAAAATCTTACCTGTGCCATGATTTGCCCCCTGGCCAGACTTTGGACATGCCTGGTGTATAACGTAATTAACCTACATTTCAGCAGCTCAAAAGTCATTTCAAGAAACTTTAAACTCAACTTGTAACTGCTATTGTCTTTACTATCTTATCATATAAGATACTATCTATATCATATTTATCGTATAAATTATTTTTTTGATTGACAGAGTTCAAATCAAGAAGATGTGTGAAAAGGCCATGGAGCAAGAATGAAATTAGTGCTGTCATGAAACACTTCAAAACACACATTTCAAAGGGAAACCTTGCAACAAAGTTGGAGTGTGAGCAGTGTAAGCTTTCTGAACACCCTGTTTTGATAGACAGAACTGTTCAAAACATCAAAGATTTTGTAAGGAACAGGGGCCTTATGTTTAAAAGAAATAAGGTCTAATAAAGACCAGTTTTCTGTAACAGTTTATGTCTTGGGTCTGCAGTTGAGAGCCCTTCCCCTTGATTCTTGTGCAATGGACTTTCTGTCCTACTCAGTTTGTTTTGTTTACATTTAAATCAATATTTTACAGTTTCCTCAGGGCAGTACTTGTTATATGAAGTTATTCCTTACCTAATTGTTGCTCTGCATTTTATGTTGGGATATATTACTTTGCACTTCATATTTTTTGATGTTGGGTTTTATGCTCTTGTTAAAGAAAATAAAAAAATGAGGATACCCACTAAAAGCATTATTCATTATTTATTAACTGATTCAAAGATTATTTATTGTCATTCCAGGACATGAGGGTACATAAAAGGAACAAAATTTAGTACTCAAGGCCCCATAAAAGCAGCAGACAATATAAAAATATATTAAAAATACTATATAAAAGCTATAAACAGCATTCAATGCTAACAAATAACGAGATATATAAAATAAATTTGAGGTGTTTATTGTGTATTGAAAGCAGAATATTGCACATTAGTCTTAAAGTTTAGTAGTATTAATCTTTCAAAATTCCAGGTAATGGGCCAGTGAGGTACTTTTTCACTGATGGATTGCCAAACAACGCTAATGTATGGGAGTAATGACCAGTTAAACCAGTGTGGTCCTCATAATTAACAATTTTGCCCTGATTGTGTGTGTGTGTGTATGGGTAATGACCAGTTAAACCAGTGTGGTCCTCATAATTAACAATTTTGCCCTGATTGTGTGTGTGTATGGGTAATGACCAGTTAAACCAGTCCGGTCCTCATAATTAACGATTTTGCCCTGAGTGTGTGTGTATGGGTAATGACCAGTTAAACCAGTCCGGTCCTCATAATTAATGATTTTGCCCTTATTGTGTGTGTGTATGGGTAATGTCCCAATAAACAAGGGGGGTCCTCAGAAGTCACCGTGGTGCTAGGAAACGCCTCCTCCCGCCCCGTCCTCATAATCCTTAAAATGTCAGGTTTTCATATCTTCGGATTCTTTGACAATAATTTAATTCCAAATAGACAGAAATTTTTCTAAATTTTTTTTGACCATTTTTATCTTTGTTGCATCTGTCTAGGACAAAGGGAAAGGTGGGCCCCCATAAACCATGTCTGAAACTGGTATGGGAAAAGTGTCCTCTTAAACCACCCGTACCTGTATGTGTGTGTGTGTGGGTGTGTGTGTGTGTGTGTGTGTGTGTGCTGCTCACAGGGGATCAGAGTTGGGGTTTGATTTTCTCTGACCAAACCTCCTCCAACATTACTGGTTGCTATTCTTATCTCAGCAGTGGGGATAAAGTAAGATTGCTCGCCTTTTGTCCCAACACGGAGGCCCCAGATTGGGTGTCAGACAGGATAAGCCCCCCCCATCACTACTCCAGGCGTGGCTGAGCATACATAGTCTCAGTGTGCTTCTCTGAATTCAAGTCATATAGACATTAGTACTGCAGTACCAACACTGATACTTATACCCCCCCCCCCAAATAGTTTTAAGAAGCATGATGTTAATACCGTGTGTTTATACTGATATGATTTCTATCACAAATATGTTAAATAAGTGTTCAATTTTGTTTCCATTAGATATTTTTCTGGCTAGCCACCTAAAATTAGACATTAATCAAGATGAAAAGGGAAAATCCAGCCACTAATCTTAACTTGATAGGTATGCAAGGATCTTCTCTCTGATTTAATAAATTTGTTAGGTGTTACTCAGGGTTAGTATCAAGCAGCCCCTCCCCCTGTACGTCAGAGTATCATGACAGATAGAAACCAAAAAAAACTTCATGGAAAGTCAAAGAAAGAATGAAGAATCAACTCCTCTGGTGTTGGAGCAGAACAGAGTGGCTTTAAAAGCAGTCACAGAAAGACTAAGCATAGAATGAAACACCCATTCACATGCTGTATTTAAGTATATTTACAATGCCTGCTACAAATGCCAAAGCATGACTGTTGTGTGTAAAGACCACATGCACACACATCTACTCACACACACACACAGATTCCTTTCAGTGTGCAGCTCTAACAAATCCAGATGTGTATGACTGTTAGACAAAGACCGCCTATGAATGGGTCTGGCAGCAGAGACATGTGTGTTTGTGTGTATTCTTTGTGTGAGCGTGTGTGTGTGTGTGTGTGTGTGTGTGTGTGAGTGTGTGTGAATAACTGTGGAGTATTCTTGCTATTTGACAGTTAAAACAAACAATGTTTTTCAGACTGTTGGTACGAAATTACCCAAAAACTATTCTGGACGAGCACAGCTTCAGAAAACACTCACAACCATATGCTAAAGTAAGGTGTATGTGTGTGATTCTGTTGAGGTCTGCAGGTCTGCCAGGAACTTTTTAATGACTTTTCTGCTGGTGGTGGTGACTCTACAAAGCTATGGGGCTGAAGCTTCACTCCACAAAGTTCTAAGCTCCTGCACAACTGTAGGAGGCTCAGGAAACAGAAAAGAATGATTGAAAGAGGAGAGGAAAAATAGGTCACAGCTGTTCTCTATCTTTCCCCAATGCAGCCCCACTCCAAGCACTCCAGCTAACCCAACCCCATCCCACCTCCTCAGCAATCCCGCCACCCCAACACACGCACACATACACACACATACACACACATGACTTGGTGTCTGCTGAGCCCAAGAACTCACGTTTCATGTGTTGATATTCTAGGTGCAGTGGGGGAAAGGGAAAAAAAAAGAAGTTCCACATTCCACAGGATACATGCTGGTCAGAGGAGGAGGAGGAGGAGGAAGGACAACATTAGATATTTGTCAGTACAATGCTGGGAAGCAGTGGCACCATGTGGAAATGGTTAAACTACATTCTATTCATAACGTAGCTCAACTAAAACTGAATCAAAAGGGTTTTATCCCACACTGGTAAACAAGAATGCTCTCATACCCTTTAATATGCCCTGAATGAGGAAATTATGGTTTTGCCCTAGCCGGATCCTATAAAAATACAACTGAAATGAAGCAACAGTGATCAGTGTATATTCAGTACATACTTAAAGCCCAGTTGTCTATTCAGGATATGTTTAGCCCAGCTGGCACATTGACTGGAACCAAACAGCTCCATTAAACGTTCCATTAAACATAAACAATAAAGAAAATGTAAAAAATGCTTTGAAAACAACTTGTGTTTTCAGGGGGAGGTAGATGCTGTAAATATTTCTTGATGAACAACAGCCAGGTGCAGTCACTGTGGGGAGTCTTGCTGTTATCAGTCTTGTTATTGTGAGTTTGGCTGGCTGGTTTCTGTTTCTGTACAGAATAAACAAGAATAAAAAGACATGAGCATGAGAGATGTTGATAGGTGTTTTCTTAAACTTTTGCCTGATGGCTGCTTCCCCTTGCTTACAGTCTTTATTGCTAAAATGGGCTTGGTAGTTCTTGACTTCAGTTCTTTAGCCTATCAACACAGAGACATGGGACTGATATCTATTTAAGCATCTTATTCCAAGAACAGAAGCCAAGGAGCATGAACACAAATTCTGAAGTAATTCTTTAGAAAGAGTTTTCAGCAGACTCTGTTTCTCTGCCCTGCCTGGTTAAATGCTCAGCCCTGTTTTACCTCTGATTGTTAGGTTTGGCCAGAAATATAATCTGTTTAGACTTTAACCACACTTAACAGTCATGTAAAGGTCCAGAGATATATTTCTACAAAAGAACTGTAATAAGTTTGCAAAAATCAGGTATTTAGAGGATGCTTTCTCTTTTTAAAGGAGTTGAAAACTTAGCATCAATATGAGAGTCAACATAATCACAACAAATAATTACTTCATCATTGTAGTGCCACCTTGGTCTCTACCACTAACAACCCTTATACATGTATGACTATACCGATATCATATCAAATCAAATCAAAGTAGGCCTTAAACAGAGGCAATTTAGAGGTGCATCGAGTGTTTGATACAACACGGTTTTTATTTATGTATTTTCCGTATTTTTAGAGACAATCCATGGAACTAAGTTGGAGAAAAGCTGTACATCATCTCATTGTTGTGTGGAGTATTTTCTCTCTCCTTATTTGCCTTTACCTCCCAACATGGCATCCAGCCTTTGGTGGGATATGACATATGAAAACAAACAGGGTAAATGGAAGTAGGAAGGTTGGCATTGAGTGAGGACTTACTTTTAACTTTGTTTTACCTCAGATTGACCCCCACACACTCTCTCTCTACAACAAACATATGGGTCTCCTAGCCCTCCACCGAGGACACTGTTCAACTGGGATTTGATAGTCCAGTTCATCTTTCCATCTGTCTCCATGTTCCTTCCCTTCCTCTTTGCACACATGCATTTACAGTATGATGCTGACCTGTGACCCTTTGTGTAGAGCTAAAACTAAGATTATGACCCACAGATGTAGTGGAAGATACATTCAGTTATTTTACCCAAGTAAATGTATCAAAGCCACATTGTACAAATACTCAAGTTACAAGTCAAAAAATCAAACAAAATCTAAATCCGGTTTCATAGTGGATTCTTCTAGTAGTTACAGAACTCTTTTTTTTTCTTTCACCCTTCTTTAAGGATTTGCCAGCAATTGTCGACAGCTCAGTTCCCCTAATCTATTTGAAATGCATGGACCTAGCTTTGCACTCTGTTTTGGTTTTATGACAGATAGCCGTGGTGCTGGCCATTTTCACTTCTGTCATGAACTGTTTTCCAGTTGCATTAGGCAGCTGATTTTAGTAGAAAAGGAATAAAATAATTAAAAACCTCATTTTGCACACCACTGTCCTCTACCAAACAGACAGACACAGTTAGAGACCAGCTGGTTAACAGGGTCGAGCATTTCACAGCTGAACACACAGTTAATTTTCTCAGAAGTTGGTGGAGACCAAAACAGAGCTAAAGAGGAGAGAATGATAGATTTATATTCATCAGATGGACACAAACACAAAATCAAGAAGATAATGTTGCTCATTTTTCTGCCAAAACTGTTTAACATGCAAGCGTTTGCTTTGGTGTTCATCATAATAACTTATAAATAGGTTAGAGGGTTTTAACATGTTGCTGCTGTATTTGAAGCTTCATTCCACTGCCCCCATGTGGCCACAGAAGCCAAAAAGTTCATCCTTACATTGGTAAAATGCTCAATTTCCTTTGTTTGAGACACTTTTGCTTCATCTTAAATGCATGCACCTAAGAGTATTCCCCCTCATTTTCTTCTTCTTCTCTTAAGTCTTTGATGGTGTGTGGTGTAGGCTGGGGTCAAGGGCAAGGCCGCTCTGACTCACAAGACAAGAATCATCAGACTATTTTTCTTTTTTCTTCTGTTTTTTTTCCACTCCTTTTCTCTCTCTCTCTCTCTTGTTTTTCCTTTCCTCGCTGCTGCTCTCTCAGACAGCAGACATGTTTACTGCTGAGGCACCAAAGTGAATACATTTAATATCATTAATCAGCCTAATGCAGAAATTGAGCTGTTGATCCTACTGTCCATTATGGATCAAAGATGCACATGAACACATGCATACACACATACTTGAATGTTTTCAAATTGTCTGTTATACCAGGATTTTCACTGCAGTTCACACACAAAGGTTGCAATGTTTAACTGGAGTCTTGTGCCTGCTTATGTTGTGCTGAGACGAGGAAAACAGGAAATTGGTAGCGTCTCGTTCCCTTCTGCCAAGCTTCAGCTGCTAATTGAGCATATGCTTCCCCCCTCCATAGTACCTCATTAGACAGGGAGAGTGGGGAGAGGAGGGGGACAGAGGCAGATGGGAGAGAGAGAGAGAAAGAAAGAGCAGGAAGAAGTGATTGAAGGAAAGAAAAGGGAAGAGAAAATAAATGATGGCAGCAGAAAGAAATGAGAGGGACTTGTGAAATTGCCTTCCCGTGGTAAACTCTGCTGTGACTGTGAAGCCCTGTGGCGTCTGGGACAATTCCGCTCCTCAAGTCAACCTGACTCCCATCCTTGTTAAAAAACCACAGGATATGGCACACACACACACACACACACACACACACACACACACACACACATATGCATAGACATAACACTACTCAGCAAATGCAAGCCCTTGTTGTGCAAACACAAGAGAAGTAATGCACCTAAAAGTGTCACTGCCACTAATCAGAACTTGCAAATCTTGCACATTTCACTTGGGATAAAAAGCAACATAGGAGTTTGTTTTACATTAAACCTGAAGGTCCTTTACTGACCTTGGAAGTAGTGTGACAACAATTGTCGGCATTTTAAAATGTTTTTCCTTAACATTCAGCCCCATTTGGTGCTATATCAGTATCAAAGATATATACAGGAATGCAGTCATTTATCGACAAGTGGCTAACACCTGGTAATGTATTCTTGGATCACATGATAAAAACTGAACTGTCTCCATGACAAGCTGTAACAGAATGTGACACTAAGTGTACCTTGTCCCATCTTCTTTTTTAATATATATTCAAAAGTAGCTACTACAAATATATCTTTCTCTCTCTCTGACTTTTCAACTGATCTGCACTGATCTGTATTCATGCAAATAATTGTTACAATACAAGCAGATACTTACTCGAGACTAACTTGTTCCAGACCGATGGGAAGAAGAAAAATATAATGTAAGACAGAGATGGCAATTAAAATGCTGCAGTAGCAACACTGTATGTGTGGACTTCACTGACATGAGAACCACAGCAGGTCAGTGAGGTATTCAAACTGTGCTCACACAACCAGTGTCCCAGGTGTCACAGTGCTGCTGTGACAAGACTGACTTCATTTTTACATTAACTGACACATTTTAATGTTGTACTCCTGCCTATCAGACTATAATGAGCCACTGTCAACAATATATGAACAAGACTGAAAGTCAATAAAAATGTAAAATTATCAGACCTCAAAGTCAAGAGAGCACACCACAACAGTCTCTCACTGTTCCTCTTTAGTAAAACAGAGCTCTTCAGTGAATATCTTCTTTTCAAAGGTGCTAAAATTTCCCTAAACATACTCTTATACAATATGTCAATAGATTTTAATTCACCTGTCTCCATGTCCTCTCTCTGTCTCTCCCTTGTTGTGTTTTCCCCTACTTGTGCCCTCTCTGTGATGTTCTGCTTGTCTCATCCGTTTGAACCAAATCAGATTCAAAGGGAAAGTTTTCTAGAAGCCTTTCTATCTCTATAGTGCCATCTCTCCTCAAACACTGTTTGAAAGGCATACCAAAGCTGATCTGAAGGCTCTCAAATTGATACTTAAATCTGCCCAAATCATAGCAGGCTCAGGACGAGGAATTTTTAATCTCCACCCACCCGCAGGCCAGGGCTCACACAGGCATAACAAACATATCTACTTCTCTCTCTCACTGCTCGTCTGTGACTCTCTATCCCCCTGCTTATCCTCCCTTTGTCACTGGGGATTTTTTTGTCATAATCAAACCTCCATTGTTCTCAGCAAGCATTTCGAGGATGACAATGTGCAAGAGTGAGCCAAGATCAACAACAGTTTTCATAAGCAAAACGTTCTCACAATGTGAAAGAAAAATATAAGTATTAGTCTACTATAAGCCTCATTTTGATGGTTGACAAAGGGACAGGTATTGTTTTGTCGACACTGAATATAATGAAAAAGGCTGGCCTTAAGCACAAACAGAGTGTTTGTAGATCTACTCTGACATACATATTAAAACTTGCACATACATGCACAACTCTCTTATACATTTGCCAAGTGGGATAAGTTACTTTTTATCTATCTAGGGCGTACCCTGCCTCTCACCCAATGTTAGGTGGGACACACACCAGCCCCTATTGACTCTGCAGAGGATAAGAGGATGAAGATGATGGCTGGATGTTAGGTGACCAGTGGTTGGAGCACTCCTAAGGTTTTGGATGAAAAGCAACGTATCTTGAGTTATCAGCACAAAACATCATTAACCATAATCAATATCCATATCAACCATATCAACCAATTACATTAATACTTAAAGTTATGCATGATAACAGCAAAGGCAACTTTGAAGTTGAGGACAGATCAATTCCAAAATATGGATGCTAATAATGCTTACGTCTCATTTTAAAGATTGATTCAAACATCAATAGGTACAATCAGTTTTTTCTTTTATTGTGCCATTTGGATTTTAGCAGAAATCAGATACAATGTTCTGTTGTCAGGAACAGATAAGTGCCTTTATTATTTTACTCTTTGTTTCTGCACTCTTGTTATTACGTAGTGTGTGTGTGCACTTGTCACTCAAACAGCACAAACAACAACTTTACAAGGACAGAGTTTTATAAGCTAAAGCAGGGAAAGTCTACTTGTATTTAAAAGGGAGATTATTTTTTTCATTTTTGGTATTTCACCAAAAGGCTCTGGTTACTTTAAAATTATGAAAAGAAATAACAAAAAGATACTTTAAATAATAAAAATATCTGTTTTAGTGCAGATATTGAAAATATATGCACTATATTTCTTAGTATCAAAATCAAAACCAAATATTGCAACACTGCCCAGCCCTACCTCTTTGACAGCTGTGTGTCAAACAGCCACTTTTGGGAAACTGTGTCCTGTCTAGCTTTTAGTTTTGCAAGAAATGTGCACATATGCACCATTTCCTCTCTAGTTCGACACTTTCATTCAAATATGAACAGATGGTGATGGCTAATGCCAACTCAAAACCTTTCAGATTTTGATCTCATACCCCCAAACCTCCTCTTCCTCTGTCATACTCACATATAAACACAGGTGTAATGCTGTGTCTTGTCAGAAAAAGATGAGGGAACACATAGAAATCACAGTGTCTGTGTGTGTGTCTGTGTGCATGTGTGTGTGCGAAGTGAACATTACTAAAAAATAAAAGTCAAAAACTAGAATTGTAAAAATGTTTTAAAATATATATCATTTACTAGCATATAATCCTACAAGTATTTCCAATTTTTTACTTATATTTGATGCATAAAAGATAATGAGCAATACAATTTTTCCCAGGTTCTAAGAATGTTATTCTTAACTTGTGTACCTTTGATCTTTAAATCTCAAACCAGCTTATAATGGGAGTGCCTGTATATTGAAAGCACCCAATTTTCCCTCGTACAGTTCTAATGCCAGTACATCAGTGGGTATGGTCTGGACTAAAAGAGTAAATAACCTTTATGGAAGATAAGATCTCAACTGTGGTAAAGGTGATTAAAACTAGGCAACAGAAATTATTTTTAAAAAAATCAGAAAATTTAACAGTGTGCCAACAAACATCCAAACATGGAGGAGAAAGTGTGATGCTGATACAATGAGCAAAATGGAGCAGAGAGACAAAACTGTGACTGATATTAAGAATAAACTACAAGGAAAAAGGATTGATTTAGGAGCAGTTTGTTTTCTGCTAATTCTTTCACCTTTAATCAATAGTTCCTATCATATTTTACATAAAGCCAATGCAAAATTCATTCAAACTGCAATACACCCACATTTATTTATCTACAGTGTACACTTTGGAAGAAAAAGTTTTGCAAATAACTATTTATGCTTGGTTTTCTGCTTAAGTTAGACTTAAGATCACACTTGACTGCAAGTTCATGTGATAAATTAAACCCCAAGTGTTTATGAGGAGAACACAGAAAAGTAATAGAGTTAATCATTTTAAAACATTGCACCAGTTTGAATTCTGCAAGAAATGTGCACATGTTGTTTCTTTTAAAGTTCATACCGTTGGAACATCTAATGACACACAGTGACCTAATACTGCAGGGTGGAATGTATGCATAGCTTAATTCCACATTTTGTTTTGCACATGGATATTAGAAGCGTATGTGGTGGTGTGCTTGTTTTAACATCGGCTATAAAAAGACGCTTCTTCGACTTCCCGGGGCCGCTGGCAAGTTGACTCGCTCGGAAAGGATCAAGCGTGAGAGAGAGATGAGGAGTTTGCATCATTCCTTTAATCTGAGTTTTAGGAGGGGGTTGGAGAGAGGGCGAGAGGGGTTGAGATGAGCCAACAACAAAGACAGAAAATGACAGGGAGGAAAAAGACGAGGGGAGACAAAACAAGAGAATAACAAAAGAGTAAAAATACTTAACAGTTATAAACCGAGCCTGCACATCCTCAAATGTAAGCTCATTTAAGACAAACACGTAGTGCAAACACACTTTTAATAGACCTACACAACACACCACATATTCTTTATTTAGAAGGACTTGAAGTTTTCTCTTCTTAGATAAAAATTACTGCATTTTTAAATGTTTAAATATTAGAAAAGGACTCTTCTCTGTCAAGCTGTACTCCACAGTGTTCATGAAATAACAATGCCAAACCAGTGTGTCAGCTAAGATCTCTTACCATCACTCCTCTCTCCTGCCCAGCCGTCACCCCTGGGCAGCTGCAGCAGATTGATTCTACTTGTGAACTCCAAGTTAAGAAACAGATGGGTCTCAAAGAGGACACTGACAGGCGTCAAGGAAGATGGCGATCAAAGCAGCAGAGTGACAGGGGCGACATCCAGCAGCATCCAGTCACAGTGCATGGTTGAAGGGCAGATAAACATGAAGCCATTCTCCTTTTGGAACTCTTTACTCTGCCTGTCTGTGCCGACACTAACAACAGCCAGAGGCAGGCAAAGTGATATAGTCTACATAGTTTCAGTACACAGTTCCTTGTTTTGCTACATAAAGTACAGGAAAATACTTTATTGTATTTTGGTTAACCCCGGATCATCATATTTATTTCCAATAGGACATGTAGTGCTTTTAAAGGTACTCTTTGAAGTTTGGGTTATCAGTGGTGCTGTAGAGCTGTGCTTTGATGACAAGGTCCTTGCTGTCTTAAAGAACTGTTAATTGAAGACTTCATGTTAAGTCAAAATTAAGCCACTTGTGGATTTAAGAATAAGGGTCATATTGTAACCGCACAAGTACTGGGGAAAAGTGGTAGAGCTTGGATGCAAGTACACTCTGGGTGTCTCCAAGCATGCTATTTTTGTTTATGTATGTTCAGTAGTGCAAAGTGCAAAAAGGGCTGTTTGATGTGGACTATAAATATGATTGAGTGGTGTTTCGTAAATATGGCCCATATTAGTTGCAACATGAGTGCTGCAAATCTAAAACAGCTGAGCTAATCACAGTGATGCCGCAAATGAAGAATCAGCTTCTCCAGCTGATCGTGCTGCTGTTTTAAGTCAGCACATGGGCACAATTATAAATGTACACAGCAACATGACCACTGTTGCACTATACTATGTTAAGTACAGTACCACTTTTTCTGCCCAATTCAAACTTTAACTTCTCCTTTTTTTTTTAAATTATTATTAGTGGAAGGATTGCTTCAACTATAGCCATGCACATCACAGCCGTTGGAATGAGCTAGCATAGCCATGCTGTTGCTGATGCTCGAACATCCCACAGAGGGACATGCACTGCAAATGTAAATCAAAAATAGGCCATTACAACTATACTGAATTCACCAGTTATCATACAGTTCTCATCATTGTAATAGGAAATGTTACAGGCACAAATATGAACATCAACAGCAGCAAACAGCCTGGGATGGTAGTTACACACACACAGTTAATATTAATTATTGGATTGAAGCACATCATACCAACACAATCAGCAACATTAGAAGTGACACTTAAACTTAGATTGGCACATTGGCAACAAAAAACAATCACATACATACAGTGGCAGACATAGTAATGTCAGAATCAAAACCACCCCAAAAAAACACTATACCCAATAAATCATAATTTTGGAATGGGACATATGCTATACCAGTCCAATACTGTAAAGTAGTATTTCAGCAGGGGACGTTGGAGCAAGGTGTTACTGGGTGAAATTATTCTTTATAGGCCAAGGATTCATTTATTTTTCCTTCTTAGGAGAGCAGGGAGAGAGTTTACATTGACTCACACTGTAGAAGTCATACAAGAATATATGATGTTGTGGGTGGGACCCATAGGAGACAATTCATTTGCTGTAATATGTCAATGGGGCATGTGTCAACCACTTCAAGCTCTGCATCTTCCACATGGATATGAAAGTCTGTGCTGGTGAGCTGCATTGATGTCTTGCAAGGTGTTTGACTGAGGCAAGGAAGCAGCAGTGGCTCTTATACACCCATCAGTCTGCCTTTGAATAAATGTTCTCTTCCTCCTGCTCCTCATGACATTTTTATGTCACAAGCTTAAACACACTACATTGTATCACCATTGTTCTCATCTTACCTGCATTAAAAATAGCAAGCTAGCAGCAATCTGGCATTTGAAAAATGCACTGCCACTCAAAAAATATAACTTATCATTGTTACCATTTGGTTACCACAAAGGAAGAAATAAGATTTGCTTTGTTGTTTATTTATTTGTTTGTTTGTTTGGTTTTTTTTGGTCGTGTCGGTAGACAGTAAAACTGAAGGTATTCTGAGATAAGAAGGGCAGACAAGAGTACGGACAACTCAGAGGTGTAAATGCACAGGAAAAAAAAAGGTAATCAAAGTGTAAAATGAGTACCTGTATAACAGTGAGTACCAGCTCGCTTTGAGCTCTTGTTCGGAACAATGAATGTGTGAAGGGCTGCAAACTTCATTTTGAGGACATAGAGGTTCTAGTGTTTATGCAAACTGGTTGTTAAGCCTTAAGTCTTAGCTCTTTTCTATTCTCTTTAATAAATACCTTAAAAATGCCCAAAAAGGTTAGAAAACAACTTTAACGTTGTCACTGGCATTTCAGATAGCACTTCACTAGCTGTTTTGAAAGTGATTCACTATAAATGTTACACAACACAAACTGTGCTAAATGCTTATGGATGGTTATGTTAAACCTCCTCATCTAGCACAGATTAAGACTTATCTTAACGACTTATTTAACAAAATATAGTGTTATTCAAATACAACCTCAAAAGGCAATTTTAAAATATTCATCAAACAATAAAAAAAACATTGTTTATTGAATTAAACCCTGTATTTTACTATGGTCTGTGACTATTTTGGTGGCAGATTTGTGTCAAGTGACCTGGGGGACCTAGTACTTTACAGAAAGAAGAAGAGACTATGTATACAGTGAAAACAGCCTCAGACACTGTACAGATTTAGAAACACTCTGAATGCTGCTTGCCATGTTATGAGCTTCATGTGATCTGTCCAGTCAATCAATCAGTTGATCAGCCTGTTTGACTGTCAGTCTGTCAGAGCTCTAGTCGGCGGCGGCTCAGTGAAGCAGACTAGATAAGAGCGAGTCCCGGTGGACAAGCAGAAAAACACTGCTGTCACTGCAATCATTCCAACAGTGTGAACTTAGCTTCACCGACCACAGCCTGACCACGGGGGCACCCAATGGAGAGAAAGCTGGGTGGATGGGTGGTTAGGAGGGGGTAGTTCTGAGAGGAAGTGTCTTGTGCCTTAGGAGATGCCATTCTGGGAGCAGCTGGTGCCCTGGCAGGATTAGATACAGAGGAGAAGCCACGCTGACAGAGAAAGATGGAGGGCATCAAACGCCCACACAGTCATTGCTCCCTCCACCTCCTCTCTCTCTCGCTCAGGGTAAACAATTCAATAAAAACTGTGCCAGAGATAGCAGTGATGCCCACTATGTTGCCAAGCCCAGGGCCCTCCAACCATCTGATATTGACAAAACACCCGGCTCACACTGAGGAGCAGATTTCATGGAGATGCTTGGTGGATGGCTCTGTGTAAATGCACACCAAGGGAAACATTCACACTAAGGGTGCTGCATCAGTTCGAGGCAGGAAAATGACTAATTTTTGTAAATAACTGTTGAACATCTTGTTTTAATGAACTGTTAGAGAAAAAAAAATATTTTCTACCAATATGAAGGGATTAAATCTCAGAATGGCAGCAGTATGTGGCAGTTGTAATAGGAAATTATAAATAGAAAGGTCAGTTAACACTTGAGACAGCTAAAACTGCTTACAGTACAAACTGGCACCTCTCCATATGAGTTGGAAAATGTGCATGGAAATACAACAATAACTGTTGGTCATCATCAATCATCATGTTTTTTACCATCATTTTAAATTAAAAAAACAAACCCTGTATGGATGCAAATGCACCAGGGTGCCGATACTCTCCACTTAACTTCCCAGTAGAAATGTTGCATTTATCATGTGTGCCTAAAACTCAACACATCCTAGATGTCACACTTGTGCCAACCTCCTTGTCCCTTGTGGTGTATACTGCAGGTGTAAAATAATAGATTAAATAACAGGATTATTTGAGTCAACCTTGTTTATGCTGTATTTGTAGGAGCATTAATGCTACATAAGAGACATGTGAGTCTGACTGTATACATACAATAATGACTAACCAACTGATAAGCAACTGGTGACAAATGTTACTGGCAGAAATAGACACAAAATTGGGAAGAAAAGCAACAGAGGCATTAGGAGAATGAACCTTCCAAAGTAAGGAAGAAATTAACATACGCCACAAGTGTGAGCATCAGGTTTGCTTTGTGATGAGTCTGAAGGAAGACCTGACTCAAGTCTTAAGTCAAAACCCTCAATACAAAAAAAAGTCCGAGTTAAGTCCGAAGTTAAGACCAACAAATCCACGTTAAGTGCCTCGTCTAGATTAACAACTTTTCTGTCAAGCCTATCTTACAAAACTGTGTTTTGAGTTCAATGAGTCATTCCAAAGTAAACTGATAAACAAGTAAACAAGTGTGCCAAATGTTTTACGTACTGTTTTTATGTTGACTGCGCAGAAATCCCATTTTGATTTAGAGACTGCAGTCTCCTGAGGTTGCTGGCAAGGTACTTAGATAGTTAATTAAATTAGAGGTACTAACAAAAACGTAAACAAGTTAAAGTACACCATTACAGGTTCTGCGTAAAAAAACTACCTTAGTAAAAGTATTATCAAAAATTACAGTAGAGAATCTGTAGTGAAAATACTGGTTTGGCTTTGCTTGACATCAGCACCTATGTCACATGTGTTTTTTTTTTAGCATATTTGCAATTCTCCTTCAACAGTTTAAGGAGGACCCGGAACTCATGTCAAGAATCATCAGTGGTTAAGAGAATTGTGTCTGTGGCCACCACCCAGAAACCAAACAGCAGTCTTTGCACTGAATTAGCCTTCCACCAGACCAAAGCAGGCACATCAGGTCAGGAATGCAACCAAAAGCATTCTGGTGGTTTTCTTTGATTTTTGGTTGTTTTTTGTATTTGCAGGGTCACACTGATAAGGATGAACACTACAGTGATATGCTGAGGTATCAGAGGGAGAACATTAAATGGCAAGAACCTAAACTGTGAAACAATGGAAACCAATTTTCTGATGCTCAAAAACATTTAGCTAGCTGCAAGGGTAGCTAATCATATAGAGCAGATAACTAGTAGCTACAGTAGCAGCAGTTGCAGGTTACTTTAGAAAACTGTATGAATCACAGACAGTTGAGACAGAACATACTCAACTATCAGCACCAGAAAGCATTTCCTATATAAAGTGTGAATCATTTTCAGTTTTTTAGACAGAATTTCAAAGAATTATGCAGTTTGATACCATTTTGGGGGAGTACCTGCTCCTCTGAGTTACAATGTGCAGTAACTGGCAGGGGGGAGGGTGGAGGTGGGACAGAATGACTGATAGAAACACTATTTAATACAAGTTAAACTACAGATCGATCAAAACGATTTCAAAGCTGTTAATATAGGGCAAACTGGCTATCTATTGTTACTTAAGTCTGTAAAGTAACCAGTAATAATAACTGAGAAATGAATACATGCAGAGGGATGCCCAGGTTGAGCCAGATCCTGTTCCAAGTTCCAGTCTGTTTAAAGAATTTCTCCTCACTCCTGTTGCCAATTGCTAGCTCATAGGGGATTTTTTGATCCCTGTCAATAAAAGAGTGCTATTTAGATCTGCTCTATAAGAAACCTGTCATATAATAACTTCTTTTTAATCGGCACTGTTTTAATACAGTGGACATGACAAAAAAAAATTCCTCTTCTATAGTAAACAGAGTGAATGGGAACTTCAACAATGCAGCTATTAGAGCACTGAAACAGTGTTAAGATGAGAGAGACCCACACATGCTCTCCTGTTCCTCACAAAAACATGAACTGATCTCCTTAGCCTTAAAAGAATGAGCAGTGCTGCACTGGCTTAAATCCATCTAGATGCTGTCCTTTCTGTTGATTACCACAATTTCACAGTTCATGTGAAAGTCATCTAAAAACCAATTAAAACAGGTTCACGCTACATTCCTCCTCATTTCCACAGATCACGGGAACTGCCAGCAGAATTAAAAGGTAAGATCTGGTAATTACCTCCAAACCGGCCAAAAATTTCAGATCTATTATGTGATTTCTGCACTGGGCTTATCACAGCCTTATCAGACTGCAGGCTGATTACCAAGCGAAACCCTGTGATGAAAAATGAGGAAGAAATAGCTAAATGGAGTGTAAAATAACAGAAAACAGCATACATACACACACACAGATATACTAGTGCCCTCTAGGTTCTGAGGTGATTGTGGAGTCTGGATAAAAACTCCCCAGGCAACCTCCTTCTCCTGACGGCAACAGACGGATAGAAAGATGAAAGGACGGGTAGATGTGTGGCAAATGAAAGGGGGGAAGACTAGATGAAAGAGAGGAGGTCAAGTGTGAGTGACAAGTTTTCATCATATCCTTTTTTTTCTTTTCTTCTTTTGGATTAATAGCCCATCACCTCACAGCCCTGATTAGCCTGGTTTACTCTGCTCATTTACAAAGGGTGATAGCACTTCATGGCTGAGTTGGTTCACATCTGGTGACCACGAGAAGATAAAGGGACTGCAGACCAAGATGAAGCGATGAATCAGCAGCACACTGACAAAAATGAAGGCAACCGTGTCGACTTCAAAAGATTTGCCCTGGCTTTGTATGTTGTTGGGGAAGCTCAACGTGTAGAGGGGATGTAGGGAGAATAGTGGCTGGTCAGTCATACACTGTATTTAGCCAACCCTGCCTGACATGTAAGTTTCAATTCATCCACTGTATTTAGCCCTCCAGAGCAGAGTATTAGTGGTTTTGTTACAGAGGACCTATAGTCAGTTTCATTAAGAGGTTTACTTTCAGGTCACTTATGATACCACAACACTCACTAAAATACTTGACCTCAGAATATGTCATCATCACTGAAGAAAGATAGAACAGGGCAACAACATGAGCAATGACAATCAGTTTGTACACAAATCTCAACAGGTCAGTTGCTTTGTTGGGACTGCATGCAAAACAGATTTGTTTCTCAAATCAAATCTTTAGGGCAGCCTGTGCACGCTTTTTTTGTTATTTGCAAATAATCAAATTGAATTTGTGTGTCAAACTTCACAGGTATCAGTAACTATAGAAACTAGTGACATGGCTTTTTCAAGGAGAAAATGTGAAATTCCAGCTTTATTGGACATATTTCTGCTCCCAAGTGTCAGCAGACTCATATTTCAGCATCTGTCTGTTGAGTGTTTTTCACCATGTTGTTTTCCATTCCCACCACATAGCTGTGGTCGACCTGGGTGAGGCTGGGTCCACCCACTTAAACCCATTTAAAGCCTTCTTTTTTAAAAAAGATCATCCAAAAAGTCAGTGTATATTTTTTTCTGACTGATTGTCTGATTACATATTAAAAGTTTTGCAACGAAGAGTAATGAGACAACTATTTAGCTTGTTTAGCTTGTTTTTGTAGCTTACTCAGCTGTTAGCTTGCTGCTTTAATGGTGCTTTATGCTTTATATGCTTAATATAGTTCAGACAAAACCTGTGGCTAGATAAGCAGCTTGCTTAGGTTTGTCACAAAGACATGTAATAAAAACACTTCTAGACATTAATACAGCCTGCCAACAAATACTTTTCCAATGCTGTTGTAGAAAAAGAATGTTTGTAAAAGAGTTTTTACAGCAACTGAGGAAAAAGGTCAAATGGTCAGGACCTTTCCATCACTTTTTGCTTGACCCACTCCCCTAGTGACATATTTTCAAAATGATTTTCCTCCTAAAGGCCCTCATCACCCTGCCTGTAAAAAGCTGTACTGCTGAAAGGCTCCTTTTATCTGTCAGTCAAACACAAAATACCATCAGTGCTTCAATAATAACGTGCAGACTGAACTCTTTGTCCCTACTCTCCCTGAATGGAGAAGGAATCCTTGGACTACAACATTAATGAAGTGCTTTAGCCAATTGCCTGTTTGCATATTTTTGTGTTTAGGGTTTTTTACTTGGTTTTACTAGAGAGTTTGTGCTGATGATGCATGTGACATCTGTGTGCCTGAGTGCATCTGTATGTCTGCACGTTTGTACAACCCACTTCCTACTTTCACTGAGGCTGCTGAGCCTGTTTGCATTGCAGGGCTCACTTGGCTGTTGTTGTTGTCCATTTTGCCCAAATATCTGGCAGCAATGGCGGAAGGTAACAAGAACAGTTTACTATAACATTACTCAAAAACTTACTTTCTTGAAGATTCTGAAAGTAGCACTCTGACTTGTGACATTTTTTCTCTGTAGTTCTGCAACTTTTAGTAATTTAAATTATGTCAATACTTCTTCCACTGGCTGGCAGGGGAAGCATGACCATAATGAGTCTACAAATGAAACAAGAGCCTTCTTTGTTGTGTAATTATGATGACAATCCCACACAATTCGATACTAATTTTTCTGAGTTCTGCACAATGTCAATAAGCAACATATTTCAACAGTTTTCTATTTTATTTCACAGTATGTTGTAAGCATCCAGAGACAGTGTGCAAGCTGTCAAAAATGTTATGATCGGAAGTTTCTAACTAGTTGTTTAAAATCTGCTCTCTTGGAAAATAGGAAGAATCAGCAAACCCAAATGACTAAATGAATAGAAAAGGAATACCTGAAAAAAACCCTTTAGCTTCATAATTTCACTGATTTAAAAAAAATATATTTTATTTTATGAAATTGTTCTGTGGACATTTAACTGGAAACTAATGCATGTTATTCTTAAATGTATTAAAAATGAGGGCTGAAAGGTCAGGACCGAGGCTAACGATGCAGCATCAGAGTTATTTGAGTAGGTAACTAAATACTGTCAGTTTAAGTAATTAGTTACTGTCATTCAGTGATCAACACTGTAAACTAAAAATTAAAACTCATAGCAGTTTGTTTAAAAAGACTGAGCGAGAACACTTAGAAAGGATATTAAGATTTTTATGGTTTTCCTGCTCACACTGGTTTCTCTAATAATATTGTTAATTATGTGTAAATAATATATGCCTATGCTGCAACATGTGAATCTTTTGTGTCATAGACAACAACTGCACTTTTTGCAGTGTTTCAAGCAGGCGGTCAAATGGACTTCCAAAAACTTGTGAAAGTCAGAGCAGACAGATTGAAAAAGATGCTTATGGGAAGTAATGAGGTTCCAATTTGTTGAAGAATGACTTGTCTGATAAGAAAAAAAGAACTCTCCCTCTCTCACAACAATGACTGAGAATGAGAAAGTGGAAATAAAGCAGCGGCAAAGACAGAGAGAGGGAGAGATTTAGAGACAGAAAATTCTGAGCATCTGTTGCTGAAGCTGATGATAATGCCTCATTATTGTAGTCATTAGGGAGGCAGAGAATGACAGAGAAGAAGACACAGAGTGAAAGAAAGAGAGAGAGTAATAAGGGTATAAAGAAAAGAAGGAAAGCAGGGTGCAGGCTAAGAGATAAAATGGTAAGTTCACCAACCTTTAGTTTAAAGAGAAGTTCACCATTTTTAAAGACAAGATAAAACTTTATTGATCCCTGTGGGGAAAATGGCTTTCTATGGCAGGTTATTGGGTTCCGCAGAGACATTAAAACTGTTCTAAGAGCCTAACAAATGTATAAAGTGGGAATAAAACAAACAATAGCAATGCAAAACAAAAAAACTCATCAAAGTATTTAAATACCATAAAAAGTGTACATTGGGATAAAAGCTGTGTCCAAATTATGGCCTATGGAGGATGTAGACAGTGGCATAAAGAAGGCTGACCCATTTTGTCGGCACCTTCAAATGCAGCTGACGAATCACCTGTTGTGAAAGATCCAACTAATGGATCCTTCGCAGCCCAGCCTATCCCAAAACGCATTGGGGCCCAAAATATAATATTTTCTAAAGACAATGTAGGCTAGTTATTGGCATTCAACTTTTATGAATGGCCAACCAAGGAATGAAAAACAAAACAAAACAAAACTGGGGCCACTGAAAGCTAAAATTGTTGGTAAAAAAGTTACGTTAAGTCACAGTTACAGTGTGTTGTTGTCGCCGCATTTAATAACAATGAATGTCCTAGCACACTTTTGTAATTTTTGTACCAATTTATTGAGTAAATTTTTTTATATTTTCGGGGGTAACTGGAAACTCTTGTAGTTCTAAAGATATTTTGTGTTTAATTGAGTTAAAATGTGTTGTCTTCCCGATAATGTTGTGCAAAAATTTGAGGGATTCATTCTGTCATGTCAAAACTAAATGCCAGTCCATCCAACAGTTGTTGAGAAGTTGCAGTGTGGATCAGAGTGGTAGACTTATTGATCTACACTGCAACACCAGTTCTTTGTTTAGTTTTTTGGATTATATTTTGTCCATGTGCACAAGAACATAGATGTTACACTGTGCACTGGCTGATGACTTTCTGGCAATGTTTTATTGAAAGACAATTACCAAGTGTAACATGTGAACATGGATGGCAGGAAGGTTGTGTCCAACGAATGCCCAGAGTGCATCACTGAGCATCAGGATGGAAGAGTGTAGAATGGAGACAGAAGGAGATAAAGAGGCAAGCTGGTATATGAATTTAAATTCATAAGATCATAAATAATTGTAAATCTCTGCAAATGTTCAATAAAAACTGAGCCATTGTTGTGTTAATCAAGAATGTATCAGCTCCATGCTGGTCAGTTTTAGCTGTTTTCATTGCTCATGTGCATTGCAGACCTGTGTGTGAAGTTTGTCAGAAAGGTGGATTGCAGTGACCTTTGGGGTACGAAACAGTCTTCAAGTCTGAGTGATAAGACAACCTGTGCTGTCTTCAGTGCCATGCCACCTGATGGGGAGAGGGAAGAAAATGTCTGAAATCAATATGTCAGCTCTTCAGCTCTCTGGCCCTCGCCAAAATGGCTCCCACAGGGGTGATAAGGAGGGCTTCCCAGTGAGAGATGAGGGTGTGGAGAACACACACACAAGCACATGCACACATATACTTAGACATATATGCACTCCCTTATGTGTAAGCATAGGTGTGCATGTGTGTGAACCAACACGCTATGTCCAACAACCTCAAAACATCTGTCTGTCCCTATGAGACAGAGCCTAGACACTGAGGTGTGTACAATACACATCCAGACGTTGACAGACGGGTTTGGATGCAGGAGAGCATCTTGAAGTTAATTATTGAAAGACTGCACTTATCAGTTACCATACAGTCTCTAAAGACATACATATACAGGGAATAAGACTGTCAGTGGCTGTGAACACACACACAGAGTGACAAGAAAGGTCATGTACTGACATTACCAGTTAGAGACGCAGATGAAGTGCACTGTGTGAATACTCAAATAAGGATAGTTCAATTTTTGGCAAAGTGGCACAAATGGATAAATCTTTTAATACTATGAAGATTTTTTTCCCCTAGGTCAATTGTGCTAGATGCAGGCTCGCCTATTTTATTGGTTAAAGTTGACAGGGCTGAAAGAGTTACCTGCAGTTTACCTCACAGTGTAAAATTGGCCCTAACTACTCATTTTTTTCAGATAATATTTGTTGTCTACAGTTTTACCCTAAAAGACATACTTACTGATCATCAGCCAAGACAAGGCAACAAAGTGCAGAGCTCCATGGAGTCACTTGAAAGTAAAAAATAAGTTAATAATAAATAAAAATAAGCAGACAAACAACAACAACAACAAAAACAAAAACTCAACAATAAAGATCAGGAAGTATTTATGTACTAAAAGGTATCTATTAAACTTAATTCTAGTGCTGTCAAAGTTAACATATTAATTTTGGAGATTAGTTTAAAACATTTAACGCATAAAAAACATAACGTAATTAACGTTGTATTGTTTACTTCTGGTGGCGCCTGACCCATAACCTTTGGTCACGTGTGCAGACACACCAGGCAACCCGAGCCATCCTGGCTAAAGCACAGTCTATGGCGCAAAGATGGATAACGATGGACTTTTAGGCGGAAAGTTTCTTTACTTATTTTACTTTTTAAAAAGCCATTAAAATAGCCTTTGAATTTAAATATACTTTCTTTGTGTTGATTCTATATTAATTTCATGATTTTTCATAAATAAATATCTGTTATAGTCTTAAGTAGAAAAAATGCGATTAATCGCAATTAATTACAGAAAATTGTGCGATTAATAAGTTAATTTTTTGTAATCAATTGACAGCCATAGTTTTAATATATTTTTTTTACTTTATTAGTGTTATTTGGATCCTGGTACGACCATGTCAGCAATTGGTGGAAGAAGAAACAGACCTATGCAAACATCCACTACATGTTCTATGAAGATATGATTGAGGTATCTCATTTCCGTGTGTGTGTGTATGTGTGTGTTCTTTCTTTTCAGGTGACTTTTCTAAAGCTCTCCTCTAGTGGTAATAATGCAGTGATGATACATGGCTATTTTGTTTTCAGGACACTGGACGTGAAATAGACAAACTCTGTTCCTTTCTTGGTTTGTCTCCTTCAGCTGAGGAAAAGAGAAAAATCACAGGTGGAGTTCAGTTTGACACCATGAAAAAGAATGACATGACCAACTACTCAACAATTCCAGTTATGGATTTCAAAATTTCTCCCTTCCTGAGAAAAGGTAACGTGAAACAATAATTGCATATTGTGACATGAAACAAAACAAGATCTCCAACATTACCTAAAGCATCTTACTGATTCTGTATGTTTCTGCAGGGAAGGTTGGTGACTGGAAGAACCATTTCACTGTGGCTCAGAATGAAGAGTTTGATGAAGACTACAAGAGAAGGATGAAGGACCCAACACTGAAGTTTCGCACTACAGTCTGAACAGCACTGAAGCCTAAATAGCATTAGATAGGCTGTTTTTATGTGAAGAATTATCTGTGACTGACTGGGCACTGTTTTCCTTTCATAAGATAACAGTGTGTCTTCTTTAGACTTTTATTTGAATTGAAGCTATGAACTACACATTACTGCAACTGAATGCCTAGTGCTGTCTAAAGGTGAACATCTGTCTTAACAAATGAATTTATATATTTTTAAAATTTAGAAACTAACCAGTGTTTTAATTAACAATAATCCTTACAAAGGCTTTGATTTGGCATGTTCTGTATTAATATTAATATAATATTAACCAAATCTGTGTTAATCTGACTTGTAACAAGAATGAAAAATTAGTTTTGAAATAAAAAGTAGCTCTAACACTACACAATGGTGCTTTCAAATGAGTCCAATAGAGTACTGTAATCGTGTAAGCTTAAAGGTTTAAATGTACATCTGTATTTTATATTTGCAATAAAACAATAAGAGACCATTGTGTGTGAAACATTTAATGACTGAATGGTCAGAAAGTAGGTAAAAAGTATCAAGGGTATGGAAGTATGACACAACCCTCCTTGTGGTCACCAAGAGGCGAGCAATACTGGATTCATGGGGACTCGTGATGTATCACCCACACCCATAATTCACATTTCCTGTTTGGAAATATTTTGTTTCTTCTCCTCAAAGTTTTGCATTTCATTATCTCTAGCTGTGGTTGCAAATGAAGTTCTCATATTTTTCTCATATTTAACACTGCATTTTGGCTGGTATAAATGTATATTTTTCTTAACCCTTCACAAACCCAATGAAAAGACCAAAACCAGCAATAAATTGATCCAGATATCTGCAAAGCCAAAGTCTAATATGGCTTTTTACTTTGTGATCTAATAATTCAAATATAGCTTGTAAAAATATCTAAACAGTTTATTTGAGCTTCTAAATATTAAAGAAGTCTTTTTTTCCTCCACTTGTAGATTTTACTTAAACATTTTCTGCTGAAACATGCATCGTGGAGTTTGTCTTTTGGCAGTTGCAATTGAATGGATGGCATTGTCATCATTATGCAATGAGTGGATGGCATCACTCTTCCATCCAGGGAAAAAGTTAAAACCCTAAAAAAGTCATTAATCATTGACTGTTTTATTTTGAAATGCTCACGTCTTCTCTCATTTCAGAAGCTTTTACTGCCTGTCCTTATGTTTTCTGCCTGTGTGATCTTACCCGACCCTGATAGTTTCACCCTTGCCTCCTTATTCTTTCCTTCCTACAGTAACTAATCTGTGTGTTGCCCTCTCAATTTCAGTTCATCTTTGTACCCATTTACAAGCATTCTAGCCTTTTTCAAAAAATTTCTTTCTCCTGGTTTGTTTTTTGATAACTGCTTATTTTTCCCAGACCCTGTCTTTAGTCTGGGGATGAAGATTGATATTCCATTAAATCTGAAATGACAGTAAAGTGAAGGACTTTCATATCCAATCTGTCATTGAACCTGCAGTTTAGAGTCTGAGGGAAAGAAATTCTGGCTTGAAACATCACTCGCTTTTGGAGATGCAATATTATATAAAACTGTGAGCAATTACCAGAGCTGAAGACATGTTTATTTTTCATTCTTTGTTTTTCATCTAATTAAGAGGAAGACAATGTTATGTAAGAAGAGAGAAGAGGCAGGAAACCAGGTATTGGTGAGCCAATGACAACAGAATAAGGATTTGTCCTTTAAGAGAACTGTTACTTTTTGAGATAATCTACCTCTACTGTCAGCAGCTGATGGTGCCAGAGTTCACATACATGCATACACATTTAAGTCTCAAGACAGTATTAAAGTGTTATAATCAGTGAAGTGGATCCAAATGTTGGACACAGACTCAGAGTTACGTGGTAAAAAAGTGTTTTTTTTTATTGCCAAAATGATGTTTACTGGGGAACTGGTTGGGGAACAAGTGAGGTATGACAGAGGGGATCATGGCTGGCAGTGAGTTGAGGCCTTGCAATTGGCAATTTGCAATTGGCAATTAGTTTCCACAAAAAAACCTCAGACAAGCTGAAATACTACTTGAAATCGCCAATCAAGTAGCCTGAAACACTTAACTGTATCAAAACAGGCAAGGATAGGAGAGATGAGATGAGTCTTGTACTGCAGAGCTGATTGCTGATAGCTGAATGGATCTCAAGCGTGCAGCAGGGGGCAAGTGAGCTGAATGAGCAGTGAAAACAAACCGGGAGAGTGAGGGAGATGCCACGCCCACAGCACAGACACACATGCCCATACACGCACACACACACACTGGGGAGGGGCAGAGTAAACAGAGGACAAGGGGAAAAAATGTGGCCTTAGTTCACATTTAAGTCGACATGTTTGCTCAAAAGCAGGTTAACCAAGGGGACACATGTGGTCGTTTTTCTGACTTTGTGTCTCAATTAACCGACTGATCATGTGCTTTTATTATTTCCTCGAGCGGAGCTGTTTGATAACAATGGCATCTTAATGACCCCCTATTTCATGGACACGTTCAAAACTTTTAGACAATGCCAGAGGAAATACTCTAAGCAATAAACCCTAAAACAAGTCAGTCCAGGTCAGCCAGCAGTCAGTGTAATTGCATAATATTCAGAATAAGTGTGTGTGCAGAGAAGAAAGGCTAAAATTATTAGATTTTATAACTTCTGTTTTTCTTTCAGAAACCGCATGGGTCTCATAAATTCTTGACTTGCTGCATTCAGTCAGACATCCACCTTAATCTAAGAGATCTAAGAGATTTATATTCTGTTTATTAGTATCATGTTTATAAGAGTTGTTGTTTTTACCATACTTTGCCAGTCAGAAAGCACTTCAAAAGATAAGTTTTCTTCATACCACATTTTACGGAAACTGTCCAGATTGAAAACCTCATCACCTCTCAGTTCGGCTCAAGTCCTTTTAGGAGCAAAACTGCAAATAATGTAGTTTGCAAGTTATTTTCGTGATTTTGTTGTTGATCACAAGATACTTAAATAAAGACAAAAAATCTTTGGGAGTAATGCAGGTGCATTTTATTTAAAGGCTGAATGATGGAGACAAAAAGAAACTGAATTTTAAGGAATTTCTACTTTAGTTACATCATCAGTCACTTAAGTGTGACAGTTTTGACTCAATTCTCATGTAATGTTATAATTAGAGATGATCATTGACCATTGTTTCTTCCCCACCAATCCTGAGCCCTGAACTCTGTGTATCAGCAGATACCTAGTGATAATCTGTAATCATCGTCCATTACTTAATGTTGGTACTTTGATTACTGTTATTATAATAATTGTTATTATCTGTATTTTATATTGATATATTAGTTTATTATGTTGATAATAGTTGGTGAATGATGATAGTGATGATTCTCTCTCATGCTTTCTCTAAAGATCTCTTCACACTTTTCTTGTACTTTGGCTTGCATGTTAATATTTTAAGCTTTTCTCTCTCTTTCTTTGTCTTTGTATGGGTGTTTCTACAGCTTCAAGGTAAATATTCAAATTGTCTCAGGATCTCTCAATAAGGGCGGTCCTTTAGCTTGTAAATATTTGAAAAGTTTGTTTGGTCTTCTCCCTCCTATTGTAATTTTCTAACAGTCTGACATGAAATTTACAATGTCCCTGCTGTGAGTTTGTGATTAATTTGTAGTTTTCTCTATTGATTACTAAAATTTGGCTTTACTGCAACTGAAACAACCACTAAGCTATGCAAATGACTGGATAATGTCTCTGGGATTTTTTAGCTACTTTCACTCTTAGCTACTTTCATTACTAACACTGAGACCCCTTTGGGTGGGGTGTTACCACCATGTAACCTATGTAACCGCTCAGGGCAGATTGCACACCCTTTAAAATTTCTCTCTGTGCATTAATTCACCCTCTAGAAACTCAACTCTCTTAATTAAAATTACATATTAAAAAGCATGTTACAGTAGATCAACCAATGTCCCACTGGTGTCAGCAAAGAAAAAAAAAGGGCAATGGGTAAAAGTATACTCTTACTCTACAATCCATGCCGACTTTAATAAACCTTTAAATTAGACTTTCCCTGCTTGAGCCTCAAGTTGAAGTAAAAGAGAAAAAAACAAATTAGTTTTGCTTGCCTGGAAAAAAAATTCAGTAGTAGTACGAAAATTGGCCTTGCATCTTATGCTATATTTTGTTTTATGACATTCATTCATTATCTTCTACTTTATTTTCAAATGCTGACTTCTGGTTTCAGGTGCTTTATTTCAAATTTTATGTGTGTTTCCCCTCTGTTTTATTATTTTAAAATCCTCAATAGGCCCTATCTGTCCATCTTCATTCTTTCCTTCCTATAGTTTGGTCCTTATGTTGGTCTCTCTCAGTCACAGTTCATCCATGTTATCTATTGTCAAACATTCCAGTCTTTTTCCTGAGGGTCTCTTTCTTTCTGTTTTTGGTCTCTGCTAAGTTGTTTTGCACTTTGGTTTTGGACTCCTCCATGGTGGGTTTATTTGCCTGGTCTAGTTCACTCCATGCATACTAAATACTTTCAAGAAAAGCTATTTTTCCAGCAGTCACTTCAAGAAGAGAAAAGCGTAAATATAAAGTAGACACCAGCAGCAATAAGAATGTCTTTTGATCCAGTCAAGGTAAGTCTTGAAATTATACTTCATTAGATATAGAAAGCTTTTACGTTGGGCACATTACCTGTTAAACATGTATTGCTTAATGTTGAGCTTATGAGAACAGACTAAGGTACTCTAAAATGCAAGCAAAAGATTTGTTTTGTGTTATATTTACTTGTTTAAGCCTCTTACGCACACTAGTCATTACAGCGAAAAGCAACTAAGCTTTCTTGTTTTGAGCGAACCAGAAATTTCTGTAACTTGCTATAAATTGTGGAAATTAAAATAAAAAAGAACAAATTAATCACTTTGCATGTCCTTAGAAATTGAAATATGTTAAAAATATATTGCTATTTTTTTATATTATTCACGCATGCAGGCTTCGATAAGTAAGCCTATGGTAAGCCTGAAACAATGTGACTTCCCTAACTTGAAAAGTATTTGAAGAAGGTTATTTGTCCTCTACACAGTCTTACAGCTGCAGTGTAATAACCCTCTAATACTAATCCTAAGCATGTTTATTTCTTAATTTTTTAAAGATGGAAGTGCCTACACGAGAAGAACTGTTTGATTTTCATGGAGTTGCAATGACCAAAATTTATACAAACAACTGGGAGAATATTCAAAACTTTAAGGCCAGGCCAGATGATATACTTATTGCAACATATCCCAAAGCAG
>JAPZDV010000026.1:1138058-1159267 GCA_029814665.1 Acanthurus lineatus
GGCAGAAAGTTTCATTTTAAAAAGCCATTAAAATAGCCTTTGAATTTAAATATACTTTCTTTGTGTTGATTCTACATAAATTTTAGGATTTTTCATAAATAAATATCCACTATAGTGTTAAGTAGAAAAATGCTACTAATCGCAATTAATTACAGGAAATTGTGCGAATAATTAGTTAATTTTTTTTTTCATCGATTGACAGCCCTACTTAATTCAAAATGTCTGCCACCTTTGAACCCAAAATCTACATCTGTCACAGTATGAGATAAGGGTCTCACCTTAGGGGGAGGCAACAATCAGCTGTTTTTTTCACAGGTCTGAAACTGAAATCTGTACATAGTCTGACCAGCTGGTTCACATGGTGGAGCATTTAGCAGCTAAAGAGGTGGATAATTTCTCAGGAATTTATGGAAACCAGAACACAGCTAAAAGAAAGTGAGTATAATACTTGGGTTTATCAAGTGGATGAAGTCTAAATAAACAATGACATGTTGTTGGAAACTTGTTTCTACTGCCCTCAGGTAGACAGAAATATAATAGATGTAACTTATATTTTATTGAATTGAGTACTGCCTGGTAGCTCACTAGGCTAATGCAGAAAGTGCTACACTCTGTCTTACTCCAAACTTAATATGCACATATTTTTCCTAGTTTCAGCTAAGGACAAGCAAAAAGAAGTCCAACATGTTCTCATCCGTACTTGTCAAATATCACCACTTCTTTTTTGTCTTATGGTGTCTCACAAGGTTCCCTTTAGCATTGTTATCCAACAAGCAAACCGCCTTGCCACAAAGTATTTCCAAACGCATGATTTACCTGCTTTCTAAACTGAAGACGTGACATAAAAGTGTTCCAAAAAAAGGGAAACAATCCACATATAAATAGTAGGGCTTAGGAAAATGTCTGTGGTCAAGCACTTTTCTTTAAACAACACACTAACTAAAGTCATGTGATTAGCCTTCAACTCCATCACAACCTCCACCTTCTTTGCTCTTTGTTGCTCTTTGTGCTGCGCAGGGAGGAGAACTTGTTATGAGTGCCTAATAATGACATAAATACATTCACAACAAAAATTTAACTACATTCATTTCATAGAGATGATGCTGGGTACCACCTGCATCTGTTTGAGATGCTAAGGCATGTGACAAGGCATTTGTATTTGAGGGATTGGGGATGAAACCAGGCTCAGCAGTCTGAGAAAAAGAACAGAACTTTACTTATAAATTACTTTCAACAATATCTAAACACAGACCTCAAGGCCCAGGGCTTAACAGTTAACACAAGGGTCAGGATTATGCTGTTTAAGTTAAATTTGTATCAAATGAACTGATTGGTAGAAATTTCAGCAGGTTTGACAGTGATTAGTTGTATGTGATAGTTCAATGTTAGTACAGGGGAATACTTTGGCCTTAGCAGAGCAAACTCTTAGGCAGGCCAGTCTGCTACTGGGTGCTGTTCTGTTTGCTGTGCTGTTTGTTTTTGACATTTTAACACCGAAAACAATCTCCCATCAGGTGTTGTACACAGTGGCAAAGTGACAGCAATGTAGAAATGCTTGGCAGTCACTGGAAATGCTTTAGGCAGTGAGTTTGGCTTGATCAGGTTGGAAAGGATGCCTTCACTGTCAATGTCTACATCTTTTTTAGGCATGGGGAACAGCGATTTAGCAGGCTGACATAGTGGCTGGAGACTGGCTTTATCAGCGTGACATGTTGCGCATATATGCAAACAGAACCTGTCAAAGTGGCCACAAGGCCTGGGGATCGAGCTTGCACCACAGCAGGACATTAGATTATCCTGTATGGAAAAACACAGGGAGCTCAAGAAAGCATTTTATACTACTGCGGCTTAAAATTAAAAGTAATTTTCATAAACTGTAAACCATTTTACTGTATTTGATTTCATTTTACTACAATTCAAAAATGTGATAGTTTGAGAAAACTAAACACACAAGTTTCTGTTGATTATCCTGCCAAACCATCCACTGGGCTCAGCGGATTAATTCTGGGCTACCATTTTTTTCTTTCTGTGGACAATTTTAGAGTACATGTTAAGTTTATCATTAAAATACTGTATTTCAACATAAATCCATACAATTCATGCAATCAATTTAATAAGCCTATCCCTCAGGGAAACTAATC
Source organism: Acanthurus lineatus (assembly GCA_029814665.1). Classification (NCBI taxonomy): domain Eukaryota; kingdom Metazoa; phylum Chordata; class Actinopteri; order Acanthuriformes; family Acanthuridae; genus Acanthurus; species Acanthurus lineatus. Next base: position 1,140,200 of record JAPZDV010000026.1, read on the forward strand.
ACTTTTTCTTTCCAGTACAGGATTTTACTGCCATGACAGCATTGGTTTTGTCAGCGTAGGCGTCATTTTTTCCTACAGTGGATTCTGTTTCTCACTATAAAACAAAAAGCTTTTACATAATTGCATAATGCAAGCAGGATTACCTGTGATAATCCAATATGCTGAGCATCTGACTGCTGTGACGAGGCTTGAAGGCTGTAATGTGATCAGCGTAATTGGTGCAATCATGAAAATAAATCTCTAGATACATTTAAGCTCAGAGAAGACAGCCTTGGCTCATCTTTTCTTTTGAAAATAAATTGGTGTCAATGTAAAAAAATGCTATTATCAGAGAAAGCCTAATGGCATGCAGTTCTTGTTTTTTCCTTGAAGTTATGATATGTTGAAATATTTGTTAATGTCTTAGGGATCTGATATTTTTTCAAATTTCAAATACTACTTACTTTGTAAATTGTGCTCCTTCTGAATAACAGGACAAACACTCAACAATATGCAATGAAAAAGAGGAAAACCCTGAAAACATCCGGTGCTGCAGACTAGCAGTATGTGCGATTGGACATGGTAGTGCTCAAGCAATAATGCAAGAATAAAGACCTTGAAAAGTGTTAACTATTGACCTCCTAGTTTGCATAAAGGAACATTTACAGATAACAATTCTAAATGCTCTAAATTACATGACAAAATGCATTGTTATCCTCATTTCCTTTAAAAATGACTCTGATTGTATTCTGATCCCAAGTAAAAGTTTTTTGTAAATCAATGTCCCAGTTTCAAGCAATATTCATGTGACCTTTTCAAATCTAAATGTGAATTAGTAATAAATGCAATTATTTTATTATAGTAAGAGAACCCTTGTCATCGCAGTTAAAAGACATAAAGGTTATCTTCAACGTACTCACCTTAAATAAGAAGTACTGAGGTTGCTGTTTGTTGTTATTATCAAAGTCACATGATTGACAGCTTTGTTTCTAACTGATAAGAGACATTCTGGCACTAGAAGTCACTTGTCAGTGATGCAAAAATATGTCATGTTTGGTTATTTGAACAAAAAGTGTTCTTTTTCTTGGAAAGACAGTCTACAGCTTTCAGTGGTAACAGTGGCCCCTGCTGTCACAGTGTGCCACGCTTAATTATGAAATCTGATTAGCAAAAGCTACTTCCTTTTTTAAAATAAATTAAAATATAAATGAAACAAAACAAACACAATATACAGGGGACTGGAGAACATGGTTTCATTTTTGCCCCTGGACTTCTGATACAGACTCACAAGATACCTTCTAACATCTTTCGAGGAACACCAGGCTTTTAACAAACTCCACTGTAAACACATCAGTGGTAATACTCACATTTTCTCTATCAAAAGTAGTATGAAGAATTTTGGCTCTGCATGTCACAGATTGGTGCTGAAGTGTGCCTTGTACACATGTGGACAAGCCAACATTGGTAGACTTGACAAATTGGGATAAAGAGCATGTTAGAATAGACTTAAGATTTTTAAGTCCAGCACGTGAAGACCATGTCTTTAGGTTAGATCCCAAAAAACATGTAACCTAGAATACATGCTTTTTTTTCTACTCTCAATCCTATATTTCTCCTTGAAATTTACTTGACCACATAACAAAGTATTGTGTTATTGTTGACTGACTTTGGTTTTGTGTAAATTTGTTAACAGAGGGGTTTAGGCTTAGGTTCTGGATTCCAGTTTACTTTATTTGTACCCGCAGGTAGATTTGGTTTGCAGTTTAAAAGTACAAGTCCAATGACATGTTCAGACATGAGAGAAAGGTTAGAAATCATGAATAAAAACATTTTTTTAAAAATGACATAGGACATGATAATAAATGTAAAAATATAAAAATATATAAATACGAAGATATTAAATTATAGTAATCTAGTGCCAATCAAAATGTTTAATATATTATACATATCAATAACAATACTAAACTACATAATAAAGCCCTAAAATAAAAACAACCTAAAAACTGTTGATAAGTAAATAATAAACAAATATGGCACCAGGGAGATCTTGTTCAGTTTTATGCAGTTTTTCTATAACTTGCCTCCCAGTGTGACCACAGCTGGACCTAAACTGTTTTTTATAAGACCTGGGTCTGAAACCCTCTGTCCGAAGGGTAGAAGTTGACACTCGGTGTGCAAAGGGTGCAATTCCTCATTTAAAATGCTATTGGTTATTGGTTATTATTGCTAAATGTCTTATACAGGGAACTCAAGTTCAGCTGGGGCTAACGAGTCAGCTAACTTAACCATTCCACAACCTGATTAAGAGAATTCCTGCTCTTTACAGAGAGACTTCCAAACCATGACACCAAAGATAACATCGATTCAATAAAAGCATGACAGAATAAGGTCATCATGGTTTTGCCTACATGGAAGTAAGACATTTTCCTCAGACAGTGTAAATCGCTGGTGCCCCTTTTTACACACAGCTGCACAATTTTCTTCAAAGTTCCGTTTTGAGTCAATAATTTTCTCAAGGTATTTATAAGATGCCACATATTGCACTGATTGGCTTTCATTATTGTGACATAATGAGTGTGAGCATGTTTTCTGCAGTCGATTTTCAAGCTTATTTTTCTGCAGCATTTGTGATGCATTGTAAGTCAGGCAAGTCAGTCAATGGCATATACGCCTCAGCTGAATATCAACAATAAAGAATATAAATGTAACTGCAAACCAAGTAATTTTTTACTATATGTCACTGTGCTTCTCTGCATGTTCTTTATCATTACCCAACATGTCAGCCTTCCCCTTACCATCTCCTTTCCACCCTAACCTCCCCACCTCTTCCTTCCTTCCCTCATTCTGGTACAACAACAGAAACCAAGTCAATGGCAGTGACAGGTGACGCTTCAGATGAAAGTCCTTGACTCCAACGGCTGTCATTGTGCTCAGCACAGAAGTGAAAGAACCAAAGGAAGAAAGGTTTTAGTTGGAGGGGAATGGAGGGAGCAGAGGAAGGAGCGGAGGTGGAGATGTGAACTGAAGTTGTGGAGTGTCGCCCCCGGGGCTCTGAGCCTCTAATTGACTGCAGTGGGTTGACGGAGGCTCTTTGTGACTGTCATTTCCAACACACGCCGTGAGTATTTCTACAGTTGTGAGGGCCTTCTGTTATCTTGAATCCCTCTAACCTGAAAGGGACACTTTGCCAGTTTGCAACTAGCTTTGTATTATTACTATTTGTAGTTTGCACATATGAACAATATTAAATTTTCATCAACTATCCCTGCACCCAAAGCCTTCTGATCATTTGTTGTTGAGCATGTTTCACCCCATCTTTTAGACTTTTGCTGATCCTGGGGCTACTGTGTGGACAAAAGATTATTCTTTATTAGTATATCACTGTTTGTATTCCCTTTCTGTGGAGAGCTTTTCCACACTCAAGTGACAGAAGGGCAGCTAACCAAGCTCAGATGAAACCATAAAATTAGAAAGTGCTGACCATTGAACAAAGTTTGTATTACTGCACTTCTTGCCTAAGATAGTTAGGGTTTTATTGTATTGTTGGGCTGTGATCCACAAACATTGGTTACTAGCCAGCTGCCACATTGCTTCCTTCCCTTGCAAAACAAACTGGGCAGAACCAAATGCCGCCAAACTTGTGTTTAATTTTACAGTGTGAAATACCTGGAATGTCCCAATTAGTGTATGTATTTGCAGAAGCAGTACTGCAATATTGTAATGCAAGGAGAATCCATTACATGCAGTGGTTGCAGCAGGGATATCTATATATTGTTAGGGGATCCAAACTTAAATAAGTGATAATTTGCACCAGAGCTGACTAAGGAACTTTTCATACTCAATCTGACTTTGTCCAACCGAAATGTATATGTGTTGTACAAAAAAAAAAAAAAACGTGACTATGAGCATGTCTGTAGACAATCACAGCGTGGGCACACATGCACCAGCTCCAAAGATGGCTCTGTCTTGGATGTATTCCAACAAATTAAACTCTTTCTATCCCTCTACTTCTCTTTCCTCCTCGCCACTCTCCTAAAAACACACACACACACACACACACACACACACACACACAGTGCCTGTAACTCTAGAAAATCGGTGACAGATGTACCCACGGAGGTTTTCAAACCCTTTTATCATGCCAGTTCCACTGGGACTCATTCAGATGGACTGCTCTGACAAAAACATGTTGTTAATGGCTACAGCACATATAGCTGTGACTGGGGACCTGAGGGGATGGAAGGATATTTGGATGACTGGATAGGTGAGTAGATGGCTTGATGGAAAAATGGCTTGGTGTATGAGTAGTGAGGGTGGACAGAGGGGGGTGAGATCCCAAGAGGTACAGTCAAGACCAGATGGTATTTGTCGGTGGATCTGTGACCCCACTGTGACAGCAGGGAAACACATATACAGACACTAATTCTTAACTCAGCTATCCTCAAGATAATTTGGACAAGGAATGCTGGATTGGAATGATGTGGTCATTCAACTTGAGTATTTTTATTGCTACATCCCTTTCCATATTTTCTGCAAGAGGGGTTATTGAGCATTTAATGCCTTTGTCTGACAGCAATCAGATCAAAAGGAAATATGGGGAAAAAAAGTAAAGTTACAAGCAACAAAGCTCCCTAGTTGGACATGAAGTGGGGACTGAGGGAGTTCACTGGCAGTGGCTTAACCCCAATGCCTCCTCTTACTGTTTTATGCAAAAACTTTTTTCAATTTTTAAACTTCTCATTTGTACATTTTCAAAGTTTTCAACTTTTTAAAGAAAACTGGACAAAATAAGCTACAGTAACTCTACCTCCTGCAGCGTGAGGGTTTTGTCTGCCAGCTCCTGTAGGGATGCTAATAAAGGTATTGGGAAAGCAAGTAGTCCTTTTCACTTAAATGAAGGGTAGTATCCATCTGTGAATCTTTGTACTGCTCTATGTTAATATGACATCCCCACTTTTAAAAATTTTAAATATATTCCTCCTAGTGTTATGTCCTGCCTATCTGTCCTGCTTCACTTGTAAATCCTCACATACAAACTCTGCATACTTTGGAACGTTGTTTCATGTAGAATTTCCACAAACTGCACTCAAATTTTACAGTTAAGTTAGGCAAACCCTGAAATTTTACGCCAAAAAAAATCTATTCTAAGCATACACTGTAGCCAAATTTATCACAGTCATAGGCCCATATAAAGAGGTATAATTATAACCTCTTTAACCTGAAAAGGTGATTGCTTTTCAAAAAAGACACTGCAAAGATGTAAAGCACTTAATCTGTAGCAGATGAAACTACCTCTTAGACTATCATGTGAAGTACAGTTGGTGTACAATCAAATCCCTACAGACTCCAGTCAAAAAACATTTATAACTTATAGTCTGTAAAAATAACTTTTATGCAAGGCAGATAAAGAGGCACATCAAAATGGATCACCTGCAGCCATCAGCGCTGCATCTGCAGTCTTTAGTTTTTGATAGAAAACATTAAATTTTACTCACAGCTCGTACAGCAATTACCTCCAATTATTTAAATCATATGCCGCATGGTTATGTTACCCATAATTAACTATCTGTGCTTTTAATCTCCATCCCTATTTTCTTTTAATTGTTAAAATAAATTCCGTTGTGGCAACAAGGTTATTAAGCAATATCAGTTTATGTCCATGCTGGACATGTAAATACACTTTTGTAAGGCTAAGACTTGGCTAAATGTGACCTCTGTTTGACTAATTTAAAAAGACACTGTCAAGCAGCAGTAATAATGGAAATATTTTTTGGTAATATCCTGGGAATTACTTTTCTATCATATAAATGCTGACAAATCCTCAGATGTCCCCTATGGCTGATACGATCTCATTCTTCTCACTGACATTACAACACATGCGCCTACTCATAATGTATAGCAGCAACAGTTATTGTGTTTGGCTGTTTTTTTTTCTGTAAATTCATCTATTAGCTGTTCGACTTGCAGTAAATTTCAACAGGATTAACATGTAAATGCCTCTAGGTAGTCGCAATCTCCTTTTCTGCTTCCTCTACCTTTACTTTGATTCTTGAGGAGCCAAACCCTCTGCTGTCTATCTCAACAAAGCTGTGAAACAAACATCTGTGTGAAATCACATTGTCTGCTCTTACCTGTGGAAATAAGAAAAAGGAACATGGTTGCAAATAGCATAACAGGTCCTGAAATGCAAAGTACATTACTTACAGTGAGTGTTTCCTTTCTGCTCCTCTGCTACATGCTGCCACACACACTCTCATTAAATATTCCTGATAAATAAATCAGTGCACACACACTGACTCAACCACATGGTCATACACACACACACACACAGACAGAAACATGCAAGACACACTGTCAACATCCTGATTTTGTTGCCCTCTGGACTGATTTCACTCTCATGCATAATGCATTAGCTAAATGCTTAAATTGAATTATTAGGATGTTTTATTCAGAAGGGGTTGGCGCTGCCTCTTCTCTCCCGTTAAAGAAGGCTGGTCGCACGGGGGGTTGGGTAGGTAGCAACCCGTGCACTGTGGAACATGATTTGGATTAATTAGTAATGGTAAGTGTAAGGTGCTAGAGATGTAACATTAATGCAGACAGGCTAAGGGCTATGGTGCTTACAGCTGCTTCCTTTAATCTGAAAGAGTGGAGAAGATGCCAGGGTTCAGTTTAATCCTCATGTCAGTAGAGCAACGTACAGCAGCTCAGCTTCAAGTCTCTTCAGGGACACTGTATAAACTGGACAGTGATGAGCTCTAATCAAAATGGAGTTTATATGGAGCTTTCGTTAGGCATAGACTAATGCATGGAGTGTATAGTTTCTAAGTGTATTTTGTTATTATCGTCCCTCCTTGGTATAATAGACGTATAAACGCCCTTAGACATTCACGTTTCCTGGCCTGCCAAGAAATAGTAGAACAGCTAATGAGAGATTAAATAATTACATTAGATGGCAATGTCAGTTCATTGGCCAGTCCACTACTTTGATACAAAGTTAAATCTCCAGCAGCTTTTGGATGAATTGCCATGTACTTTATCAGAGTTATCCAGGTTTCTTTCCATAGCTGTGTCCCACTTCACGGGCTGCATCCTTCAGAGGCTGCATTTGAAGGCCGATTACAGCACAACCCTGCCCAAAGGCTGTCCCAATTCGAAGGCTCCTTCAAATGCAGCCCACAAATGCGGCCTTCTTTTCCCTCTTTTTGGAGGATACACAGCTACCATCCTTTGCAGCCTCCCTATATCTCAAGATCCCAAGAAAATCAAAAGCAACATCTCTGCTCTTACTTTCTTACTTTTTCCATCCCTCCCTTCTCTCTACTCCCTTATTTTTTCACAGGTCTGGACAGCAGAAAATCCTGACATAATGGTGAGGGTCAAAACATTTGGTGACGCAACCAGGAAATTCTGGTAATGAGACCGTCCCATTAACAATGGATGACATGAACTTTGGAGGTGTCTCTGTAGACCGCATAGGCTGTGTCCTCCAAGGGATGCAATGCCCGAATTGGGACATCACTAATGATTTCAACTAGCCTATGTGATCCCTTGAATGTTCTTCTCGTGCCACCAGCAGCTTAAAATTTCACTTACTCAATAAAATTTCTAAACATCTACTTTGAAAAATGAGACATAGCACAGTGTAAGGGTCAGTCTATTGCAAAGTTGGAGGCCATATCCTTACCAGAGCTGGCAAACACCAAGCTGGTGCTTGTAACAGAGATGTCAGTGATGGAAAATGAGACGTATACTATTAATTTGTGGTAAGCTTGTGTCTTACCTAGCAGTCCTCTGGCTCAGCTACTGGCTTGACTGATCATTATTTTCCTAGGATGTTAACAGGCATGTTGAGGCTAGCAATGCACTCTACTGACTACTGGCTACACTGGCAGTTAGCCTCCAAAGCTTTTAACCAGGTTAACACTGATTGCCACTTTAGCTACTGATATGGCTTCTTATTCTGAATATCACTGAAGCAAGTGCAATATGCTATTACCACCAACTGCAGACAAACCATATTATCTAGATTCTGCTACACATAGTGTATCATATCACTCTGTTTATGCTGTTAAAACCATTTTTTTGCTTTTATATCAGCATACATTTACTGTTATTTATGTATTTCTAAACAAATGTGTTTTACTTTGCACTTTACTGCTTTTTGTTTTATTGGTAGGATGCTCAATTGCTAATTGCTGACTCAGTGCGAGTAAACTGTGCACAAGACGTACGTAAATGCACAGAGTAATACCAAGAACAATTTAAAGTCATAAGAATATGTATGAATGAGCTCCTTTCAGAGGAAGTTGGTTCTTTTTCCACAGAGTTGGTCATGTTTTTACTGTAGCCCAGAATCGACAAACCAGACATTGGCTCTAGGGCCTTTCGCTTTTTGCAAAAGTTCTACTTCCTTAGGTTTTCTACACTAAATGAAAGGATGAGCTAAAGTATATTTAGCTGGTTGCAGTCCACAACCTGTCACCAAATCATATACAACACACCAGGCAATGTCACTGTATCATGAGCATGTCAGGCATGCTAATGTTAACTGTTGCTAATGTTTTAAAAAAAGCGCCACTTTTCCAGTGCAGCCTGAAAAATCCACTACAATGGCCATAGAATCAGTCTTGTTTAAATACCAGCTTTCTTTAGGTCAAAGAAAATACTATTAAAGTCAAGAGTAACATCACCATTATTGATTAGTTTTTTAAAAAAGTCGCACAAGATGGACAAAAACTGCATTTCTTCTTGAGTATGACAAAGCAGACCATTTATAACTAATAAAAAGTTTCCATGGAGTACTTCTGAATTAGTAAACTGTTGAGTAAGCATATTGCAATATTATTATTGCAGGCAATGTATGACAATACACTGTGTGCAGACCTCGATGTCATTACTTCAGATGCCGCTAATTGCTTATAAGTTGGTTTTGATATCCATAATCATTTCTTTATAGGCCCCAGTGGATATATCCTCAGCAGGAAATGCTCATTACATTATCAGTCCAACAAATTACAATCAAAACTGCAGTGTGATGGCCTGCCTCTGATTTGGTGTGTGTGTTTGCGTGCATGTCTTCGGTGTGTCTATGTGTGTCAGTGTGTGTGTGAACCTTGTGTGTTTCTGTATCTAACTGACTAGAAGCCCTTAGGGGTCAGTATGTTAGGCTGCACTCATTTTCCCATTGCACAATATGGTACAATTAGCAAATTAGCATGGAGTCTGACCACACCTGAACACACACACAAACACTCACACACATAAACACAATCTGTTGCACTAATGACAAACCCCTCTCTCTCTGCCTCTCTCTCAGTTAATGTGTGTAGCAGTGATAGGTCCAACAGATGGTCAGATCAGTGTTGCATATGTTCTGCCCCTGCTCTTCCAGTAGGGACAATTAAAACACACGACTCTGTTAACAACTTTATTTACGCAACAGTTGCACTGCTTACCTGGAGGCATCCATTTTCTCTCCAGAACATGCAGCAGACAATTTTTAATCACACCAATAAAAATCTCTACCAGAGGGTACTGTTGCAAGACATTGCATATAGCAGTCATATTAGATGGAAATGGAGGGAATTACTGTATTTCTTGTGATTCGTTCAGCAGCTTAGATATTCCTGGCCAGTGTGACTCAGAGCTGCAAAGGTGCATATGGAAACATGGAAAAAAACTAGAAACTTAAAGTAAAAATAAATACAATAGATTCAGTATTATAAAAATGCAATGACAACACAATTAAAAAGACAATTATTAGGTACTTCCAGTTAAATTTTAACATTGTTTTTCCATGGATAAATCAAGATAAAGTATTTAAGAATAACAAATGATAGAATGAAACAAGCAAAAGAAAATCAGTTGGTTCAAATATAAATATTAAAAAAATACAGTAAATACACTCAAATATAAATATAAAATAAAACTTATATTTTACAGCCATACTTGGGGCTCTCTATTGATGTTTTTAAGGAAAACCAACCCGGGGGGGAAATGTAATCAAACATCTGGGCTTTTGCACTCTTTGAAAAAGGGACCAGATTTCCCAGTGCTGTGACCAGCACATTTTTTTGCCATTTTTGTGACTACATGCATTGGCACAAACCAGGTGCAATGTTGGGAAGTATATTACTACTTGGCCATGCTTAAGTGCTGATCATGTGAGCATTTTAGTATCCCTTTCAATAACAGCACCTTAAGTTTTGGAAGGTAATGGGTGTATGAACATGTAGTTGATAATTGCACCACTTGCTAAAATAGCTGTATGCCTGAGTAAAGGTATTGTAACAATTAACAGCCCCAATGTAACATCATAAGTCTCTACGCAATTAATAATCTTTTAGTATGAAGGCATTCAAAATTGACTTCTTAAAAATAGCTTTAGGTAAGAATTACTTTTGTGTGACTCTACTAATTAATGTTCATGTTGTGCTATTTAGTGTTAGGGTTCATATCTAAAAGACATACTATAACATCTCTGTCACCATCCAGAATTCACCTAGAAGCTGGTAATTCTGCTGTAGACCTCTGCTGCCTTTCTGTCAGCAATAGCCTTAAAAGTGTTAGTTTATCTATGGTTTTTAAAGACTGACTCTAAAGTCACTGTCCTCTGTGACGCTACTTTTTGGAGCAGTGGTGCTAAAAGCTAAATATTTAAACCAGCATGCTAACCTATTCTGTGGACAGTTCAACCTAAACCAAATAGAAAGCTTATACATGTAATAGTTGTTAGGGTATTTTGAATATCCCATTTTCATCCATAGTTGTCATCTATTTTTTTAGATGGTAACGCTGTGCTTCCACTAGTAGAATGAAGGACACACTGAATATTTTGATGAATGCTGGAAGCAGTATTAAAACATTAAAGTTATGTGGTTCATCCAGTCAGTGATCATTGCAGCCTCTGTTGGACATTAGTGAGTCTTTGAACTTGGACTAGTCACAGATTAATTTCCATCAAATATAGGAACAGAATATACTGAAGAAAAGAAAAACTGAATCTAAGTTGTGCGTTTTTTTGAAGTTGTGCCAGATTTTTACACTGTGGTACAGACAGTTGAAAGCAGTGGGTGACAGATGAAACAGAAACATCGCTGCATATTCAACCCGCCTCTGATCTCTATTTTTGCGGTGGTGATTAACTGTTCCCTCTGTGTGTGTTTGTGTGTATTTGTGTGAGTCGTTTGAATCTCCACTTGTATATGAATCATTTATCTCAATATCATATTTGTAACAAATGTGCCTTGTTTAGTGGCCTCTACAGAGAAAAACTTAAAAAAATACTTTTTTCTATGATTTTCCACGTATGTTTTATTTCTTGTGTAGAGACAGAGAATGGCCAACTTAAATGAATGTTACAAATAACTATTATTATGCTTAATGTGGAACTAACATCAACCTTAAGACAAATTTCAATTTTTTGCTTGATAACTCGAAGACTTTAAACCAAACTCATGATTGGGTTGTTCGTTTTTTACTCAGACCTGTTTTGTTGTCAGTAAGATGTCTAATGTCTGTAATTGGATTGCTGTTGCATGGAGCATGTTCATCCTTTCCTCAGGGAACTGTTTTGATAATGTTATCCGCTGGTCTTCCTTGAACTTAATGATCAGCCTCATTTTTATTTTAATATATATTTATTTATTTATTCAACTTACCTTTAGAAGCCATTCAGCCAACTCCCCTTTTATGGAAGCCTGTGAGAAGTTTTTAGGTTATTTGTAAGAATGTGAGCTATTTTGTGAGCTGCTTGCTGGAAATAACAATTCATGTACCCATGATCATACTCAACAACAAAGGCAACATTGAAAGCACTTCATTCCATGTAGTGTGCCATTTGTTAATACATATTATATATATATATATATTATACACATGTAGAAAGACAGCTGTATATAAAGCTCTTTGAAAGCCTATTCTGTTGTGTTGTATTGCATGAAGGACTTAAGACTTTCTTGTTGTGTAACCCTGTGCTGCTCAAGGATAAATAAATTACCTTGTACCTTGTATAACTTTGTGCCTATATGTCTCATTTGTGTGTATCCCTCAAGCTGTATGTACTCAGAGTAATGTTTGGACACGACTTTCACCAGACGTTTCAGTTCCAAACTTTTTAAAAAATGTAATTTTTTTTTTCCCTTCACAATCCCTGGAGCTCTGAATCTAGCAGGCACCCTCCCTCTTCTTTGTTAACAGGTCTGCTGTTGGTTTGTTGTGTCCCTCTGGTTGGAACAGGAGCCTCTGGGTGATACGTGGGTTGGTGCCTTGGTGGGTGGGTTGATGTTTGGGGCACTTTTGGAACATTCATGTTCTGTCCTAGTTTCCAAATCGCTCTGAAAAACATGTTGATTGAGAAAACTTTCCATTTTTTTCACAGTTTTTTTTTTAACTCTCTTTCGTCTTCCCCCTCCCTAAACTCCCCTCTTCTTCACTCAATCCTTCACTATCTCCCTCCCTCACCACCCTTGATAAATAGTGTCTCTTTCAAGTGGGGTAAAATGGCATGCCATACCAGAGTTTGACAGATTCTAGTCGTCACCGTCACTGTGATTCTAGCCTGGGCTTTTTTTGAAGTCACTCAGAGATAAACACATTTTTCCTGCAGGAGGGAGAGAAGGAGGGGAGAAGGGGGAGGCAAAGGGAGAGAAAAAGGGCACGAAGAAACAGAAAGAGCGTAGGAGATTGAAAAAGGGCAGGAGGAAAGAATGATAGAGGGAATGTGAGTTGACTTGTGTAGTTTATGCAGAGGTTTTCTCTGATCTGCTGCCTTTACTGATTAGAAGGACAGATAGACACCTACTGTCAACTGTCCCCCCACACACAGGTGGACTGTGAGGAAAAGCAATTGACTCTTGTCTGTCAGGTCATCCATGTGGGTGTGTGATGGGGAAGAGCCAGCTGCTAAAACAAGGGTTTTTCTTTGTTTCTGTGCACCTTATATAAGTCTTCATCATCCAGAAGTATTTCAATTTAAAGCTGTCAGTAGCTGACATTAGTGTGTGTGACAGTGTTTCCTCTAAGCTGAATTATTATCTGGCCTGGAAGTATTGTCAAAGAAGCCAAAAATTAGGCCCTAACAGAATAAGATTCAGTCCCTCTGCCTCAGCTTATGTGCTCTTCTTACCCAGCAAAGCTGCTTGACTACACAATACTGTAACAGTTCCTGTAAATGACACTAGCTAGCGTAAACAAGCTAGTTAACTCTTCCATCTGACCAGCCAATCAACAAAGAGGGAGTATAGAATTTTCTATGAGTTTTATGTTCCTTGATCAGTCGTTCAGATGTTAGAGGAAACATTTCTGCACAGGGGGACACAAATTCACCCAACCTTTCCATGGATTCAAGCGCAGGCTAAAGTTGATTCAACATAATTGCCCACTTGGTATATGCAGATAAATGCATTTATGCATCTAGTCTTTCAACTACTAAAAGCGCTTCACAACTCAAGTCAATATTCACCCCTTAACATACTGATGACAGGTGGCTTCACTACGAGGTGACAATCTTCTCATCAAGAAATCATTGGCACACATTCATGCACCCATGTAAGAGCCATTATGGAGCAATCTGGGATTCAGTATCTTGCCTAAAGATACTTCAACATGAAGTCTTTGATTGAACCAACTTCCATCTGAATAAAGACAGCATTGCATTTTGTACGAAGCAGACCACAGGTACTAGAACAACAGATAATTCTGGTGTTTGTGTATTAAATTGTGAATTTAAGTACAACATGGTCTGGGTAAACAACTAATTCAAACTACATATTTCCTTTTTTTATAAAAGGCAAGTACTTTGTAATTTCAGTAAAACTATTCAGTTTTTTTATATATTAATGCGTTAGCTACTCATCAACCTGTGTCTGAAATCTGTAACCATAGCAACAGGTGCACAAGCAATCAAAGCCTCTGTTTACATTTCATTGCATCACATTAACAAGCTTACATCTAATTACAACAAAGGGTTACTTCAACATGTCTGTTTAGCTATGGAAAATATGACAACTGATGACTGGGATGGGAAGAACAGCAAATAAATTCTTCAGTACTTTCAGTGTCTCATCTTCTGAGCACAACAAGATGGTGACTTTAACACACAAACTGCAACAAGTCTTATGGCCAATCAAAACACTATACAACACAAGTCAACAGTCACTCACTAACACACAAACGGAAGAAGTTTCTATAAAAATTGACGTCTGTATTCAGCTGGCTACTTCAGCTATCTACTTCTAGAACTGGGCATAATGACATGTCTGAAATGCTAGCTGTTCTTCTTGCTAAATGTCCTGTCAAATTACATGTGCTTTTTTCAACTGCACAAAATGTATAGACTTTAAATCTTGCCAGCACAAATTAGCATGCTGGCTCATTGATAAACCAAAGGGTTATTTAAACTGAGCAGACTACATATTCCTTTTGTTATCTAGTAGGTTTGAAGGATTCTCTTATTTACTATATATATAAAATAATTATATAATTTTTAATTATAATTATATAATTAAAAAAAAGACTTTATTTACATTTATTCACAAGCTAAGAAACATTGAAGTAGAAAATTTAATTTCTACTTAAAAGGCATACAGTGATGTAAATTCATGTGTATGGTCATGTACAATGTTATATTTAGTTAGAAACACAGTTTCTGAATATTTTGTATGATTTTGTTCAAAGTTTTCACCAGCATGTTAATGAAGAAGCGTGACAGTAAGTGGTTGACCTTACTACAACTCTGTCATCGTTGGCATCGGTTTAACTTGGCGTGTAGTCAGAGTTTCTACACACTGCAAAAGAACACTACAGTCGAAATGTAAATCTTCAGCTCTTCTGAGTTTCTCCTGTAAGGTTTTACACAATGGGTTTATTAGAAAATAGAAAATAAAAAAAAAAACCTTATAAAGAGAGAGCTATATGAAATTTAGGCAGTTAAGTATAGCTAAGCTGAGTAACAAATGAGCTTCTTGCTAGATATAAATTCATTTCAATTAATTTAAGCTTTTGAAATATACTAGATTGTTATTATTTCAACAATTCGACAAAAATGATACCTTGGCAACACAAACAGCAGAGACATTAGGAAATGACATAAAACTGGAATTTACAGCAGAGAAGGCCTAAAGATCGTTCTTCAGTAATTATTTGTAGTGAAAGAGGAGTAATCCAGCCTGAGTAATCGCTTCCTTCCCATGCCTAGCAGCAGCAGCAGCATTAGTCGCCTGCTCACTGTGGCCTGTCAAAGCCATGATGTGCTTGAAGTTCAAGCCTGTGGGAGACAGAGGCGGCTGTTGTTTGGTTTCTGTGTTGCTGATGGGCAAGAGACGGAGGGGAAAGGGCACAAAGTCCCCAGGAGAGAGAGCGAATAAGAAAAGACTGGAAGATGAAAAACATCATGTGATGGAAACAGGAGAGAGAGGGAGGTAATGGAGACCTTTGAACAGCAGCACTCTGGGCCCTTGAAAGGTTTTTGGTGTCTCCAGAGTCCACAGTGACACTGGGTCTATGCACACACATACACACTCCCTCACACACCAGCATACAAACAGACTTCTTCACACGCGCACACAACAAGACAGAAGTCTGACTGCAAACAATAATAATGGAACCTGTGAATAGCAGAAGAGCTTTGAAATGATATAATTTCTTCTAAAATAACATTTTAAAAGGTATCATATGTAACATTTTATCAATTGTAAAGTGCAAATTTCCTGTTTCTGTTTAAGTGTGGCTAAAACATGGTCAAATCTGCTAACCTTTGACTCATTTTTAACTGATGTTTTTGGGAGGGGTATTTGAGCATGTATGGGGATGGTTTTGTGGTTTCTGGCTGTATTGTCTTAGTGCAGGTGATTTCTGCCTCTCTCTCTCTCTCTCAGTCTTCCCACAGGGCTCTCTGGGATCTCCTGGTATTTCTTTCTGATTTCCATCTTTGCATCATCTGACATTGCAAGCCCCTTTTAGACACTGGGATCAGCTCAGTCCTCCACTTCACAGACAACGGTGTGTGTGTCTGTGGTGTGTGTGCGGTGTTTGTGTGGTGTGCGTGTTTGAACCAACAGCACACACACTTGGGTTTACTGCAACTTGGTGCACTGCAACTGATAGTCAAATGCAACATTAGCATCCACTGTGATCACATCCACACCTCGACAACCCTGAAGACAAGGTAGAGGAGGCGGTTACAATAGCATGTGTGCCATTATGAATGTTTGTGCGACAGGACACCAAGCTGTCAGAGCAGAGGACATTGTAGAGCAAGGAGAGAGTATAGAGAAAAGAAAATGGAACCTTTAAAAATGCCACATTCCTTTCATTTGCCACAGACATTGTGATTGAAAACAGAGGTCAAAAAGAAAAACAACTGTCAATATTTCCAGGTGTTTCTGTGTCCCAGAGCCTGTAAGCTTAACTACATCGTACCCAGGGTTAGAATTATTTAAAATTGGATAATAATGCTAATAAATTAATAATAGTAATAACAATAACAACAACAACAACAACAACAACAACAACAACAAAAATAATAATAATAATAATCAACAATTTTGCTCTATTGCAAAAAAAATTTGATTATGGAAATACACAATGATGATTACATCTAGTCAATAGTAGAAGCTAAAAAATGCTTTCAGACCTTCACTAGACAGACCCATGTCTCGATTTAAAATCCACAATTCAAGATAAATGAGATCTTATTTCAACAAAACCTCTCCTCAGGATCTCAGGAAGCAAACACACTGTATAGAACAGAGACTCAGTACAACAGTTTACAAATCAAATAAATCCAAGTGATGCCTCCTGTGTCCAATAAACAAGCTTTGTGATTCTCAGTTACTTTCTCTAATCCAGCCAAGGAGCCAAGCAGTTTGATGATGGGTCCACAGAGAAGAAGATGGAGCTGAAGAATAGTCTAGTTCTTTAAAATGGGTGAACTTTTGGCCTGTGGAGTTATTGCTTGCTAGGGGTTGGAAACGATGAGGACATTTTCTAAATTTATCAATATTTAGCGGTCCGGGTAGAAAGCTTAGGATGGGATCAGTAGAGAATCACTGCCCTTGTGCTTTCTTCAGATGCTTGATGAACAACCAGGTCTGAAATGACTGCATCTGAGAGCAGTTAGTCAACATATTCTTCTTTGTACTGCAGTTAAATTAAATTTCTTGTGGCTGTACAGCAGGTAAATCAGCCAGGTGAGATACTCTATGTATCAGAATTTCGAAACATTCCTTCTTAAAAAAAAAAAGAAAGAAAAGAAAAAAACTGATGAAATTAAGGGCAAGATAGCATAGCCACAGTGTGGTTACACTTTCAAAGTACGGTGATTACATCAAGGGTACAACCCAACATCAGCTGCTCTGCTCTACAAGGCCTCATGAGGCTGCCAGCATTAGAGGTTCAGTGGTTACATAGCCTGTAAGTTCTCAGCTGGTGTCCTTTTTTGTTTTTTTTACCCTAGTACCTCAGATAGCTTGAAGCTGAAAACACAGTGCCACCGCAGCACCGCAGGGAGTCTTATGATGTGCATCAAGTGCTGCCCTTAGCACCGATATGAAGTGTCATGCAGCAGCACATTAGCAGCAGACAATATAGTGGAGAACAACAAAATGCCATGGGTGATGCTCATATTAGAAGCGAGTGAGCTGCTATATTATTCTGTGAAAGCATCAGATAAACCAATACAATCTGCAGGATATGAAATACTTGCTAATTTCTTACCTGAAGAGTCAATGGGACAAATGAAATTACTCCGTACCATTGAGTCAGCACAAAGTAGTACTGAACTTTTTTTCTATCATTTTTACAGAAAATAGGGTTTTGCTTGCAGGTTATAGCTGCAAGTGTTTTTCATCGAAATGTTTGGTCCTCTATCACAGCCAATACACTCTTTGGCAAGGTGAGGTCAAATGTAGTGTACATGACAGTGATGCAGATTAGCACCCCAAGGTGGCGTTAGATTGTTTGAAACAATGGCTATACTACAGCCTGTGTCATCAGATAAAAATACATTTACGAAAGAAATAAAGATGTGACAAAAAATATGAAGTACATTTTTAAAGGACTTAATTGAGCATTAAGGCAGCTTCAGGCTGGACAGCAGCACTGTGTTCACAAGTCCACCAGTGTTGTCTCTTTCTCATGAGGACTCAACTTAACTGTAGATCTGAGAAATGGTTCACAATCAAAACTGATCATCTTTATGTTCTTAAACTGCATGGATTTTATTTTTAAAAAGTTGCTTTGAGCAGACTCTAGTTGGCAGTTTTAAAAGTTACAAGTCTTTGAACACTTTTAAAATGTGTCTGAAAAATTAATTGGTTGCAGAGGCGTGATGAAACTGAGTCCTTAAGGTATCAAATGAAGTATTCTGTTGGCAAAAATAGCACTTTGTAAAATCTGAATTCACTACCTTAAAACAATTCCTTCATAATCAACATAAGTAGTATAGTACATTGAATTTAAAACACACAGTCTCCTCTCAGTGCACCGAAGAAGTTGTCAGTGTCTCTCCAAACATACAAGCTCTAAATAAAAACCAGGAAACACTGAGTCATAGGCTCAGGGTTTTGAGGTTATTTCCGTAAATGAGTCCAAAAAGAAAGTAAAACGTATAACATGTTATATTTAGTTTATTTTCCACACCAAAAATGAGGAGGATTATATAATTTCAGTTCAGCTTTGAGGTTTGGTTAAGTTTAGTTTGGGAAAGAAAAATTACATAGTTGTAAGAGTACTTCATGGGACTTACTATGGAGATTTTCTCATCCTTGTTACAGTTTTTTTTTTTTTTTTTTTTACATTCACATTGGCACTAATGTGAGAACTTTGTTTTAATTTGTCAAAACTACAATAATACAGAATAATACAACATACTTTTTAATCCAACTTGAAAACGATATAATTTCATTCTTCGTCAAAACCTGGCAAATAAATTACAGACAGAACAGCTTGTCAGCTGGAAGTTTGGTTGTAGATTTCAGTGTGTGATGCTGCTAGTGCCTAATATATATATATATATATATATATATATATATATCTCATTGCACCAATCACCTCAATCTGTTTATTCTCCAAGCTACTGTGTCAATC
>JAPZDV010000026.1:1159367-1173201 GCA_029814665.1 Acanthurus lineatus
ATTCTCCAAGCTACTGTGTCAATCCCTCTAATGCGGTCTGTGTGTGTAAATCTGTGTGTTCCTATGTGTTTTTATATGGACATGTGTGTGAGCAGCACGAAAGGTCATGTCTCCCTCAAGGCCTGTACAGTAATCAGGCTGTTTCCAGCAGATAATAAAGCAACTTTAGTGTGGAACCAAAAAAATTATCTTTTAATTATTATTAAAATTATTTATGATGATAATTACATTATCTGAAACTCAGCTTTAAGATGTGAAATACAACAAACAGGTCAAATCTGACTGATCTGTATCTCTTCACAATGTGTAGAAAAGCTTATAGTCAAGACTAATTTGTTCCCTTATACCTTGTTTCCGAATCTTAAAATTCAGGTATTACTTTTTATCCCAAGTAATCCAGTGATTGAATAATAGCTAGTCATGTGGAGTCATACTTACTTTAAAATCGAATGTTTAAGCTCTCAGGGAAGTTTTGCTAAAAAAAAAAAAAAAAAAATAGAATACAACCTTTTTTAGTTGTCTATCAGTTGACAAGTAAGTTGACAATTTTGTGATATGGCCCAATAAGCCTGCCTGACCCTTTTTCACATTGTTAAAAACCCCTAATTTTATTTCCACTATTCATTTCCACCTGGATCAGGGCTTCACATGAACTTGTTTGCTTACCAGCCTCTATGACTGAATGTTTTTTTGTTGCAATTCAACAAAGTTAATGGTTAAAATATATATAGTAAACATATAAGCGATTGTCAGAACATTTTTCATCGCTGTTTCCAGCAGCCAGACTGACTATTTTAAGCATGGTATTTTTTTTCTAACCCTAATCAATTTGTTTTATGTGCCTAAATCTCCAGATCTCAGCCTCAACATTGTTACATTTTAAATTATCGATTTCCATGTCTTCGTTGTACCTCTTAATGGATTGACCAGGATGTGCAATGTGCATGCACTGCATGCACTCAAGCCATATTGAGGTTTATTTTTGCAAATTTTCTGCAGGCTATTAAAGAAAAGGCAATGCCACAGTTGGCTGTCCCTTAAATAAGCTTAGATATCTGCTCATCAATATCAGCCCACATGAGTCAGAGAAAGTAGACGTGCATCTCGCTCATGACTTAGTTCTAATATCTCAGTGTAACACGAAGCATTTCAGCACTTTTACAGACAGAAGTGCTTATTATGGAATTATAGTGGGCTGACAACACTACTGTTGAAGCACCGTCTGGTTAAAAATTGGTCTGGCTGATTCTTAAAGACTTAACTGCATTAAAACACATCACTGGAGCAGAGGGGGTCAGAGCAGCCAACAGACTGCATGCTGCCCTGCCTCACAGTTCAATGTCATGCTAGCTTCTGTCTTTATCAAACTTCTCCACCTCTGCACAGCTAAAATTTGTGGTTCATCATTATTTTGGAATTGAGTTCTTAAGTTCAAAGCCTGTAAAGCCTGTTTGCTTTGTGCAAATCATGCAAATGCAAAACTAAAATACAAAAAAAGCAAAAATTCATTGACTGACATGAGGATGTCAGCGGCTTCTAAGAGTAACTGGGTTATACACCACTGCAAAACTCTATCTACATTTGGCAGGTTCCCAGCACTGCTACACTTTTACTTCTATGCACACAGACTGAGAAATACTCAACCAAGTAAACTGACCTATATAGGTAACTTTGGGGAGTAGTTCTTTAAGTTTGCCATAGAACGAGCACTCTGAGTGTGTGTATATTCACAGACGAATGTAACTGAAGGTCTTGATTGCCTCATGTACTCATGAGCTATTGCCTCAAGTCTTGGATTCATCCTGACTGATATTCCCATGAGATGTGAATGTAACATGATTTCAATCACAGCTGAGGGAGCAGCAGGCTGAACAAACAGCATGTTCACAAACTCCTCACCGAGAAGGAGAGTTGATAAGAAAGAAGAAAAGAAGACAATTCCCTGAAATAATTTTGACCCATTTCTAATGAGAGCTTTCTCTCTATTTTTCTTAAATCAAGGATCTCACTTGACCCAACAAGTAAGGCATACTAATGGTTTGGTTTGGTTGCTGACACTTAAAGTGTTGCTAATCTACAGTAATGTTACCTTGTCTATACTAAATACTTGTTGGAGTGAGCTAACTTGAGCTTTGTTTCACTTTTTGACAACAACTTCTATTATTCTATTATTTAAATTTGCCAACATTCATTCCTTGTGGTACAGAGATGATTTTTTTGCATCTCTTTGTAGGCTATTGTGGTCAGCAGGATATAGTGAGCTTTAAAATGACCATGCCCATTGTTTTTAATGCAAAATCTGACACCAGTTGTACCGTAGTTCAAATCTATCCTACAAAAGAGAAATGTAATACCATTCCCTCCTTGGGTCACAAGTTATGCATCAGCTGTAATGGTTCATGATGTGGTCAGTGTGTTCAACTTAAAGGATGTAGTTTAAGAGGCAGCTTTTCTGTAGTCAAACAAAACAACATGCAAAGAAAAAGACAACCAAAGACGTAAAACCTTTAAAAAAGGATAATGCAATTAAAATTAAGGGCACTCCACTAATCACTCCTGTAACAATGTTCAGCCTATGATAAACTGATTTTTACAGCCTATGATAAACTGATTTTTAAAGGACAAGATTACAGCTAATTACAGATGTTCACGAATGCAGTGCTACTCTCAAACACCTGGAAATACACTTTGATATTAACAAACTGAGTTCAATTCATATCATGCTGTATGTGACTGATTAGGCAGAGTCAATGTCATGTTCGTGTGATTTTTTGCATGGTAACAAGCACAGAAACAACGAGTCTCTGTCACATGACCTTCTGTTCTAACTTTTGCCGCTGCAACAAAACATACTATAACCATAATGCTGCACAACAAGTCTACCAGGGGCAAATTTTAGAAATACCCGGCTCTTTTAAAGTTTCCAGTGACATCATCTTCATTTGCTTTGTGGAAAATAAGCTAGTTTCCCCACACTTTTCTTTCATTAACAACAAAAAAAAGTCAGATTTTTGGCAGATTTTTTTTTGTTGCGCTACAGCACCATGTAACAAGTTATTTACCCTGAAGGCAAATATTTGTAAAGGAAAAAGTAAAATGTGGTAAATTTATGTTTTTGTGTTTATATATCCCGTACCACACAGCACATACACGGGTATGAGGACTTGTACATTTATAAGTTATGTTACTAAGATGGATGTTTGATGACTGGTCCTGTGTGTGTGTGTGTAGGTGTGTGTGCTCTTAGATCTTAGCAGTGTCAGCAGGGGTGGGTAGAGATTGACTATGTAACATGCTGTCAAGAGCAAGTCAAATCTAAACTCATCAGATCACATATCTTCTCCTTTGAATGAATGAATATGTATATTTGTGTGTCAAACTTCTTTAACCCCAAACTTTGACTAAGGTGTTCCAAATGACATTAAAAATACAGCAATAACATCCCCAGTGAGGAATAAATTGAATTCATATCAAGCCATGTGAGCATATCATTTTTTAACCAGAACCTGAAAGAGACAGCAGATAAATTTTGTCTTGTAGTCGCTGAATGTTGGTCCCCAGCAACAAATCATATTGGGTGGCCAAACAAGGCGAACATCAGTCTCTGAGGGAGATGCAGACGTTTCTTCCTGCTTAGAAGCGAGTAAAACAACACAGTGAAGAGAAGAAGAGCAGCATGTCCATGTTATCACACAGAGTCTCATTTCAGTGATGCTAAAACATTTTGCTTAAAACAAAATAGTATTAAGCATGTAAATTTTGAGTAAGGTAGTAAACGGTGACAGGAAGCACAGTTAGAGTTGGTAATTTTTTTGGAAAAGATGAAGCAGACAGGATTCAATGAGCAACTGAAACATAGTGAAATGTCAATATTCAAAAAAATCTAGAGCATAATGTGATCTTTCAAGCCAACAGAGTAAAGTGGTGGACATTGTGTTACATGGAATTCTTATGTTAACAAGCCTTTTCAGGACGAGCTTTTTTTAAGAAGGATAAATCCTTTGCAATATGTAAAAAAAATGCTCATTTGAAAACATTCAACATTTCTTTCCGACATTTGCAAAGACTTCACCTGGCCACCCAGACCAAAATTTATTTTTTCCAGAAAAAAATCATAACTCATGCACCCTTACCATGTGATGATGGTCCTATTACTGTTTGTTACAGCCATGTCTTGTGTTTTTCCTCCTGTGTTCTCAGTGCTGTATGTTGTCTTTATGTGGTCTTTTCTGTGTGTAGGTGGGTGTGTTACTCCATACATACAGCTGTCTACAGTCTGCTCATCATCTCATCAGTCTGCGCACCTGCCTTCCATCAACCCATCAACCTACAGCATACATATGTACTGCAGCTCTTTCTGTGTGGAGTGTTCTCCCTATGTTTGCATGTGTTTCCTCCAGATGCTCTGGTTTCTCCCACCATCAGAGACATATATGATAGGTTCATTCTCCAGTCACTGCCCTTGACCAAGGCACTAGCTTAGATTTGGAGCTGGTCCCCAGGCCCTGCACTACAGCAGGGATCAGTTAAATGCAGACAGCAAATTTACCTGTGCCATGTGTACTTAACAATAAAGTACAACTAACTAAACTTTTAAAGTTGTTGCTGTTGTTCTGGATTATAAAACTGTTAATGCCGCAGTTCAGTCACTGTGAATTTATGTGTTTATGTTTAAGCCAAATTGAATTTTGTGGTATTGGGGGGAAAGGGACTGTTTGAGACAAGGAGGCTTCACACTACAATAATAAATATATCCTATCAAACAAAGGGAATTTCAAATTGAAGGCTGTCTCATGATATTCTCTGCATTTGGGGTAAATAAAATCCTAAATCAGTGTTTGAACAGCACTAGTTTTTGTTACCATTGTTGGTATTTAAATTAGGGTAATTAATTGGGGTTAAGGTTATTTCAGTTTTGTGATAATACTTAACACTATTTGCCATTCAAAAATATTTTCTGTTTTTAATCTTTTTAAGTCTGTCCATTCAATAACTTGCTTGCTGGGTGACAGGGGCAGTGTATTGTGGATGCACAGGTCAACTCTCAGTACCCAGCAGTAAAAATCTGTAATTTTACTGAGCAGGTCACACTTGTGAATGTATAAATGTGAATGAATGTGAAGCAGGTGATCCTAAAAAAGTCCAAAAGTGAAGCTCAGTCATGGTTTCTTGGATAAGTAAATGTTGAAAAGTGAATATATTTTAATAATTTTTCTGGTCTTTAAACTCAATAAGTGGAGTACAGGTGCAGCAGGGAGGATATAAGACTGTGCACAGTTCAAAGAGCACAGACTAGACTGCCTGAGGTCTTAATCCCTGATGTATTTTAAACAGAATCTCTAAATGCACTGTTACAGAAAGACTATGCAGGAATAAAACAATTTATTTTATAGAACTTGTTTTTCTGGTGATATTGTGTCCATGCTTAGGATTTGTTAATAAATATCATGTTTGTCCTTGTTTTTACCACTACAACTTTGTTTTGTTAGCCCACAAATATGCTGAGGAACCAAGAACACTACAGTACAAAAAATTCTACAGTTATCAATTTTTTAGCTTCGCAGCTCTTGGTCCCATTGTTTGACTCTGCCTAGACTGGAGCTCAGAGCATAGGTGGTATGTTGGTGTTTGTAGTGCAGGCACAGGAACTTTGGACCTCTGGGAAGAAGAGGGTTCTTAGGCCTGGGTCCGGGGGACCCAGCAGGGAATGCAAGCAAAGAGCAGTGCAGGAATGGGCACTAGAGCCAGAGCTGGACTAGTGGAAACTTAAAACTTTTTTTTTTTTTTTTTAACAACAACTTTGCACTGGTGCTCTGAGCTCAGTCGGATGGAGTCCACTAATAGGATCACTTTGCAAGCACTTTAAGACAAGGAGGTCCTGAAACACTGTACAGCTTCCAACATGTAAAACAGAAAACTACCCATTTTGAATAAGGCCAGGCCATCAAAGAAAGTAAGCCAAATTCTATCACACGAACATGCAAGTTTTGGGGAACTTGAACTCCTTGAAAAAAACTACACAAGTACAATAAGAACAAGCAAACTCCAGTCAGAGCGGCAAAACCAGCAGCAGTTGAACTTAAACAGTACTGTTGTACAAGAGCAAGATTAGCCTTCAACTTAAGAAGAAAAAACAGAGCCCCAGGCCTATTGTGTCTTCAGGCAGTGCTCCTCTTGCTTGGTCCTTTTTTAGGGGGTATTTATTTTCCCCTACCTGAGAAACAACACAGATTAAGCAAGAGATTGCAACATGATCAGCTGCAGCCTTGCTTTACAACATGGTGCATATCTTTTAGCTTGTTAAGGGTGTTCTAACATGAAGCTACACTGATTAATTAGCCAGGCAGATATATAAATTGAAAGTTGCTTGTTGGAAATATATCAGTATCATTGAATGTTTGTTTCTGTTTTGTTTTTTGCAACTTTATAGTACTATTATTCTCAAAAAATGATAGTTGCAATTAATAAAATCTCATGTAAAAGCAGTTTTTTTTTTTTTTCAACAGATTTTGGATTCAAGCTTACAACAATTTAAGTTTCCTGAAATCACTTTTAGATGTCTGCATGGTCTGGCGCCTCCATATTTTGAATTACCAAAAACTTATATCGCCATGTTGTCTATAAGGCCTTTGTATAAGTAATTGTTGGCTGTTCCTGAGCACTGCAGCAGACTTTTTTTTAGGTTGTGAATTCTAAACTTTGAACCTGGACACCTGTCTGGATGTTTTGTCTTATACATTTATTTTTTCAATTTCTTTTATTTTTTTTCCAATATTATGTTGTTTTTAATCTCCTTAACTTTTTTTATTATTCTTGTTTCTTTAAATTTTGTAAGCATTTTGTGAAGTTTTGCTTTGGTTTTGTAAATGAACTTATTTTCATTATTTTATGTACTCTGACAAAACTGTGTACATGGATGGATAGAACAGAAAGTCGACCTATATACTCTGACGGCTGGAATGTTCAGAGTCTGTTAATAGTCTAATTAATGATTTCTCTTCTAGAGAAAAAAACTGTTTTGATATGCAGTAATAATTGATAGAATAACTGATAGAATATATATTACCAGATCTAAGAAAAATAACCTCAGTATTACTATTACTTACAATTATGTATGATGCAAAAAACTATGGAAATAAGATCCAGGGTTAAAGGAACCTGTATTCTCCATTATAGAGTTAGGATAGAGAAAGGTAAATGAATATTTCTCAGTGCTTTTAATGTAATCATTTATATCTTATAGTGATATAAGATTATAATGTATTTTAAACTGTCTAACATTTACTGGGCAGATGCTGTGAAGATTGGAAAAAAGGGAGTCTGTATTTAGTGATATGAAGATTTTTCCTGTCATCATGTATTTCCTCTCTTTTTAAAATAAGATCCCATCAACCCATCTATTTTTTCTCCATTAAGAATCTGACAAAAGCTTGTTTTCTTAGCAGTCCTGCTCCAGGCTATCATCCTCCTGCATTAGAAAGCACTCAAAACTAAATGTACATCCTCTGTAGCATAGATAGTCGTCAACCACAGACGATGAGAAAAATAAAAAAAAAAAAACACTGAAAGACAGGCTGAAATGGACTGAGGCAACAGCTCGTCTGAGAACGCTCTGATCTTGATACCGAGTCCAAACCATAAAGCGCGAAGGATTTTCAACATCACCTTTGAAATACTTGAGAGAAAAAGCAAGCTTATAACTTTATGAAGCCACACGGAGACTACACAGACCCCCCCAGGCAAGCATTTCACTGCTGTCAGGTAAAAACCTCATATCTATAGGACCTTGTTTTAGCTGGAGGCCAGTGCATTTATGTTAGTATCCGATGAATCTTAAAAGTGTTTCTCAAATCGGGGGGGAACATTTAATCCTTTAAGTTAGCTTGAGAGCGTGAAGTATAAAAGGAGTATCAGGGTTTTAACCTGAAAATGATGATGTGACCTCTTCTAAAGCTACATTTTTGACATGTAAATAAGAGATGAGTGAGTATTCAGGCTTCATACTTATGTGCAAACTCCTACAGAGTCAGTGCTGTATTATTTACACTGTGAAACTGAACAAGTGAAGCCGGCAAATAACTTCATCCACCTCATACTGTAGGCACTGCAAGGTGAAGAAGATCTGTGTATGTGGGTTTTTGTCCCTGCCCTTCCTCCAACTGAGCTGATATTTGGCTATTGATTTATGACTGGAGCATCTATCCTGTTTAACAGCAGAATGCCGCCTAGACACTGGTCCAATAGAAACAGCCTCCAAATGATTAAATATTGGCTAGATTTTCTGTGTGTGTGTGCGTGCATGCGTGTGTGTGGGTGTGTGTGTGTGTGTGTTTGTGTGTGATTGTGGGCTGGACACAGTATATCCAAGTTGGATCTTTTTGGTGTTAGCTAGTCCGTGTGCGTGGTGTGTTTGCGTGTGTGTGTGTGTGTGTGTTTGTGTGTATTTCCTTCCCCTCTGCTGCTCCCATGATGCAGCTGATAATAAAGATGGAGGTTACCAGGGTTAGTGCCATACCCCCTTCCACCGCCGTGATCTATTGGGCCCACAGCACCAAATGAGATAGTACTGTCCCCATGCCCCGTGTGTGTGGGTGTGTGTGCGTAAAAAAGGCGGAGGTTATCCCTCACTGCACACGGTGGTGATTTGTTTGCATGTATTCCGTGTCAGGTTTGATGTATGTTATTATAGCAGGGCTCCCGCAGCCGACAGGGCCATTATGAAATAGAAAGCACACACGCGTAGATACACACATATACAAAAGATAAGCAAGATTCACAGTGACACGCACACACACACACGAACACACACACACGCACAGACACACACACTTCATCTCTCCTGGCAATTCAAAAGTTGACACAGCTGATAGGTTGTGCGGTAGGAAAACTAATATAAACTAATGTATTTGCAGTTCCTGGAGCTGCGGCGACCTGTGCCACCTCTCCCTCTTATAATCCCTCTATCTTTCAGTGTCTCTCTGTCTTTTATTTTGTAGTACTTTATTTTCTTTCTTGCCTTACCTCTCCCTGTGTGGTAGCTGTGTTTTTTTTGCAAACCCTTGTTTTCAAATGTTCCGCTAAGATCTGTTAAGTTTTTTGCTTTTTTTGGCACTGCCAAGAGTTGCTTATTTACACATCCAGTGGACAAAGAGCAACACTGTCAATCATTTAAGTTGACCACATGCAATGAATGTAAATGAATGTAAGTCAGATATTCACTCTTATTTTAGTTTCCGTGCCATCCTCATCAACTCCTGGACAATACCTCTGTTCCTCTGTTGTTTATTGTTGGGCAGGAAGTGTTTATTGGGATTCTCTGAGTTTTTTTTCCCCAAAAGTCAATCATGAAACTATCCCAAAAAAATTACATTCTGGTATTTTGCATCAAACCAGGCATAAACATTGGTGCCCTGCAGAGCCAAGGGGAACTACAGAGTAACTGGTGATTCTCTCTTTGTTTTTCACGAGGAAGTGACTCCTTTAACATTACACAAGATATTTTGATCCAGCTACCTCAAGAAGTCAGTGTGACTCAAAAAAGACCAAGCCCCAGAAGACTCTGGCCAGCAGCATCATTACCCTCATTCCTCATACCTCCAGTGCTTTTAACCCATCTTTATTGCTTTTCTTTAGGTGCTAAACTTTGGATATTGATCATAGACACTGTCATGCATGAATCCACTAAGAAAATGAAGAAATCCATTCATGTTTACATCCTGTACCAAACAAGTACAAACCTCTCATCTATCAATTATTCCTTATGCATGGTGGCACAGTTTAGTGTGTGGTACTTTAAAGACCCATGCGATTAAGTTTCATCCACCACTGTCTATAACACAAACATCATGCAGTGTTTGTGTGATGGGCAGCGGTGGAGGTAGTACTCAAATTCCTTACAAAAGTAAAGTACAAATAAACAGACAGAAATGTATTCCAGTAAAAGTACTGTATTAACCTTTTTTGAGTAAAAGTAATAACTTTATTTTTGTACTTGCTAAGTGTGTATATAAATGTCTCTTTATATATAATAGTTAAATGCAAATATAGCACAGGGTTAATACAGTAAAGGTGTGCCATTTTACTTTAGGATATCTGCAGATAATGTTAATTGTAACACTGGCAAACAATCACATATCAGTTATTTTAAATTTAATTGTTGGATTTTTTTCCCCATTAAAAACTGCTTAACATTATGTAAAAGTGCATTTTTTCAAACTAAGTGCTGTGGTATAACCAACAGGGGACCATCGGTGTGTGATCTGATTTTGGTAGTGCACTGTTTACAGTTAATGAATTTTTTTGTAGTGCTTCTTAACAGTGCGGCATCAGTTGTCTGTGTTACAGTGTTACGTTTATGAGTTACTAACTGAGGTAGTTCAAATCTGTAGCTTACTGACTTAACAACTTTACCAAAGTGTCAGTGGTGGCTTCACCTGTATCCATTTTGGGTGTTTACACAACAGCTGCTGCTTCTGTTGCTGCACTTTGCTATTGAAGAGTCAAATGTCACCTGCCTGCTATGATTGGTTCAATGGACCAAATCCACTCTCCATACTGTTGCTAAAGGACCAAATATACATATATATATATATATATAGCAGGTGAAAATCATAGAAGGCAGGTGACATTTGACTCTTCGATAGCAAAGTGCAGCAGCAGAAGCAGAAGCTGTTGTGTAAACACCCAAAATGGATACAGGTGAAGCCACCGCTGATACTTTGGTAAAGTTGTTAAGTCAGTAAGCTACAGATTTGAACTACCTCAGTATATATCTATGTGTGTGTGTGTGTGTATAATATATATATATATATATAGATTTATATATATATATATATGCATATATAGCAATGTGACCATTACATTTACAGCAAAGTAGGGTAGAAATGTACAGTAGTGGAGTGGAAAGAATGGATATTCGATGTGAGATGTAGTGGAGTAAAATCAAATGTAGCCAACTAAATCTAAGTATATAAAGCAAGGATACATAAATAATGCACTTAAGTTCACAGACAAAGTACTTGTACTTTGTCACATTGCAGCATTGGTGATAGGGCACTAAAAACAACTAAAAAGACTCTAAAAGTTAGGAGAAAATTGAGTTTGACTTTAATGTACTTTTCAAAGTTTATTTTGGTTGTACTTTAATAAATTGGGTTTCTTTGAGGTGCCACATGAATCAAACTGCTCTTTGATCTATGTTTTGTCTTTTTCATGCAGAGAATTTCTTTTCTTTTAAAGTGTTTTTACAATGCCTGTGATCGTGCATAATATACATGTCTGTGTGTGTTTGTGTTTATGTGTGTGTATGCGTGTGTGTTTGTGTATGAGTGTGCTGAGGCAGAGCACTGGGTGGCTCAGCAGGGATCTTCACCTCGCCTGAGGGTGGATGATCCCAGCAATCCAGCTCTTCCGCTGTGGATCAGTCCCAAAGCTCCAACTCAAAGGACCAAATATCCTCTTGGCTCCTGCTTAGCCAAGTCTAGCACAGCGAAAGCAGCCCGACTATGCAGCTTAGTCCTTTGTGCCACATTTAGGAGATCACACAGGTTTATTCTTACGTGTCCATTTAGTTGTTTTTAAACATGAATCATCTAAACTTGAAAAATCATTTGGCCAAGAACTTATGACTGAAAACATTTGATCTTTGTTACATTGGTCATACACAGACTTTGTGTAAATTGTTATTTTTTTTGGTCTTTAGTCTAATTCAGATTTAATACCTCTCTTTTTAACACATCAGCAAAGAAATGTGAGGATATTATAGGATTTAAAAACACTTTATGACTGCTTTAAAGGCCTATGCAGCTTGATCTTGTCAACTAAGATCTTGACTGCATGTTTGCTGGTTGCTCTTGTTTTGGGAAAAGTATTTCTCCCTTAGCCTGAATCCCCAGAAAACCTTCAATTTAAACAAGTTATCATGGTCAGTAAGGGCAGAGGTAGGTCTTTCATCAACGTGCTGGCAAGTACACTGCTCTGACATTATCTCTTTTTATAGTTACAATAACTAATGTTGTAGTAAACACCTGCCTATTCACACATCCAGCAGACACAGAGCAACATTAGCATTTATTTGAAAGAGGGGTTTTTTTCACCTCATGAGCGAAAGACAAATAACCACTATGTATCTTTGTTTATGGTCTCTCAGTAAAGTTAGCATGGTCTCTCAGTAAAGTTAGCTCATACTTTTAAATATAGCTGGAATGGCTATTTTTCAATGTCAAAAGTTCCTCTTTCTTTAAAATCACAAGATCTCTTGTGTTTCAGTGAACAGAATCCATTCATTAATGTGGCCATCGAGCTTTATCAATAGTTTCATTTATAATAAGAGAGCATGATTACATACAAAAATGCTTAACTGTTTCTTTAATAGTGTGTACAAAACACTGTTTATTTAAGTCATTCAGTTAGTAAAGAAAGCCTACAGTTAACATAATCCGTAACTTTCTTCACTGTGACATTTTCTCTCTTTTTTGTTCCAACTACTTTTCTCTTTTGGTTCATCTGTATTTGTAACAGACTTGCAAACTTTTAAACTCATGTATCATCATAAAGTGTAGAGTCAGTTACCCTCAAGCTGAAAGGCTCTTGAGATTTCCCTCTCCACATCCATCTTTTGATTGCACTTCAATGTAAAAAAAAATGAATGTCGGAACAGGAAAAATTGTAAAGTAATGTGGGGTGATGATTCTGAGATGTCATCCAAAAGCCTCTTGACTTTCATGGCTTAGTTTTTTATGGAAATGAGGCATTCGGATGATTTTTTTGTCCTTTAGTGATAGCAGGACATCTTCTCTTTGCCTCGGGTAAACAAAGACACAATGATATATGGTCTTTTCCTGGTTCAGCCTCATCAACTCTCCCAGTGCCTTGTGGGAATTGGTGTCCAAACAACACTTATCACTGTCATGTGTGAGTTATACTGTATGAATTACTGATGTGTTGAAGATCCGCTTTTTTGTGCGGGATCTCTAGTATAAGGCATGACTGCAGTGCGTTGTAAGTCATTAGTTACAATAACAGATGGATGTAATGTACAGTGAGAGTATTATGGAGGCCTTCATTAATCACAAAAAGCAGATTAATGCCACTGTGCTGGTAGGTCTAATGAACAGTGGGTGGAGAGGCGCTCAAATCCTAAAACAACAAAATTCAGCCTGAGGACCTAGAATGAATTAACAAAGAGAGGGAGAGAGAAGGATGCCACAGAATCCTATCAGCCGCCCTCGCTCATTTCCCCAGAAAAACATCACTGAAGAAACGGCAGCCTCCTCTTATTTCTCAGCCAAAAGTCTGGAACAATTACAAGCCCAGGATCAGAGGCATAGCGTTCCTCGAAGCTTCTTTTTTCAACTCGTCCTATTCTCTGTGCCTGCTTTGATTTTTGAACCAATTAAATTGAGACAAGAGCGAGCTTTGCAGAGCACCGTTCAAGGAAGAGAAACGACAGCAGTCATTGGGCAAATATTGAAATCGGCGGATCACATGAAAACTTGATCAAACTTGTCTGATGTCTTGCCGGCTGAGCATTAGTCACTGGGGGAATCCAATCAGCCAAACAAAATGAGCCTGGTGTGTTTCTTTTTCGAGTCAGATTGCCACAGAGCAGCAAACTTATTCGCAAGCAGCAGCACACAAAGAGAAACTGATACAGACTGAGAAAACATCTGCACATTGTGCATTGTAACACAGCAAATTCCCCACGCAATATGCTGAAAGTAAAGCAGACCTTATTCCCCACTGCTTGCTCAAATGATTGTCTCCCATTTCCGCCTGCAGTTGCCATGGCGACACAAATTTACTGTTATGAGAAGAGAATATCAGAGGATATGAT